>CM061919.1:236062069-236429295 GCA_031002005.1 Vandiemenella viatica | reverse complement strand
AGCAAGTGGTTAGTCAAGTGGCCCTCATGTCAAGTGGTTAGTCAAGTGGCACTCGAGACAAGTGGTTAGTCAAGTGGGAGGGGGGAGAGAACAATAGGTGTGAAAATGATTGACAGGTGGGAGGGGGGAGAACAATAGAGGTGTGAAAATGATTGACAGGTGGGAGGGGGGAGAACAATAGAACAATAGATTGATACAATGTATCTTTTGGCCGCGCTCCCCCAATTTATACCTACTTTGGTCCCAAACAATATCGAGTAGGAATAATATGACAGGAAAGTTATCACTATATAACTGTCCGTCGAACCTGTCTCTTGAACAGAATCAATTTCCAACATATTTCTGTCACCATTCGATAAGGTCTCAAAATTTCGTGACTACAACTGTTAATCAACTGGAAAATATCCTGTGCTCTTCATACAGATTTCTCCTTATAAAATTGCATCACAATGATATAGCCATTTAGTCGTCAAAAACGTAACAAAAAGACAGAGACTTACTTCCGTATTTATAATAATATTGCTGTGTTCACACTCACACACTGACTGCGAACAACACCTGTGGGAACATTATAACGTAAAAGTGTACACTACAACATTGCAGACTATCTACGATTTGCCTCGCATTTCACCCCTAACTTTCTAACATCTACAGTTAAACATTCATCCGAATAACCTACGGCCCAGGCCTGACTTTACGATGAAAAAACAATTTCAAAAAACTTAGGATCCACTGAGATTTGAACCGGAGACCACGACGTTTGTAAGCAAGCGCTTTAACACTTTTTTTTATTTTTTATTTTTATTTTTTTAAACAATTTCAAAAATCTTAGCCTCCTCGGAGATTGAACCGGACCACGACCCAAAAATTGTAAGCAAGCGCTTTAGCCACTTTTTTTTTTTTTTTTTTTTTGGGCCTCCTTCCTCCCCTTCAGCCCTGCCTTTCGCTCGCCAGTGGTTGGCTCTTTGCCTGGCTCTAAACCTTTTTATAATAAAATTTGGGTTTCAATGTTCTCTTTTCCTGATTTGTATTTATTAGTGGTATTTTCCATCAGTTGGATGTTTTGTTTTTTGAGGTTCTTTATGATTTGAATATTTGGTACAGTTAGGTTCCCCTCGTGCCTTTGATTCAAAAGTCTCTCTTTGGGTCTAGGCGGGGTTTATAAACAGTTTTATTTGGTTAAATTGTGATCATTGGAATGATTCTGTCATTATTATATCGAGCATCCGTGCGAAGTCTTTTTTATAATTTTGAGTTTGGATAATTTCGTAATATATAGTATTCATATATGCTATATATTCGTCGTAAGTACTCTTTTCCGTTTGTAGCATATAAGTTAGGGTATTGCCTAGTATCCATTGTACCGTGTTGTGTTTCGTTTCAGGATATCTCTTTTTCTCAGGTTTCAGTATTTCCTGGATGCTCACGGTTAAAGGTGATGTTCTGTCAAGGAAGGCTATTCTTCTTCTTGCCCAATTCCATATTTTCTGGTTTTGGTTACACGTTATTCTGTGTATCAGGGTGTCAGTATTTCCGCAATTTCTGCATCTGTCATTCGGGGATAGATGTATTTCGTAAAGTCTTCTGTTGGTTGAGATTTTTTCATTTACGACGTCATACCACAAGGATTGTGTTTTAGTGTTTAGAGTTTTATTCGTTATATTTTTCCAGATGTTGCTCCAGTTGTATTGTGGATTTTTAATTTCGATTTTATTTCTGTGGTTAGATGTGTTGATTATTTTGTAGATTTCTTTTGTTGTCTTGTTGTACAGGGTGCATCCTTTGGTTTTTGCATAAGTTGTTTCTAGGTGAAATTTTCTCATATGTGGTAAGTTGAACTTTATCGCGGCCATGTTGAAAGGTATTTCCTCAGTGACTGGTTTTGTTTCTTTAATCAAGTTATTTGTTGGGCCGTTTGGGTCATTTTCCGCTGTCGTTATGGTTCTTTTGAGGAATAATGCGCAGCATCTTTCGCGTACGCTTATCATTCCTATGCCTCCTTTTCCTAGGGGTAGAGTCATTGTTTTGAACGCTGTTTTGAAGATCTTACCCCTGCTTGCGAACCACCCGAGCAGATTCTGTATCCGATCTGCAATTGTGTCGGGTATCGGCAGTACTTGGGCGATGTAGACCATTTTACTCAATAAAGATACTTGTACGATTTTAGCCTTCTGTATTGCATCCAGATCTCTATCACAGTGCATGTTTATAACAGCCCTAATTTTTGGTAGTGTTATGAGCCAGTTTTTAGTTATTGTTTTCATAATGTTCTTTTGAAAAACAATGCCTAATGTCTTATGTTCTTCTACTTGCTCGTACCAGATGTCTGTTGGAGGTGGGATCTCTGCTCCACTTATTTGGAGCAGTGCAGTTTTCTTTGGGTTAAGTTTTGCGCCTGTTGCTTCCGTGAACGTTGTGATTATTTCCCACGTTTTTTGGATGTCCTCCGCTGAAGTTTCGGCTATACAAATGTCGTCTGCGTATCCTCTGCATGTAAATTTGTATCCGTTTAGATTAATGCCTGTTAAATTTTGGTGACATTTCTCAAGCAGGGGTTCCGTTGCCAGTGCGTACAGGATCATTGATAGCGGGCATCCTTGTCTTATCGATCTTTCTATCTTGACGGGCGCTGACAGGTGTCCGTTTATAAGAAGTTTTGAATGTGTGTTTGTAATTATTTTCTTTATTACTTCCACGAATGGGGAGCCAAATCCTTTATGTTCCATGATTTTTAAGAGGTAATTATGTTCAATTCGGTCAAAAGCTTTTTCAAAATCGAGGAATAGTAGAGCTGATGGCGTTTGTTTTTCTGCGTTTATGCTGATAATATCACGGTATTCGCACACAGTATTTAAGATGCTACGTCCGGGAATAGCACTGGTTTGATGAGGTCCTAAGATTTTCTCCATGAGGGGTTCCAGTCTAGTTTTGAGGATTCTCGTTAGTATTTTAAAGTCTGAATTTAACAAAGTTATTGGTCGTATTTCATTGATTTTTTTGATCTGGTTGCCTTTGGGTACTAGCACTATGATGCCCTCTGTGAAGGCGGTGGGAAGATTATCCTCTGTCCATAAGTCGTTTAGAATCTCTGTTAACTTATTTCTTAGCATGGGCCAGTAATGAATATAAAATTCTATGGGTAACCCATCCGGTCCTGGGGATTTCCCTCTTGCTGCTTTGTTTATCGATGTATGAATTTCATCCTGGTCAAAAATTCTTGTTAGAGTTGCTGATTCTTCCACACTTGCTGTGTTACTTGAGTTGGATATTAAATCGGAGATTGCCGCCGTACTAGTTGGAGTTGACTTAAAAATATTTTTATAATGCGTGGTAATTTCTTTAATTATATCTCTTCCGTCCTTGATGTTTTCACCATTTTCTTTAATTATATTGGTTATTAAAGTTTTTTTACTCCTTTTTGTGCTCCTTATAAGGTGGTACAAGGCTGCCGTTTCTTTGGTTGCGACGTCAGTCGGTTTTGAAGTTGTCAGAAGTTTGTTTGCTTGCATATTTTGTAATGATAGGATCTTGGCTTTGTATTTTTTTATTTTTATATTAGTATCGACAGTTATGGTGGGCTCTTGGTATAATTCCTTGATGCATCTGTAATAATACTCAATTGTGCCCTTCATCCAATAGTTCTTTTGTGTCCCCCAGGAGATTAAGGTTCGTTTTAGTTTCGGTTTCACATGTTCAACCCACCAAGATAGTGTGCTTTTATATTTTTTACAGTTTTTTAGACATTCGTCCCAGACACTTTTGATTTCTTCGTCTAGCGCCGGGTCTTCAAGCATAGAGATGTTACATTTCCAGAATCCTTTGCCTCTGCTAACTGGCTGCCTCTGCATGTTGACAGTACATTGCATACTGTTGTGATCTGAAAAGCTTAGAGGAAAAATGTTTGCACTGGTTGTTTTGGTTCGGAGAGTCTCCGTTACGTAGATCCTGTCGAGTCGGCTTGCCGAGTTGTTTGAGACATATGTGTAGGCTTTGGCATTTCCGTGAATGCATTCCCAAGCGTCGTGAAAGTCCATCCCTCGAATGAGGTTAGTCAGCTCCCTGCACCCATTGAAATTTGGGGTTTGATCTTTTTGGCTTAGTACACAATTAAAGTCACCTCCCATTATTATTGCACCTGTGGTATTTCGCAGGAGATAGGGTAGCTCTGTTTTGTAGAAGTGTGCTCTTTGGGCTCGATTATTATTGCCAGAGGGGGCGTAAACATTGATTATTCGCGTGTTATTTATTGTAGTTGCAATGGCCCTGCCGTTTGTTAATGTTTCTGTACTAACCGTCTCAATTCCCTCTCTAATCACGAGGGCCGTTCCCGTGTTGGTTTCTTTGGAGTAGTTGATTATTCCATCGTATCCAGGGATGTTTAGTTCCGTAAAAGTCACTTCTTGTAACATTGCGATGTCAATACTGTTTTGTTTAATATAATCCGCTAGGCATTTTATTTTGAATGGCGTAATTACTCTGTTCATATTTATAGTTGCAATGCTATAACTTTGATTGCTTGTCATTGGTTATTTTACGTCTCATCAGATCCCTCCATTACTTCCTCGTACCAGCTGTCTTTACTGAGGAGTTTTGGTTTATCTTCTTCTCTTATCTTCTGATCGTTTACGTATTTTGGTGTGTCCTTGTCCTTCAATTCTCACTTTGGTTGATTCGTCTTCTTCTTCTTCTTCTTGTCTTGATTTGGCGTTATTTGTTGTTCGTTCTACTTTCTCTGCTATTCTTTGTACTGGTTTGCCGTTGTTTTCGAGTCGTTCACTGAGAGCTCGGCGTTTTTTTTGCTATGTATTGACTTGCGGTATTGGCACCATCCTTATTTTGCACTTCTGCTAGATTGTCTTGTTATTCTCTTCTCGCTTATTTCTTTCTCGGCTTTGTTATTGATCGTTGAGCTGTGCATTTCAATCCGTTGTTTTGTTTCGGAATCTTCTTCTGCCTGGTGAGTTGTTTATTTGTAAATGTTTCTATGTGTATGACATGTTCTGGGATACTCTCTTCTTCTATTTCTTTTTCATGTAATTTCTGTTCCGGTTCTTGTTCTTCGTTTTCTTCTTCTTCTTGTCCAGATTTTTCGGCTTGTGTTTCCTGTTTACCGCCGAGCTGTTCCGAGTTGTCCTCTACATCGATCTCCATGTTTTCCGTGTTTTCCAACGTTTCTGTGTGTGGCTCACATGCTGATGTTACAGTGTGGCCTATGTTTACACTGTTGGCTTGTGCCGTGGCTTCTGCATAAGACGCTGTGTTGCTACTTTCCTTACTTGCTTCCGCGATTGTAGCATTTGCTGTTATAGTTCTGATGTTGACAATTTTACTCTTGGAAGTTGTAATGGTCGGCGTTTTGTACACTCAGATCTTAGATGTCCTGGTTCATTGCAAACAGAGCATGTGCGCGGTTGTCCCTCATATATTATTAATGCTTTGAAACCCTGTATCATTATATAGGAAGGTATATGTTTTTTTAAATCAATTTTCACACACCGTATGCCGTTGTTTGCTTGGAATCTGAACTTAGGGCTCCATTTTTCGTCGGTCGCCGTTATAATTTCACCATAGTTTCGGATTGCTGCCGTTACACTAGCATTACTAATTTCAAATGGTACATTAAAAACTCTTACTGATCGTAGCCCCAGCCCTGCGTGGCTTATATATACGGTACTTACGGTTCCATCTGGGTTCTGGTAGTCGGCTTTCCCTCCAGTTTTCTCTACGATAGTATTGCACAAGTTGTCATTTGTCATTTTAACGTATACTGCATAAGTCAAGAAGTCCATTTGGATTCCGTATACATCTGCGTCTGTCAAGTCGAATTTTTCATACAGCCATTCATGGAAGTCATATGCACGTGGTCTTGTCTCCTTTGCGTCGAACGCAAATTTCAGTGTATTCTTCCGTATCGTCGATTCCATTTTCACTATCGTAAACCACAAGCTAAGTTTTCTCTGATACACTCACTTAACCTCGCTTGAGGAAAGTATCGAGCAACCGCACGCGACGGCGGCTCGATGCGAACTCCGAACAACCACTAAGCTGCCAGTCCACTATACCGAAACAAGCTACGGAGACGACCATATCCAACGTGTCTCTCTATCGCCGTATTTCGAAATTATGAGACAACATGTGTTATTTATACAGATAATTTTTCAACCAAATGTAGACAGTATTTTTCTCCTTGTTTCAAAAGATAAGTGTACAAAGTTTCATGGAGACCGGATGAAAACTGTGGATTTTTATGAAGAACAAACAAAATAATTTGACAGGAAAGCTAACACTATATCATTGTACCGTCGAACCTGTCTCTTGAAGAGAATCAATTTCCAACATATTTCTGTCACCATTCGATACGGTCTCAAAATTTCGTGACTAAAACTGTTAATCATACTGGAAAAAATATCCTGTCCCCTTCAAACCGATTTCCTTATAAAATTGCATCACAACGATATAGCCATTTAGTCGTCAAAACGTAACAAAAAGACAGAGACTTACTTCCGTATTTATAAATAATATTACTGTGGTTCACACTCACACACTGACTGCGAACAACACCTGAGGGATCATTATAACGTAAAAAAGTGTACACCTACAACATTGCAAGACTATCTACGATTTGCCTCGCATTGCACCTGTAACTTTCTAATATTTACAATTTAACATTCAATACCAATAACCTACGGCCCAGGCCTGACTCTTACGATCAAAAACAATTTTTGAAAATCGTAGCCACCACAGAGATTGGAACCGGAGACCACGACGTTCGTAAGCAAGTGCTTTAGCCACTGAGCTGGCAGTACACTACACGGAAACACGTTACGGAGACGACCATATCCAACGTGTCTGTCTATCGCCGTATTTGGAGGTTATGAGACAAAATGTGTTACTTATACACATTATTTTTCAACCAAACGTAGACAGTATTTTTCTCCTTGTTTCAAAGGATAAGTGTGCAAAGTTTCATCGAGATCGGATGAAAACTGTGGATTTGTATGAAGAACAAACAAACCAACAAACAAACAAACATACATTCATCTTATATATAAAGATTAAATGCGTTTTTTTAAATTTATTTTAGTTCGATGTATATGCTTTCGTTATATTCTGTGTCTAGAGATGTAACTATTACAGAAAGAAAGGCTACATAATGTTTTTGTAGTGGTTCAGTAGTTTCGTCTTTAAATGAATTTCCGGAGCACTGCTTTGAAGCCGTAATTTTTCAAGTGCTTAGAACGTATTTATATTGGAACTAAGAGTTCACGTTACATTCTCTGTCCACAGATATCGTTGCTACGTTAAGATACGAAATATATAAAACAATACAAAATCAAGGTTATGAATGTTATTCAATAAGAACAATTTTTGCTAACCAATTAGAAAAAATTAATTGCCAGAACACTTCGTTTAACCTAGGGTTTTTGACAGCCTTAGAATCTGGTAAAAAAATAATATATAGACATAACGACACACGCTTATACAAATCTTACCTTACCTCTCTTAAAGGAACAGTGAACTCTGTGAAACACACATAAAATTACAATTACAGTTGGTGATATCAGTAATGAGTTATGCTACTTTGAATCACAATTGAAATTAAATAATTTTTCAAGAACATAAGAAGTCAGCATTGACATATATTAGCCAACAACAGGACAACTTGTCACAGCGTATCTCCAGAAAATCTACAAAAAACAATCAGAAGACTGTGGTCGGCAATCGACGTCGACTGAAAAATGTGGCTGATATACCTTAAGAACCATGTGAAATTGTCCGTGGAACCATCACTTATTCACTTTTGAAAAACTCTGAAAAACAACGAAAGCAATGAGAAATCAAATAATGTGGTAGCTTTTACGTTACAGTTTCTTCAGCGTTGTCTCCGTCCTTTCAAATGACTATATCCACATAACAAAATACTTTTGTTGGTAATGTTCTTGATGTTTCCGGTCACTTTTAAAAAACATTTTATTTTTTGTTTTATAAAGGTTAATGTCTGAAAAATTAATGTACAGTACATAGCCCTTTTACTATTGGTTTTCAAGTAATTTAATAATAATTTATCATTTCACCCTTGCATCAACTTCTCTACACTCACACCACTGAAACAAATATCGCTGGTTGGATAACTAACGAAACTGTATTATTCTTACATCACCATTAAGAAACATATTTGTTTTATTCAGCACCAAAAACAAACTCTGAATGGAATTTAAACCTGTCTTCTACAATATCAGGTAACAAACTTCTCTGAAAACTATAGGTAAATGATAAAAGCCACTTTATATACTGATATAAATGATGAGCCCTACCATATTATTACCCAACCTGTTGGGTGAATGGTAAAGCGCGGACCTGGTATTTGGGAGGACGCGGGTTCAAATCGCCGACCTGTCGTACATATTTCTGTTTTCCATGATTTCCCGAAATTACTCCAGGTGAATGCCAGAATGATTCCTTCAAAAGTCCGTGACCGAATTCCTTCCCGTTATTTCCCCTCCTCCATTCCATTCCCACCTCCCATCACCTCAACCAGGACTTATCTCTAAGTAAAAAAATATAATAAAATAAAATAAAATAATAAAATAAAAGAAAAAACCAATTGTCAGTCATTGGGGACTACCGACAAAATTGAAACTTAAAACTGTGAATATCATACGTGCAACACATCATACTTATAGCTTCAGATATACTAAATTATAATAATTCTGTGTGGTCGTAATGACCTGGTGACAGGGTTTCTATTGGCTGCGTATTCCGCCCCTGCCTTAGCCGCCTTAACCTAACCCGGTAGTGTTACCAGGTACAGGGTACCTACAGCTTAACGTGAATCCGAACCACGGAAGCTTTTTGGCGTACTTCACATTACACAGCACGCTGTCCCAGAGGTGAAGATCCGGGTTAAGGGTCTATGAAAATTATCGCCGAGACAGGGTTCCGAACCGGGGGGTCCTTTCGTTCCCCAGTCAGACACTTTAACCACTGAGCCAGCAGACCGCAACAGATATACTGTTAACATTAGCATGTCAGTGACGTGAACTTATAAGTTTTATCTATACAGAAAACTTCCAACGCGCAACACGTCATAGTATGTCGGTGATGAGAATTTGTGAACTAATAGATGTTCCACCGTCCAAACATCGCCTAACGGGCTTATAGAAGTTTTCACTTAAAAGTAAAGACAGTTGAAAGCGGTCCCAAAATAACCTCACAGATGTTTCAAGGAATAGAAGATACGACTGTAAACACCCTTAAGGTTCACTGATCCGTGCTAAAATGCGTCCATTTAAGTATATAATGACTGGATACATTTCTGCCAGATATCGCACAAGCAGCTCTCGCCTGGTCGGCAGATTTCGCCTTCCTGCTCTGGAAGGCAATCCCCGGTACAGAGTTTTGCTCTCAGCACTTAATCGACCCGTGGGAATGGGCAATCCGACACCGGCGCTGCCCTTGTTTAAGAGCCCTAAAGTATCGTTAAGCTAGGGCAGCTCCGCTAACAACGTCCTTATCGACTATCGATATTTGTTGCGCCGTCTATGCTTGCAGGCGGAGTTCTGGAGTATACCTTGCCTCTAGAGATCATCAACAACGATCTTTCACATGCCGAGTCTTAAGCGGATTGCTTTTCCACAAGTCGCGGCTTAAACACAAGAATATAGCTTTACCAGATGCTATCGCAACTTCGTAAGCTTGGACTTAGAATTATATTGCTAAAATTTGATGTAGGAAACTGTAAGTTATGGAAAAGGTATCCCAAAAAGCACAGAATTACTAGATTATATGACTGGGAAGCCACCACCTTACCATTCTACTACTGAACCTCTCTCAAGAAAGCGAACCCATTAGCAGCATGTTTAAAAATAGTAATAAAGTAAGAGGGTGGAGTTAACTGTGGGAGATTGCCTACATACACAAACTGACTACGAGATAAACAAAGCTTGAGCGACCGATATAATAGTATAGAGAGTATTCGTCTGTCTGCACCGTTCGGTTAGTTTTGAATATTTCGTGCAAAAGTACGTTATTCATCCAGAAAATGTGTATCCTCTGCCTTTCTTTTCTAATTTCATCAAGATCGGTTTAACCGATCAGTTGTGAAAACGTAACAAACAGACAGAGTAACTTTTCCATTTACGATATTAGCGTAGATTTCAGAAGTGTAGCTCTCTGTTCTAGTTTGCTTGTAATCCTGGAAACCTAAAATCAATTCCAATGCTATGTATATTTAATGAGCTCTTTTTGCTTACTTTCCTGTCTAGCACGTTATTTACTAGTAAATTTTCTGTTTACAGTTTGTAAGAAAAACTTTATATGCTGCAGTATGGTTGTGCTAGATGTTTCCATTTACTTTGTCCCCGTAGACTAGAGAAGCTCGCAGCTGTTGTTCTTTCGTCAACTTTGCAATTATCATCATAAATTTACTAACATCTGATACGGACTTTATGATGTATCAACAATTCAAGTGGTATTTATAATTGTTTTTGCTCCTATTTTCCTCATAGAAACAATCGTAACTGTCCTTGCAGACCGAGCCTGGTGGGTGAGCGGTAACGCTCTGGCCTTGCAATAGAGAGGACGTGGGTTCGAATCCCCGTACATCTATGCAGACTTCGGTTTTCTATTGTCTACTGAAAGAACAATGAAAACTGTCGGGATGGTTCCTTTAATCGGCCATGGCCGAATTCCTTGTCGTTTCTTGTCCATAACATCCCAGCACTAATTACCCATACTTAAACGAACAGTAAAGCTCGAATCAAAATACAGACCAAAACGCAGTGTTTTCTTTTTTTTAATGTGTTAAACCGCATAATCGTATAGTCCATTGCTGCTCTCTGAACTTAATTGCCTCCACCTGTATGATTCCATTGTTTCTTCTTAATTTTTTTCGTAGAATGTGTAGTACCTGCATGGTTAATTTAGAATTTTTCTCAATTAATATTATCAATTGTGAAGCAGTTCATGTCCCGTTGTCATTTTTCCCCCCACACATAATTACTATTAATTCCCATTTTTACGTTAAGGTGTACTGTTGAGCACGTCCGTCGATAAGTTATTCTAATTTTCCTTCGCCCTTCTGTTTACCTAACTACCAAAATTTGTGGTCGTGGTCCTATCTTGCACTTTTAATTGCTCGCCCAATACTCATGCAGGTCGTTTTATTGCCAGCCTATGCCCTTCACTTACCTTTCAGTCCCTGCATGTTCTTCCTGTTTTCCCAGTATTCACAAACGATTCCTTTTATTGCATTCTTAAATTCTGTGTTATTCTACAAATTCCACATACAAATCTAGACATCCTCTACAGGACACCCCTCTCCCCATCGAACAGTTGAGATGATTGCATAAACCACCTAGAATGTTTAATGAAAACTGTTGCTACTATTGCCTCCAAGAAACGTTCGTAGTATCTTTAAAATGTAAATTATCAGAATAACTGTATAAATGAGCTATAACTCAGATTGTAATGTCCTTACCAATGCGTGTGTCTGGAGGACGTAAATTCGCACCTAGGGAACCAAATATGTAGGCAGGTATATACACATAATGTATGTGTCTGTGTTATTGTGGAATCGGTCCACGCAATTCTGCAAGTAAATAAAGGTAAAAATTTATTCTGTCAAATGAGTTGTATAGTTAATACGTATATCTAAGTTTTGGAAAAACACATACTGTTTTCGCAGCTTTCACCTGCAAGATAAAATAAGTCTTGAGGGAAGTAAGTCCTATATCTGGCATGGGACATACACTGTAGTAGCGAGCGCTCTGGCTAGACTCAGGGCGAGGCAGCGTAACAGGTTTAGCGTCTCTCCTCCGGCAAGTTGGTAACAGTATCGGAGACGAGGGACAGGATTAGCCGGCAAGCGGCCTCATTGGCTACTGCTCTGACGTCTGCATACTGGCGCTTGTTGTCTTACCTTGTTCTATAGCATACTATTTTTTACTGCTCGACTGCTGTGATCTAATCCTCCAAATCTTCCTATCTTCATCTTGTAATAAAGGGAGTTCTTGTGGAAGGATGCATATTTTAGGAAGGGTTATTTTAATTTTAATGAGGTTATACAAGTCTAAAGTTGACAAGAATTTCGACGCTGTCGGGATATACAGAAAATTAGTCACAATATGACTTTTATTGCATTAATACGCCAATTACATTTCTAGGTGAATTTATATTTAATTTTAGTACATGATTGAACGAAAAAACAATGCAACACCTAGGTGTAGAGTTAGCCGTTGATCAAACAAACAAAATGCTTGGAAATTAGAACTCAAATTATTAGTACACGTGTATGAATTATATTGAAAATTACTGTACATAACAAATTATGATATAAGACATCATTATCAATGTTTTATAATCAAAATAACTTTGGGCACCACGAAGGGAACACCTATTCATTCGAGTACCAAAATAGTTTTGAGAAGCAAATCGATTTCTAGCCACTCGTATCGTTCTGGAAAACTATGCTATAAACTCAGTAGGGTTTTATTAACACAGAATAGAAACTTCTTATTTCAGGGCCGCTTAAGGGTCGCTATCAGTGTCATGGAATGCACAAACACTGGACTTGGTGATGTAACACTTTACCATATCAATTCTGCGTCTGTAGCCGGCGACGGTCGAAGGTGGACCCACGTAACGTGAGACCTATGCCTCACAAGGCAGCTGCAATGAAGATTGACCACATAATGCTTACATCAGCACATAGGACCCTATCTGTGGGAATGTCAGACAAGCATTCGCACTCAGAACGTAGCGTCTGACCAAAATTAGAAGCCTGGATCGAAGTCTCGGACCAGTAGTCAGACGTCTGGAACAGCGTCCCACACCAGAGTGCAGCTCGTCACTTCTTCAATTGCTCACGTAAATGTTGGCCCCACCATGCGGTAGATACATGTTGGACAGAAAATTCCAAGAATTTCAGTAATGTGCCCATTTTTATAGGCTCGTCTAGGCATCCTGATGTCACATGATATCGCCGACATTTTATTCGTCCACGCTATCTCGTGTGTTGACAACGACGTTCGGAACGATTCGGGAACCATCGTGTGTGATGCTATGTTCCGACGGGCGCGTATTTCCCGCGAAGCTGAGTGACCTCCCTGTTGACTGGCGTCCCTTGGGATCTCTCTCAAGGTTTTCCAGGAACTTCCCGGGACTGGTAAATACCTCACCCCACCTATTTGGGCGGCGACATAGTGTCGCTGGCAGGTAACGGTTTCCACCAGTCGTCGTATCCTCTAGGCCACTAGCCAAGCCCGCACAACTAAATATTCGCCATTCGAAATGTTTGATCTCCATTGAATTAAGATAAACCAAATATTTAATATTTGGCATCACAACCTTCATTATAATCTTGTATATTCTATAAAAATTATCGAAAGAAAATTAACGATAGCCCAAAATTATAAGAAAAATTAATCTAATATATTGTCATTAATATAATAAAATGTGCCATAGAAAGTGGCGTCAAGCGTCACATTACAATATCAACATACCATTTATATTCTACGTCCTCACTTACATGCTTCCTGTATTCTATCATTTGTCTTCCTCTAAATTTCTTCCGCTTAACTGTTCCCTCTACTAACAAATATACCTATCCTGCACGTTTTTCTGTTAGGCATTACCACGAAGTTAACACCAATTATCATTCTCTCCACTGGTTAGATGAAATCATCCATCTTCTCCTATTTTGCGCTAATCTCTTCACATCCATATACCCAATACAACCTACATTCTCAATTATTCGTTTCATTATATCTACTTTCTGTCTTCCTCTACAGTTCTTATCTTTTTGCAGTTTCCTCCCCTAACAAATTAACCAGTCCCTCTTATCTTGCAATGTGACCCACCATCCTGTCTTTTATTCCTGTAAGACAATTCCACAAAGTTATTTCCTCGTCCATCATTTCCAAAACACATTCATTTTGTACTTTGTCTGTTAATTAATTTCAGCATCGCTCTGTAGCACCACATTTCAAAATGTTTGATTTTCCTTCGTTCTAGAATTCCTGTCGTTCATATTTCGCTACCAGCATGTGCTGTGCTCCATACGTAGGGGATGGCCGGGGAAAGAGGTCATTGCAGGCAAAGAGGCCATGGAATTTTTTGAGGCCAAACGTTGTAACCCCTAATTTTGATGCTTTTGGATATATTGTAAGTTACCTTAAAACTGCTTCAAATCTTAGCCTGGCCACTTTACCCCATCTTCACCTACAGTTTAAATATTTCTTTCTGAGTCCTAGTTCAATGTTTTAAAATAAAATGTTGCTCGTTTTCAAGAAGGATCTTTTAGCTATTGCTAGTCTGCTATTAATATTATAATATTTTTCCTTTTAAGTAAAAAAAAATTTTTTATATTTAATGGACTATTGTTGGTACAGTTTCCACTATGTTTGATCACTTTTGGTTGGGTTTATATTTAGTCCAAAATCTTCCTTCATGGATTTGTTCATGGAATTCACTAATTTTGTCAGTATGTTCTGTTAACAGGACAGTGTCATCAGAAAATAGTATCAAACTGATTGTAACATCATTTAGCTTTATCTAAAGGTAAAAGTTACTCCCTGCAGGTCATTGAGGACTTTAAATTGACTGTTATCAACATAGGTCTCGTTACTAGAGTACTAGCATTACTAGGAAGCTTTCAGAACTTCGGCAGCCTTACTTTCAAATGGTCGAAGAGCTGAATGAGTTAGAACTTGCACACACTTAACACCAAGAAAGAAATTACTTTTTATATTCGACATAAGGTAATAGGGTGGGAGAAACTGTGAGGGGTAGAGGGAGGGCTAATGTACTCAAGCTCGCAAGTGGCACAAAAAAAATCACTTACAGGGAATCACCAACGCTACAGAGCCCCTATACAATCGTCAAGGACCCCGGGAGTGAGCAGACAAGTACGTCAGTAACCAGTTTAATTGTGCAGTAATATCTTTGGAGTGTGCGTCTCAACCAGCCAGTCAGAATCTATTCAGAAAATATTTATGAGTAAAGTAAATTGAAGCATCTAGCAAACACAAGCAGATAAGACCAATAAAGTATAGTTTTTTATTCCAGCTTTCCAAGACCGGATGTTTGTTCAAGTTGATAGTCAGCCATTATTTCGTGAGGATCTATTGTATTTATATTGAGTGGTAATGTAGTTGATGGGAATAAAATGAAAATAAACTTAGTACATCTATATTCGTGTGCTCTTGCGACCTGATGACGGAGTTTCGATGTATATCGCATTCCACCCGTGTCGTAGTTAAAACTGCAGTTTCATATGGGATCCAAAGTTCGGAACGTCCTGGAGTAACTTATATGATCAAAGAGAACTCTTAAAAATCCCTGGTTCCATTGGGATTTGGCCCCGAATTATGAAAGCAAGTGCCTCAGCCATTTTTGTTAACAATTAAAAATCGTATTGGTGTACAAGGCTGTACAACGAGCTCAAGTGCTATTGTCAATCTTTCGTTGTTTTCAGTTTCTGCCTACATTGTTCCCACTAACTAGAGACAATACTGAACGAACAATACATTTAATTAAAAACATCTATACATGAGGCCGGGCTCGAACCGGTACCCACAGCAATGCGATACCAGCTTGTTAGTCCCTTCCCTGTCAGGAGCTACCGAATCGGCAAATGAACAAGATTTATAACTTAGATGAGAGTTTTGGTCACATTTGGAAAATTAACAGGAGGACTGTGGATAATTTTTAAAAAGCTAAGACACAGATAAGTCTCTGGAACAAATTGGTATAGGTTGTAATAATTCGCTGTATAACTGTCATATCTCTAGGAAAGAAAAATTTCTAAGTAGGTGGTGGAAATCGATAAAGAAAATGGCAGAAAGTACTGTTAGAGCATTTTGAGTCAGTACGTCATATGCGACGATTTTTTTTTCCTAACGCATATAAGATAATTTTTTGTGCGAATAAGCGACTGCGTTGCTTCCTAGCCACCCATAGTCATTTTTTTTGCTTTTATTCCAACGCATCACAAATACCTTTGAGAATTTATGAATGCTGATAAATATAGCAAAAAAGACGCGGCAGAAAGACCTCGTCCATTGGGCGGCTAATTAGGTCTGAGTGAATTGGAGAGAGTGCAATAGCTAGTGAAGAGCACAACATCGCTGCCAATATTTCTTTCACGCCAGCTCTCTGAGCCAAAGGTAATACTTTACTTTAAGGTTGAACCAACGGTCAAAAGTCGAAATATAGGCAGTGCACGTTAGTAGCGATTGAGCAGTCGCTGAATACAGTAGCGTATTTTCGTTTTATATTTTATCTTTAATGGTGTGTAGATTTGGTTAGTGTAATCTCTAAGTGTTTAAATTTTGTAGGGAGTGCACCTTAGTAACAGTTGAGCAGACGCGGAGTACAGTAGCGTATTTTCTTTTTGTATTTGATATTTAGTGGTGTGTAGATTTGATTAGTGTTATCTCTGGGTTTTTACAGTTTGTAAGACGTAGAGATCTGTTCGAGTTTCTATTTTTTTCTTTTTCGCGTTTTTCAAAAGCAGTATGTCTAAGGACTGATTGCTATGTGCAGCCGCGAACTTAGGTGGCGCATCAGCCGTGTTAGCAAAACTTACACAGCTGAAAGCTGCCGTAAAAGGTTGCAGCAGATGCGATATTGGGCAACCTGATGTAGCCATGCCGTTCACACATTCTCCCATATCAACCGTCGTACCTGTGATCCAAGTTGAAGAGCTGGATGCCGTGCCGCGGTCACCTGCCGGTGACTGGCGTATGTCTTCTAGACTTCGAAGCCACACACGGGGCCAGTCTAACAGGCTTAAAGACGAAGACGCTGAACTTGTTCGACTGTCGGAGGCTGACTCAGTCCCACAATTGTCATCCTGTGGGTAGACGGCCCAACAGCACGCTATTTCTGAACAATCGCAGAAAGGGATTCTGGTAGTTGGGAGCTATAATGTTAGGTGGTTTATAGATCCCCTTAGAGAAATGGCGGATTCCTCGGGGAAGAAATCCAACGTCCATTCGGTGTATATTTCAGGTGGCCTGATCCGAGATGTGCAACAGGCCATCCCAGATGCCATAGAATGGACGGGGTGTAGCCAACTACAGATTGTGGTTCATGTCGGCACCAATGAAGCATGCTACCTTGGATCTGAGGTTATCCTCTCTTCCTTCCGGCGGCTGGCTGAAAGGATTAACTCTGTGGCTACAAGATATTGGCGGAACTAACCGCCTGTAGCTTTACAGACAGAGTTGATTGTGGACCTCTTGATCAGAGCCGCATTGAGGAGCAGAACCAGAGACTACGACGTTTCTGTGATGCTATTGGCTTCAGTTTTCTCGATCTTCGCCATATGGTTGAGTCATATAGGGTTCCCCTGAATAGATCAGGTGTGCACTAATGCCACTAATCGGCTACATGGGTGGCATGGGCCGTGTGGAATGCACTGGGTGATTTTTTGGGCTGAGGGAGGAAGACCCGGATCACGAAATACAGTTACGGGCAACACAATCAGATGCAACACCGGAATGTAGGAGGAACGTAAAAGAATCTCGACGGTTAAAAGGTCTCGTAATTAACTGTACAAGCGTTTGTAACAAACAAACGGAACTGAAAGCGTTGTTTCTTGCACAGAAGCGGATATCATTATCGGTACAGAAAGCTCGCTAAAACCGGAATTAAATTCCACCGAAACGTTTAAAGATAGCATGAACGTTTTTCGTAAAGATAGATTATATTCTCATGGTGGTGAGGTATTTCTGGCTGTGAGTTAGTTCCTCCCATGTAATGAAATAGACGTCGATACGATCTGTGTAATCATATGTTGCTGGGTCAAAACTCGTCATAAGCGTCTTCTACCGTCCACCTGATTCCGACATAGCTATCGCCGGGGAGTTAAGAAATAATGTAAATAGTGTAGCTAGCCGTTTTTAGGACCATGCTATGATTCTAGGAGGCGACTTCAACCTGCCTTATATCGACTGGCATAATTACGTTCACATTACTGGTAGCAGGGATAAGCAGCTTCTGAAGTAATTCTCGATCTGTTCTCATATAATCATCTCAAGCATCAAATTAATGAACCTATGTGGTGTCATAACGGTAGCGAAAATATTTTAGATCTGCTGGTTACCAGCAGGCCAGAATTATTCACCGACATTTCAAATACCACAGGAATAAGCGATCACAAAGCGGTAATTGCGACTATCAAACTAATGACCAAGCGAAAAAGGAGGAAAGGGCGGATTGAATACAGATTCAGTAAGGCCTCAAAGGAGTGTTTTAGAACCTACCTGAGGAATAATTACCATAACTTCAAGCCAACAAATGACATCGTGGAAAAGATGTGGCATCGATTGATACGAATAGTCAGGGAAGGTATGGATATACATATACCGAAGCGGACAATAAAGGGGGAGGATGATCCACCGTGGTATACACGCGAAGTCAAAAGATTACTCAAAAAACAAAATAGGATACACGCACGCTCAAGGAGGAAGGGGTGTCGCAGCGATTTAGAAACCTTAGCTGAGTTAAGAAGACGTATTTAGAATGTGATGCGCAAGGCCTTCGATGATTTTCATTCCAACTCTCTCTCTAAGAGTATCACAGAAAACCCAAAGAAATTTTGGTCGTATATATTAAAAGTCAGTTGTACCAACAACAACATTCCAGCATTAATTCGTGAAGGTTCCGAGGTTAATGAAAGCCGCGATAAAGATAACATACTAAATCCTGTATTCAAACATTCATTTACTGATGAAAATAATGATAGCATTCCCGTTTTCTCACGTCGTGCCGAGTTGGTGATGGAATCATTACGAATAGATACTTCGGGTATCATAAAACAATTAGAGCTCCAGAACGGGAGGAAAGCACCGGGCCCGGATGGAATTCCAGTAAGCGTAGTTTCAGAGTACGTGGCGGAAATCGGACCAGTTGTGTTTGATATATTCAGTGAATCCTTAGAAGAGCGAAAAAAACCTTCCGACTGGAAAATAGCGCAAGTGACTCCGATTTTCAAGAAAGGTGATCGAAGTGATCCTAGAAACTACCGTTCCATATCTATAACATCTGTTTGTAATAGAGTTATGTTTGAACATTATGAATTTTCTAGATGAAAACAATTTGCTTACAACAAATCAACACGGATTTCGGAAGAAAAGGTCATGTGAAACACAGCTGGCCCTATTTACACATGACGTAATGAAAGTTATCGATGCAGGTTCACAAGTAGATGCATTTTTTTTTTAGATTTTCAGAAAAGCTTCGACTCTGTGCCACACAACCGCCTTTTAGCGAAGCTTCGAGCGTACGGTATATCGGATCAGCTTTGTGAACGGATAAAGGATTTTCTAACTGGTCGGTCGCAGTATGTTGTCGTTGAAGGAGAAAGTTCTTCTAATCTAGATGTTACATCGGGTGTACCTCAAGGAAGTGTAATAGGACCACTTCTTTTCTTAATTTTTATAAACGATCTCGGAGACAAAGTGAAAAGCCTTTTTAGATTATTTGCTGATGATGCGGTTATTTATAGGGAAGTAAGGAAAAATTGCAAGACAATGAGCATAACTAAAAGAAAGAATGTGATTGTTCAGAAATACGAAGTAAACAGTTCAGCTATTGATATGGTTGATTCTGTGAAATATTGGGAGTAACAGTACAAAGGAACATGAAATGGGAGTTACACATTAATTCGTTAGTAGGTAGAGCAAATTCTATGCTGCGATTGCTGGGTCGAATCTTGAAAAATTGTAATCAACAAACAAAGGATATAGCGTACAAATCTCTTGGACGTTCACATTTGGGCTACTGTTTTGCCATTTGTGATCCGTTTCGTAAATGGTTGATTGACAGTAGCTATAGAGAAAATACAGAAAAGAGACGCTCGATTAGTGACCGCTTACTACAGTCCTTATGAAAGCGTCACAGAGCTGATTAGTAGACTGGGCTGAGAGTCTCTGGTAGATAGACGACACACGTTTCGTTTAAACTTATTGGTAAACATGTGTACGAGTGTCGTGAAATACTTCGTCCACCATCCTATTTCAGTCGGAATGACAGGAAAGATAAGATTAGAGAAATAAGGTGCCGCACTGATTCTTATATAAAATCTTTTTTCCCTCGTACCATTCGGGACTGGAATGCACAGCAAAGAGATTAGTTTTGGTGCTGAGCACCCTGTGCCACCCACAATTTTATGAATTGCAGAGTATGTATGTAGATGTACAAACTACGAACATGGATTGTTTGGTATCCCCACTAATTATTGTCTGAATATTATTAACTCACAGATCACGTCAACCTAACACCCCATTCTATTTAACGGTGTAGTTTTTAGTTTGTTACAATCGTCTTTAAGTTGATGCGAAGAAGAAAAGTGGTGAAAACAGCGCATTTTTCGGGTCTACTACTGCATTACTTGTGTGGAAGAATTTTTTTTTTCCACACAAGTAATGCTTATGGATTTACGCCCCATCGACGTCGAGGTTATTAGAGGCGGAACAGGACTGGCGGCAAGAAATGGGAAGGAATTCAGCCATGAACTTTTGAAGGAAGCATCCCGATATCCTGGAGTGATTTGGGGAAACCATGGAAATCTGGATGCCCGGACGGGGATTCGAACCGGCGTCCTCCCGAACGGGAGTGTGGAAGTAAATAGTTATAGAGTGATTATAAGTTTCACGGGAAATTATGTTTCATTGCAAAATATTCGATTAATTCCCTCGCAGTCTTTTTTTTTTTTAGGGTTTTACGTCTCGTCAACGTCATGTTCATTAAAGCCAGGAGAGGATTGCGGACAAGAAACGGAAAGGAATAAAGTCATGACTTTCTGGAGGAGTTATCCCGACGTCTACCTGGAGTGATTTCAGTGAACTATCGAAAACCGAAACCTGTATACACTGACCCGCAATTCGAACCCGGGTTCTCCAGAGTTTCAGGCCTGAATATTAACCGCTTACCCAACCTATCTGTAGTCTATCTTTTTCTGCTCAACCGCTACGTCGGTGGCTATTATTTTAGGAAATTTGAAGTTACTTGTTGTCCCCAGTGATGAAAACATATTTACGTGTTTTATTGTTTTGTGTAGGTGACTGTGATGTGTGAATGTACAGTGTAGTGTGGTGTTGAAAGATGGAAGAAGGGACAGCTTGAAATCCAGTGCCGGTCCAATCAGGCCTACTCTTCCGAAGACAGCGGTGGACGCCGTGCTTAACGTCCCCATCCGCCGAACGTATCACCATCAGCAGTGTCGCATCTCGTCACTCCATACGCACCGTGGAGAGGTTTAGGACTTACCCTAGGACTTTGATGTTCAATCTAGAGGTTATGAATTGTGTACCACCACCTCTCCTACCCTTCTGACCGAGTGGTGGTGATGAAAATTTTCTTCTGGCACGTGGACTCGAAGCAGTTAACACCGTGTCAGGAACCGATCTACAAACTGTGCCGACGGGTCGGGTTCTTACTATATCGAAACGATAAAATTATCGGACACGTTTTGGTGTCTTTCCAGGTTATAACTGGCAAACAATAAACTGAACCAGCCGAATAGTAATCGACCTCGTGTCACGTGTGACGTTACTGTGTGCATAAGCTCAAAGTAAAACTATGTAAAATTTTGTATTTGAGGTTCCACGAGGGAAGTATTTTGTTTAGTTGGCTTAAGAATAAGTATTGTCATTGCTATAGCCGTTCGGCTGTCTGGGGCGTCGCAGGACGTCACATATGATTTCTGTTCAGTTGGATCGGTGGCCATCCCCCGCTTGACAGCGAAAAGGGATTCTCAACTAAACAGTAGTTAGTAGCGGTTGGTCTGATTTTGAGATCGGAAGACGAACACATGTTGTTGGATCGAAAGTAAGTGTATCATGTTATACAAATTTGAGTCGTTGACTATACATTTCCATAAAAGAGAATATTAACTTAAAGGTCTAATCACAGTGAATTACCATATCCTTTAAATCAGATTCACGTTAGTACTATAAAATGATCAATAAAAAACATTACAAAAAAAATTTAGTACTTGGGATAAGAATAAAAAATTTATTTAATTATTAGTTATTCTGTGATGGGGTAACTTCCATTTTTACATTGAAAAATATAATTATCAGATTTCGCAATTTAAATTTTAGTGATACTTGTCATATGAAAAATTATTAATCAAAATTAAAACACAAAATCTTCCTGATACCTACAACTTCCGCGGCCGTCTTTGTTTACGATTAATAGATGTTCGGTGCATGCCGCGTTGTTTATTTCATAATCTGAGCTTGCGGCGCTCGTTGCTAAGTCAAATCTATGAATCACAAAATCTTCCTATCTCTAAAAGCAAAAAAAATGTATAAACTTCCAAATAATCAAAAGTCAGACGCCACTCATCAAAGCTCAGATTTACTATCATGAAAATAAAGGATAGAGCCACTGAGAATAATTCGTATCTGCGCACTGTGTGTTCAGTTCGATCGAAATGAAGCAATGCAATGGAAACATACATTTCGTATATTACCGTTGGATGTGGCGATCACTTCCCGCTCCTTGCGTGGCGATCAATATCACCACTGGTCCACAGTGCCACCTCACACTACACACAGGCCAGGTCGTTGCACTATTTATGTGCTGCGTGGACATACAGACGCACTGTATACGTCTGGAACACAAACAAAACTCTGCAACTTTCAACGCTTTACGTCGATACGGCGACGCACGAAATGTGTCGGCAACACAGACAAGAAACTCCAAGCCCTCTGGAGTTGTGGCCGACACACTCACCACGGCCACCAGCACAGCTGGGCAGAAAACCGTTAATCCGTTAATCGTTAATTAACGAAGTTAACAAAATTGCAAAAATTTAACTTTAAGTTAACCTAAAAAATTCGTTAACGGTCTTCTTAACTTCCGTTAAATTGAACTACCGTTAACTTTAGTCCATTACATTGATAGTTGACGTCGTTTGGTATGTTTGAATTCCGCGCAATGCCACGCTCGTACTTTCGACGAGGCGGATTGCGAACGAATAATAGGTTATGCGAGGTGCACGTGTGATGCGTACACAATTATTATGGTATGCATGGCGTGAGTGTGTGGTGGAAAGAGTTTTGGAGCGTTTCTATTTTACGTCTTCAAACAGGCGTTCACTACTCGTTTCAAATTCGATCGGTGATTGGTTCCGATATTTTTATAATCTATCATTTTTTACTGCCAGGAAAATTTCACATTTTATTTTGGTTTGGTGTTCGTTAGTGAAATACGTTAATTTGTCATTCGTTACATGATTACGTCATGAAAACTTTAACTCTTCAATCCGTTAGTGAAAGCAGCAATTCTAACAATATCAACGAGAATATTAAAAATCCTTGGACACATTTATGCATTTATATTGCACTTAAATCAAGACTGAGAGAATAGTTGATTTATGAATTCAAACTGTGTTTGTCTAAACTTTCTGCAATCAAGGCACACGTATCTAACCTCAATAATCTTAAACAACATATGAAGAGGATGTATATATCCAAAAATAAACATTTCGAAGAAAATTGAAATCAGAGCCAACTCGTGGGAAAAAATAAAAATAAATCAAAGCCTTCTTCAAGTGTTGTGGCTTCTTCTGATGTAGATATCAGTAGAATTGATTTGTTTTCATCTCCATTTGCTAATAAAAGTTTACACGAATAACAATTTGGCATCGTATTACATGCTGGTGTGGATCGATTCATTGCCAACCTATTCGTTGCCAACATGATTCCACTACATGTTGAAGAATCCGATACGTTTGAGAAGCTGGTGAAAACGTTGAATCCCGGTAAAAACTCAATTTCCAGAAGGACATTTGATAGATATATTATTGATTCACATCATGGTACATAGTACCTTGGTATTGCTTGCAGTAATACCTATTGCAATACATAAACATCAGTTTCACTCTTGGATGTTTAACTTTAAACGGTCGGTTAACTTTAAACTGCGTTAAATTTGAAGAAATGTAACTCTTTAACGATTATCGAAGTTAACCTTTTAAGTAGCGGATTAAAGATTGACGCAGTTAACTTTTCGATTAACTATGCCCACCTGTGGCCACCAGTACTGTATCAGTACTTACATCACTGGGTTACGGCGCCAATGCGTGCGCCGGCAGCTCGACCTCAACCTCCGCTGCTCCAGCAACCGTCGGTCTGGCTCTTCAGGTCCCGTGGAAACCAGAGAACATTGTAAACTCCCGTCTGGTTCATGTCCTCCAATCTTTTCCCTACCGTAAAAGCTTGGCTTCTATCGTCACCTCCACATTTTCTAAAGTCACTGACCTTACTCAAAACGACTGGCGACCACAGCCTATCTCCCACTGTTAACTTCTTAAGGGGGTAGGTATACCTATCACATGCAAATATTTGAAAAAATTGAAATGTCATTTTCTCCAAATCTATTTAAATTTGAGGGTTTACATTTTATAGCTCCATAGAACTGTTATAGCTAGATATAAAAATTGATTTTTAAGATAAAAATATTGTTTAACAATAGGTTAATGTACCATCCAAATTGAGAATAAAAAATGTGTTGTTGTGAAGGGTTTTAATGACAGAAGGCATAGTATTTGAAATTTATCAGAAATGTTTTTTTTAATAATGTAAACTAATATCAAGGCAATAAGTTGAACCAATAATATACATATTTATGCAACTCTACATTTGTTATTAATAAAACAAGCATTTTCAAGAAATTAAAATTTTTGCTTTTTTTGCTTAAACATAAAGGCATATTTTTCATTTAGGGAAAGCTGCATAAACAATAATGGTAAGGACTGTAGTAATTAGTATGTCTAACATGTCCTGCAAAATTTGAAAAAGATCTATGCATATGGAAAAAAGTTATCTTTAAAACCATTTGATAGAATTGCTGTTTTGAGATATTTAAGGTTAAAGATTTGGTTTACCTTCAAGTGCAGTAAGATTTAAGTGGCTGTCAATCGTGCAGGACTTTACTTAATCACGCACAACTCCTACACTGTAAAGATATTTAAATAATTTTTTTAACAAGATGAAGTCAAAAGTAAAAACTATTTTTGTGAATCAAAAGAAAAAAATCATTTTTTTGAAACCTAATAACTGTACCTACCCCCTTAACGCAAGCTAATCAGACGAATGGGAACGCCCTGCTATTGTGTGAAGCTTCTCTTGACCACTGTAGAAATTACAGGAGGCTTCGCATGAATACACGGGACGAGCCGGAATCTTCCCATCTAGCAGCCCAAGATTTTGCTTTTACGTTGCAATTAGTCTATTTTTTTTAAATGAAATGAGCCGATATTTTTATCATTACAACTGTTACAAGGATATATTTTTTCTATCGTTTGTGGCCTAATTGCTGAACCGTTTAGCCAGTACCAGGGGAATAATGGTTAATAACAAACAAACTCCTCACACAGGACAGGTACAGATGTTTACGATGCCTCGCCACTTGCTGCGCGGTAGTGCGCGAAGGATCGCGCCCATGATGGCACTGTGGCAGCGCTTTTTGCGCGGTTTCAATTGCGGGGCTGTTCGCCGATAAATCGGTTTTCATTAACCCAGCCCGAGCCCGAGCCCCGTAGCCGTGTTCGGCAGAGCAGCATTTTTTCGTCGGCACCTCCGCAGCGCCGGCAGCGGGGCTTTTGTCCCCTGTGTGCGGGCACTTTCCCTCTGTAACCAGCCAGCCCTCTCGCTGCCTTTTGTGGTCTAGGCGCGGAACAGTTCTGCAGCAATTAATGCGACTGTGGATCGTTCTAACCGCCCAGGGAACTGGTTATTGACAATTTCAGGGAGAAAGATCTGTATTGCTTTTCGGCGAAGTAATCGGCTGAAGAAAAAAGAACGAAAGATGTACTTCCGACATAAGTGAGGAAACGGGGTTCCCTTTCACTTGTTTAGTTTTGCATTATTGTGTATTTTGTTAAGAAACTAGCATTTGCTTGCTGCTTCTCGCTCGTGAACGTCGGTGAGCATACAAATTTTTTATTCCTCCTTTCTAGTACTAAATATTAGCGTGTAAAACAAAAAATGTAAATGTTATCGAAGAACTATACTTTTTTTTGGGTGTCTAAGGTTCGATTTTCATACTGATGTCACAGAGTTTTGTATTATTTCTATTTTAACATAATACAATTTATAAAATACAAGAAACTATTTTAGTATTTGTTGATAAAGATATGTGAAAAATTATTCATATTAATAATTAGAAGTAATTGTAGTACTTTAAAAATCTTCAGTCTATCAACTCATATCGTCTGTAAGCAATGTGCTTAAGATGATTAGAATGAAAGGATATTATATGTTTTAAGAAAAAAATCGTATTAAACTGCGGAAAAATTACGAATAGAACAACCATACACTATCAAGTTTTACAATCGATATTAAGCACGAAGATATTGGCTGTAAATTAAATATCACATTTTCTTTAAACTTATTAAAGCGTATTGGTTTGATTAAAGTATTCCGTTTATCTTAACTTACTAAAATAACCAAAGTTACATAGTCAAAACAAAAATAAAACAGTATTAGAATCTGAAGTGTGGGATGTTTTATCTGAGTTGCAGTATGACCTTTGGTAGAAATCTCGTAATCTAAGATGCAGTTGATCTGCGACTCCCATCCGTTCTTGGTACAAACGAATTATAATTTTTTTCCACTCTGTTCCTCGGACACGAACAATGATGTGGTATGCTGAAACTTTTAAACAATACCAAAAGTCTTGAAAATGTTAAAATCCCATCCAAACTGGAATTGTTGTTTTTGGGTTATACTTATTTGACAGGCGCAGTTTGCTTACAAATTTGTATTAGTATAGAATCTCTGTTTGTTTTGATTTTGGTAAGTTATCAAAAAAATGTAAGGTCGGTCGTACATTCCGTGAAAAAAGAAGGAAATAAAGCAAAGAATAAATAAATAAATGAATACACAATAAGTAATTACCTCCCTTACCAATAAACTTATCACTTAATAGTTAATTTATTTGATACTTACGTTTTTCACTACTGTTCACTTATTTATGTATTTACATTGTTATTTACCGTTATACATTTACATCTATTTGTGGGTTCCGCCTCCACCAGTGATATTGTTTTCTCATAGTTATTGATAATTTACACTGTTTTATTCAACCCCTTCCACCCTCCACTTCTTCTCTGTTCTACAAGGCATACAGGCCACGTTGTGTACAAACCTTTGTTCCCAGATGACTCATACCTCTCTCTACATTAAGGTTTTGAATTAAAATATTGTACAGATTGTGTTTGCGTGTTCGCTGCAACCCTCCTGCCTTCAAATTTGATGAGTAATTGGTTTATTTTCACTATTTTAGCAAATTTATATACTATTTATACTGATTGACGATTTAAGTTTCACAGCATAAGATCTTCTCAATAGCTGCTAGTTACTAGGTTATGATTTGCTTTCCTTGTGTAACACACACACAGATAGTGATGATCTTGACGTCTCCTTGCCTTAGGACTGAGAGTGGCTTAGGGATTGACAGTGCGGCCGGTAGGTTAACATCGCCAGAATGCGTCTGATCGTTACCGTAATGATGGCTTTTCATTTGTGTGCTAAGACAGGCAGGCGGTTATTCCACAGTGAACCAGCAAATACTGAAACGCGGTGAATGGAAGGTCTCAACGTCCAAGAAACTTGAAAATATCATACATAATAGCACGGATTCATTGATAAGAATTTTATTACAATTTCGTCGGACTTTGCCTCGGTAGGTATTGAAAAACTCGCTAATCTTCTAAGCGCCCTTAACACTTTTTTACATCATTACTTCAATGCACCCGGCCCGGTTCAGTGATTGACATCTGTAGTAAAAAGTTGGTGCATATGGAGCAAAAATAATTTTTATATAACGCAAAAATAGTATTGTAATATGTTATTTTTAATTTCAAAATAAGTACAATTTACAAATATAACATTAAAAAATTATGTATAGTATTATTTTATTTTTTGGCATATTGAGTGAATTTTTTTCAGTAGATTGCTGTCATTGTTTATAAGCTCGTGAAATTTTTCACAAGACTTTGTTAAATTATATTTCACACATAATATGGCTTTCAAAGTCTCAGCACTTAATTGTGACTTTTTTATGTCCACACTTTATTTACCGTTAAAAAAAAACTCGTTCAGTCGCAGCATTAGTTCCTGATAGGGACAGCGCGATTATACAATTTTTAGTGCATTATTGTGTGGAACATGGTTTGTTTCAAAATCATGAAATATTTCTAATCATTTGTTCTCTATTGTGACTTTTGCTGAAGACCAATATGTAACCTTGTAAAAAAAATTTAATAATGAAACTTTATTAAAAAGAACATTTCCGGAAATACTATATGCAATTTTTTTTATCAATATGATTGAATGATTTTTGCACATAATTCCAATTAACTTCTGAATTTGCCGTAATGTAAGTTGGAAGTGTCACTTTCAAGACAGGTGCTAGACTTTTTACCGCCCGTCTCTATGAAATATAGTATATATAATACGAGCAGTCTGCTAAATTCAAGAACATTTATGTATTTATGAAATAAATTACTTACCTAAATTATCTGAATAGCTGATTTTTTGACATAACTTGTTTTAACTAGCACTAGCACGCAGCACGATGTGTATCGACTGAGACAGTTACAAAATGTTTTCGTCGTTCCCAGTGTCGAAAAATGCCTTTGTTCATTAAGTCTAAACAATGGTGGTCGAATGCTAACAACTGATCAACAATACGACATTTGATTCGCAGTTCTTGATAATCACTTCTAGATAGTAAATTTTCAAAAATTATTTTTTATTAAAGTTTAATAAAGCTCATATCCTGACGAAATAGCCACATGTCCGCCGAAAGCCGTATATTCCCTTCCCGTTCTCCCACCGTTACCTAGCTTCTCATGCATTCTTTCAAAAAATCGGGACTTTTTAAAACGCCGCGGGACGCGGGACAAATTGTTAAAAATCGGAATTGTCCGGCCAAAAGCGGGACGTCTGGTCACCTTAGATAAGACGGCTTTGACATAAGTTTGTGAACGAGAATGCGCTTTGGTCTCCCACCACATCAGACACGCCCTTCAGCCCAACAACAATAGCCGCAGTTAACAATAGCGCTCGTCGCTCTATCATTGTTCAGAGCTGGGCTGGATATCAGTAGGCATCTGCCACGAATTCCGGAATCTGCCCAGTATGGATTACGTCCATATACCTTCTTGGTAACAAATGGTTCTTTCAAATAAAAGTAAAAGTTTGAACTTAACAATTGCAGGAAAAACAAATTGCAAAGTGGGTAGCATTGCTCGATTTTGGAAAACAAGTGCCTCTATTATAGTCTTTAGCAACCGAAGTGCAGCTTTATTTGTTCGACAAGTGTGATAGAAGTCGGAGTGCATCCAGGTGAGAATGATAACATTAGTTTTGTTAAAGAATAAAATGTGGAAAGATGACGAAATTGGAAAAAGACTTCAGAGACTGTTTGATGAAATAAAATTACCAGCACAAGATATCATTGATGTGGTATAGATTTTAAAGGCAAGCTAGAAAGTATGGTGAATGTACTTCTTGTTTTACGTCCGAAAATGTACACAGAAGAAAAGATTTATTTATTTTTTTCCGACAATAACACGGGTTAACGTTATGATGAGGCTAATCCACTGAAACGGAAGAAGATTGTCTTAAAAAATATGTGTAAATTACTCATTGAAGGTTACATTTTCAATAGATACTAAATTATTTTTAAAAAAAATCAGATTATTCCTTATTGAATTTTAAAGAAAGCAGGAATAGTTATGACAATAGTTAAAGATGTAACTTACCAGCACCAGATTCTCAAAAGAAAGAATATTTACTTGCTATACACAGTGTAGTTATGAAAAATCTCTATGTGATATCTCGGTTGGTTTCTGTATTTAGTGAATATGAAAATAGGTGTCAAATATTTTCAGGCAGATGCCTGTTGTTACATCTATAACATTTTTTCCTGAAAATAAGCTCCGTAATAATATTGTATCCATTTGTATAATTCCTCAACAGTTAGGTTGGTGAACCATTTCTTGTGATATTTTAAAAATTGGGTTGTATGCCTCGTTCCTTCCTCAGAGATGTAAGTGTAACACAAATCCGTTTCTCTGTCAAAATTCGATAAGTTCTCAAAATTTCGTGACTACAACTGTTAATCATACCGAAAAAAAAATGTCCTGTGCCCTCTCTACAGATTTTCTTGTCAAATTCCGTCAATATCGGCATAGGCATTTAGTTATCAAAACGTAACAAAAAGACAGAGACTTAATTCCGCATTTATAGTATTATTACCGCAGATCACACACAGACTGATGCAAATCACCCCGGAGGGATTAATTCAACGTAAAAAATGTACACCTACAGTATTGCAAGACTACCTACGATTTTCCTCGCATTGCACCCCTAAATTTGTGATATCTACAGTTTAACATTCAATCCGAAAAAACCGACGGTCCAGGCGTGACTCTTACGATCAAGAACAATTTTTAAAATTTTTTGCCTCCACGGAGATTTGACCCCGGCACCACCACCCAAACATTAGTTAGCAAGCGCATTAACCACTGAGCCAGCTGACACCTACACGGAAAAAAAAGCAATGCAGAGACCTCCATATCCAACGCGTCTGTCTATCGCCGTTCAGTAATCTTTCGAAATTATAAGACAACATGTATTTGGGTGCACAGCAGTGCACCCGCCAAGTCGAGTCAACGGCGGCACTGCCTACCCTTTTCTCGAAGCGATTCGGGCCATTTTTGAACCTTAATTTCTTCGGTCGTATTTTTGCTATATGTCTCAAATTTCTGTTATGCATAGATATCAGCAATCTTCGCAAACGTACTTAATTTTATTATGTTACTGTTCTTAGTTCGTATGTTATTCTGATGCAAACTTCAGAGATTTTGTCACTCACTCACTGACTGACTGACTGATGATCATCAAAATTCTAAGGTACTTCCCGTAGCCTGAGAAAGCTGAAATTTGGTACACAGATAAAATTTTACCCACATATTATAAGAAAAGTCTGAAACTCGTAAATGTTCATATACCTACCCCCTTACCTACCCCTTACGTGAAATCGCTTTCTACCCTAATTACTTTATAAAGCTCAGATTTTCACTGTAGAATGAGCTTAATATGTTTAACTAAAGTGTTAATTTTACTTTCCTTTTCTTACTTTTGAAGTTATTGAAATTCAAAATTTTATTTCGGCACAACACCCCGACATCAAAATTCCACAGTACTTCCAGTAATCCTAGAAACAAGTAATTTGGTACACATATATGGTTTCATCCCTAAATCATGGGAAAAATCTGATATTGGAGTTTTCCCCCGTATTTATCTATATATAAAAAAATGAATATTTGTTTGTTTATTCTCCATACAAATCCACAGTTTTCATCCGATCTCGATGAAACTTTGTACACTTTTCCTTTGAAACATGGAGAAAAATACTGTCTATATTTGGTTGAACAATTTCTCGTCATATTGTCACGTAAATTTGAAAAATTACCGAAACGAACATAGACCGACGTTTAGGATTTGGAAGACTCTGTACTTCCATATACTGTTGTGGGCTGGTGGCCCGTTGGTTAACGCGCTTGCTTACTAATGTTTGTACCACCGGATCAAATCCCAATGGAAGCAAAGATTTTTAAAAATTGCTTTTGATCGTAAAAGTCACGCCAGGACCGTCGGTTATTCGGATTGAATGTTAAACTGTAGATATCACAAATTTAGGGGTGCAATGCGAGGAAAATCTTAAGTAGTCTTGCAATGCTGTAGTTGTACAGGGGTGATTCGCAGTCAGTGTGTGTGTGATCTGCAGTAATAATACTATAAATGCGGAAGTATGACGACTAAATGCCTATACCGGTATTGACGGAATTTGACAAGAAAATCTGTAGGGAGGGTACAGAACATTTTTTTTGGGTATGAGTAACAGTTGTAGTCACGAAATTTTGAGAACTTATGGAATGGTGACGGAGAGACGGATGTGTGTGTTAGTCTGTAATGTTAGGTCGGTTGCTCAAGGTGTGTTTCTCGTGCATTATCTTAGTGAGTAATTTGTTAATAAATTTCGTTTAGAGGAAAAACGTAGTATTTAGTATAGATGTAGATTTTCTCTGTCCTATTACTTTGCGTCTGCTTAAATGTTTCTGACACCAGTTTATTTTGTCTTCTTTTTTGACATGCCTTGCGGGCGTAGTTATTAGAACCCAAGAATCGGATGCTCATGCAGAAGAAGGAAGAAAAGACCAATCTGAAATAAAGCTGCCCTTAGTTAACACCCCCTCCCCTCATCCCAACACCTTCGTTTGTTTCTTTTTTTTTAAATATGTTGGGAATTGATTCTCTTCAAGAGATAGGTTCGACGGTAGAATGATATAGTGACGGCTTTCCTGTCATATTATGCCGACTCGGTGTAGTTTCGGACCAATCCTTCGTTACAAAAAACTTTCTATATTCAATTCTGGCAAAGAAATTCTTAATCCACGAGTGCGAAGTCGCGGGTACCAGCTAGTTTAATTATAATCCCAAATATGAAAAATTCTGGCACATATTTGCGGCTTAATTACTTTGCTCCGGATTAAGCTATAAACCTGACATTTCTATACTATATAGAGGCAAATAAGTTTAACAAAAGCGTTACATTTTACTTTGTTCCTATGGTTAGTTTGGAAGTTACTTGTTATTTATTTGAGGTAGTAGTTAAACCAGCGACAATGCTCATTGCTAGGCTACGACGCACATTAATTGTTTGCAGAGATTGTGGCATTGTTGGTAATGATATTGCTGATGTTCCTTATATTTATTCAATGGAAACGTTACGGTACATATTTGCAGGTTAATTGCTTTGTTCTGATTGAATCCGTATGCTCAAACCGTCGAACCTGTCTCATGAAGAGAATTAATTTCCAACATATTTAAAAACAGAAAAACAAAAGAAGGTGTGGGGGTTCGGGGATGTGTGTGTGTGTGTGGGGGGGGGGGGGGGGGGTGTTTAACTAATGGCAGCTTTAATTCAGCTTGGTCTTTTCTTCTTTCTTTAGCATGAGCATCCAATTCTTGGGTTCTAGTAACTTTAGCTGCTCGTGCTCTGCTAGAGCTACACTTTAGGCTAGGTTTACACCCGCAAGGCATGACAAAAAAGAAGACAAAATAAACTGGTGCCAGAAACTTTCAAACAGACACAAGATAATAGTACAGTGCTGAGCAAATCGAACTATATATTAAATAATACGATTTTTCTCTAAAAGAAATTTAATAACAAATCATACACTAAAAAATCGCGCGAGAAGCACAGCTTGAGCAACCGATGTATCATTACAAACTAACACACGTCACCATTCGATAAGTTCTAAAAATTTCGTGGATACAACTGTTATTCATACCGAAAAAAAATATTTCCGGTGTCCTTCCTACAGATACACAGTATTTCCTTGTCAAATTCCATCATTATTGGTATAGACACTAAGTCGTCAAAACGTAACAAAAAGACAGAGACCTACTTCCGCATTTGTAATTTGAGTGCACGGCAGTGCACCCGACAAGTCGAGTCAACACTGCCTACCCTTTTCTCGAAGCGATTCGGGCCATTTTTGAAACTCAATTTCTTCGGTCGTATTTATGCTACATGTCTCAAATTTCTGTTATGCATGGATATCAGCAATCTTAGCAAACGTACTAAATTTTATTTCGATACTGGTCTTAGTTCGGTTGTTGTTAGGATGCAAACTACAGCGATTTTGTCACTCACTTATTCACTGATTGACTGATGATCATCAAAAATCTAAGGCAGCCGTGGAAAGCTGAAATTTGCTACACAGATAAAATTTTACTCACATACCAACAAACTCGTAAATTTCCATATATCTACCCCTTACCTACCCCTAACGTGAAATCGCGTCCTACCCTAATAACTTTATACACTTCAGATTTCAATTGTAGAGTGAGCTTACTAAGTTCAACTAATGTGTTAAATGTTACTTATTTGCCTTTCTTATTCTGGAAGTTATTGAAATTCAAAATTTTATTTTGACCATTACACCCCGATATCAAAATCCCACTGTACCTCCAGCCATCCCAGAAACAAGTAATTTGGTACACATATATGATTTCACCCCAATATCATGAGAAAAGTCTAATATTGGAGTTTTCACCCGTATTTATTTAATTACAATCCCAAATATGAAAAATTCTGGCACATATTTGCGGCTTAATTGCTTTTCTCCCGATGAAGCTACATGGCTGAGAATTTTTTTAATGCAGAGAGATAAGCAATTTTAAGTGACAACTTAAATTTTACTTTGGTCTTATGCTTAGTTTGGAAGTTACTAGTAATTTATTTATAGTGGTAGTTAATCCAGCGGCTACTGGTCACATCAATTGTTTTCAGAGATTGGGGCATTGTTGGTAAACGTATATTTATGTCTTAAAATCTGAAATGTTCCCATTAACCGATTTTCAAGTGGAATCATTACATTTGAGCGGCGATTCAGGATAAGCGATAAGCTTACAAAAAGAAATGAGATCCCACAAAAACAATTCTTGTAAAAATAGGCCAAGTCTCGTGTTCGTGCAGTGACAAAAAGTTATGAGATCTTCCTCTGAGCCAAGTCTACACTTTTCAGTGTATATTCACTTCACTTTATGAATCAGAATGGTTTCTCTCGGTATCATAGATCGTTTATTTAGGATAAAAAATCTGATGACTTGGCCATTATGCATGCCATGTTTTAGCTAACGTACACAAACTTATAAATACGTAAAGGCCAAGATTTGACAAGTATATGTAATATGGCCTCAATTTAAGTTCAAATTATAACATGCTTAATGGCCAAGTCATCAGATTTTTTATCCTAAATAAACGATCTATGATACCGAGACAAACCATTCTGATTGATAAAGTGAAGTGAATATACACTGAAAAGTGTAGACTTGGCTCAGAGGAAGATCTCATAACTTTTTGTCACTGCACGAACACGAGACTTGGCCTATTTTTACAAGAATTGTTTTTGTGGGATTATTTATACAGATAAGTTTTCAACCAAATGTAGACAGTATTTTTCTCCTTGTTTCAAAGAATAAATGTGCAAAGTTTCATGGAGATCGGATGAAAACTGTGGATTTGTATGAACAACAAACAAACCAACAAACAAACAAACAAACATACATACATTCATCTTTATATATATAGATGTATGATTGTTCAGTGTGATGTGCTGTGAATTAATGGTAAAAAGGGTAAAACCGGGTGTCGGTTGATTTAGGCCTACACTTCCAGAGGACAACAAGGGGCCACAAGGATCCACGTTTCATTAAAATATACCTACTGCGAAGAGCTTTGGTACTGAACCCAGGACATTTGTGATCTATGCACCCCTACCTCTCCTTCGCTGTTCTGATAGAGAAAATTTCTTCCAGCATCGCAACTATAACCGTGCCACTACCAACTGAACCATCGGGATGTGTGTGGATATTTTTTGACTTTGTTACTAATTTATCATAGTAAAGACAATAGATCTCCTCTTGGAACTGAACACAAGAGGTGTTAGGGGTGTTTTGATATTCGGAAGTCTCGTGTTCCCAATTTTCAAGACGAAATTGTTGAAATTTTTCTTGTTTCGTCATATGCTTGAAATGTAGACTTGAGGGCGTTGATTGGAGAAGCGAGCAGGTTGTTGCGTTGCGCGGGTTTGCCTGCCGACGCAGGGAGTCGAGATGAGCTGCCTCGCCTGTGCTGTACATACCGCGCCGCCGCTGTCCACAATGCGAGTGTCGCTCCATTGTGCAGAGTGGCCATTGAGCAAGCGCTTCTACCTGCACCAGCTTCCGACAGCTGCTGTCCGTACCAGCTTAAAGGACAGCTGTTGTTTGAAACAGGCGTACAAGAGGAGTTACGGTGCTTACTAGTAAACCACACTCTGAACATGCGCTACGACTGAACTCTCGGAGACAGACTAGCTTCAACGAATAAACGCAAACCAAAATTAAATTTACTAATACAAAAGATATTGCGAGTGTGTAAGACGATAGAGGAAGATTTTACTGCCTGGGTTAAATGTATAATCATTTACATCTCCCATAAATGAGTACAGAAATTTTAATCAATATGGCGATAGTTAACGTGGCTATGTGAGGAGGCCTATTTGAATAAAATGTGTTTTGTGTGGCTAATCTATATATATAAAGCTGTATGTATGTATGTTTGTTTGTTTGTTCTTCATACAAATCCACAATCTTCCTCCTATCTCGATGAAACTTTGCACACTTATCCTTTGAAACAAGGAGAAAAATACTGTCTACATTTGGTTGAAAAATTAGCTGTATAAATAATACATATTGTCTCATAATTTCGAAATACTACTGAATGGCGATAGACAGACACGTTGGATATGGACGTCTGTATACTGCTTTTTTCCGTGTATCGGTCAGACAGCTCAGTGGTTAAAGCGCTTTCTTACGGATGTTTGGGTCGTGGTTGCCGGTTCAAATCTCCGTCGAGGCTAAGATTTTTGAAAATTGTTTTTGATCGTAAGAATCACGCCTGGGCCGTAGGTTATTCGGATTGAATGTTAAACTGTAGATATCACAAAGTTAGGGGTGCAATGCGAGGCAAATCGTAGGTAGTCTTGCAATGCTGTAGGTGTACACTTTTTTACGTTATAATGATTCCTCAGGGGTTGTTCGCAGTCAGAAAGAGAGAGAGAGAGAGAGAGAAAGAGAGTGTGTGTGTGTGAACCGCAGTAATAATACTATAAATACGGAAGTAAGTCTCTGTCTTTTGTTACGTTTTGACGACCAAATGGCTATATCGATGTTGATGGAATTTGACAAGAAAATCTGTATGAAGGGCATAGGACATTTTCTCCGGCATGTTTAATAGTTGTAGTCACGAAATTTTGAGACCTTATTGAATGGTGACAGAAATATGTTGGAAACTGATTCTCTTCAAGAGACAGGTTCGACGGTAGAATGATATAGTGATAGCTTTCCTGTCATATTATGCCGACTCGGTGTTGTTTGGGTCCAATCCTTCGTTACCAACAACTTTCTATATTCAATTCTGGCAAAAAATTCTTAATCCACGCGTACGAAGTCGCGGGTACGAGCTAGTACATAAATAAATGGTTTGGTTGATCGGTACAGCACATTTGCTGGAAAACAAATACCAGTCTCCTGCTTTAAAACTATACAGAAATGTACAATAGTATGAAATGGTGTTCCGCTCGCGTATCTTTTACCATTCAGCTATGAAATATGGATATGCACTTTTCTGAGGCCTTATATTTTTTAGTGTGACTTGCGACATAGAATGGCCTTCGCCAGAGATGATGAGTAAGTGAGTATTACGTCAGCCAGACCAGCTGGTTTGTACCAGTTACAGGTATTGTTTCCACTAGACATTGAACTTCCTGCATAAGTCTATAGATAACATATTGGACCTCATATCTTTGTAGGATTATTTCTACGATTAGCAATTAATTTTGTAGATTTGCCACACTCAGAAAAATTTTAAACGCAATTTTCACAGAATGACAAAATTAATAGATATTAAAACTTAACAGGTTTTTCTGCGTTGTTTTTATCAGCTGCCTTTATCGCTTTAAGATTAATCTCGAGTTATGCCCACCACATCCTATCTACAGAGATGTTCCTATACTTTAATAAATAACCTGAAGATTAAAAAAAAATTATGGCCAGCTTGCAAAAAAAAAAAAAAAAAAAAAAAAAAAAAAAAAAAAAAAAAAAAAAAAAAAACCAATTAATTCGTTTAAAAACTTGTAGTTTGGAACATAAATGATAGTTATTATCTTAGATTCTGAAAACGTAATGATCTATTATATGTTGCACTTATAGGCTAATATTTTTCTGCGGTCGGAGTGCAAATATTTTACAGAGAATTCAATATTATTTTATATCTAATTTATTTGTGTTTTACAACAGCCATGTTTCATATACCGGTATTGAAATATTATATGACGACTGTGAGCTAAACGTAACGTTCACTATTTAAAATCAAATAATAATTACAGCAAAAAGAAAAACTAACATCAAAAACAAAAAAATACGTAAAGAAAGTAAATAATTATATGAGAAGTAATATTAGAAACTAAGCATTCCAATTGAACAAAGTTACAAGAAAAAAAAAAAGGAACAAATAATTACCATTTCCTGTAGTAAAATACCTGATGCTTTCAGAGCTCGTTTCAATCTTTATTTTCTTTATTTAAATTTTTGTTGATTTTTAGGTTTTTTTCCTTGTTTCAAACAGCTATAAAAATTCGAGATCTTCTAAATAAGTCATATTGATGTCAAACATGAAATAAAGCAATAGTTTCGTTGAATCTCGTAGATATATGACTGTAATTTGCATTTCCAATATGCTTGAAAAAATATTAGGCATAGCAAATTCTTGTTTCTACATATCATAAATATTTTTATTTTTATCAAAAACAATAGTAAACAAAAAATCTAACATTAAGTCTAGTCTCGGCAATTACTGTACTTCGTATGTGTAGCATTATTTGGCATCTGTTGAGCGGTAACATTGCATTTACGTCCCTAAGATTGTCGGATCCAATGTTCTGGTTACAGACAAACAGACGAGAATCTGCTATCATATGGATGTTGCCATCACGAAGATAGAGCTAGGAATGTTGCGTTGCTAGTAAGGCTGCCCTATTTGATGCAGAATACGATAGCACTATATGTGAAATGAAGTGTGTAGGCCTGTTGTCTTGTTCCACTTTAAAAACGCCAGAAAAGTACTTATGTGTAAGGAAGATAGCCCTAGACTCTGGCCGAGCGTGGTGGGTGAGTGGTTAGCACTCTGGCCTCGCATTCGGGAGGACGGCGGTTCGAGTCCCCTTCCGGGCATCCAGATTTGGGTGTTCCATGGTTTACCCAAATCACTCCAGGTGAATGCCGGGATGCATCCTTCAAAATTCCATGGCCGAATTCCTTTTCGTTCCTTCTCCCCAGTCCTTTCCCGCCTCTAATGTCGACGAGGCGTAAAGTAAAAAAAAAAAAAAAAAAAAAAAAAACAACCGGGAGTGTGAAATAAGAACGTTAAATGTTCTGGGGAGAATAAAACGAGACATAAATATAATTATACCATAGAACCATGTTCCGAAAACTATAGACGGATGAATGGAAAAATGGTAGGGACGGAATCTTGTAGGTCAACGGGAGTTATCAGCCGTGATTTATGTTGGCGAAAAGTAGTTGTTGCACTGTGGAACAGTTCAGGGATGAATTAAAAGGTAATATGTAACCGGTTTGTAGCGAGATGAAGAGTATGGGTCATCTCCTACAAATTTCAAATAATTAATCTATTTAATTTTATTTCGAGAAATTAAGAAATAAGTAGAATTTCATTTGTATCTAGCTGGAGACAGGAGTGTGCATACAGGGGAGTGACCCGTTATGCTGGGGCGACGGTTAAACGCTCCGACCAGACGCCAGACGCTAACAGGTAGTCGGACAATAGCAAGAGCTTATATCTAGCGAGGCGAGAATAATTCCTTTGAAGGAAGGGTAGCCGCTCACTCTGGATAGTCTATTATTAGGGGATTTTGCAAGGTCAACGTGGCGAGGTTTCGCTCGAGTCCTCCCGAAAGATGTCGGTGACACCCGAACGGTCTTAGCAAATGGCAGGCGAATGCTTTCGCCAGCACAGAAGGGAGACTTTTGCGGAACCAATCCTGTGTTTGTGTTTCCACACGTGATTGGTGATTTCAGTTAATTTTGTCTTTGCATGATACACATCGAGAGAAAGGGGGCGTAGACTACGAGAGAAGAAGAGGAACCTTTTTATGAGGAAGGAGGACTTCACTTCGCTCCAGAAGAGAGTACTGGCAAGTTCACCCCGGGCGACAGTACTGGTAACTCCGCTCTGGAGGCTTGGTTGACTTGTCGCCAAGTTCGGTCTGGGCTGCTACAGCGCTCGGCATATGATTGCTGAGTGACTAGTGTTTGACTGTACCTGACGGACGGGCAGGTGCGTGTCGATAGCGCCCTTTGTACGACGCTTTCACGCCACCGATGCAGCCAAGACCGTCACGGTAATTATATGTTCACGAAAAACAGTGTGTACTCCAATAAATCATTGAGACAGCTCTGTAACGGCCTAATGTGTGAGAGTTTTGTGTCTCCGAGTTTATAAACTCAAAGCCGAGAGCTTTTCTTTATTCTACGTTGCATTGAAAGACAGATTCCCATGCTGGAAACATTCAATCACCATAATTGGCGGGAACCAATTAATTCCCTGGAGTCCTGTAATTTTCAGTTAAATCTAAATACACAATGTTGCTTGTAATCATAGTAAATACAAGAATCGCTCTCGACATGCCTAAGAGAGTTTTTGCTTTAGTCGCATATGTAACAGTACCGGATTAACCACGTAGCAGGAGGTAGCAAATGCAATGGGCTTCGCGGGTTCTAGGCTCTACAATTTTCTCCCGGGCGGAAAAAATCAAGGGCCTCTTCTTCACATTTGCTACGGGCCCCGCGCTGTCTTAATCCGGCGCTGATATGTAATTTGTAAATATTTGTAAACTTAACAATAACCATGTACACTGATTTCAAGTAACCATAATTGTTTGTTTGCTATTCCGCAACTGTAAGACGACGTATTGCGTCGATTGAATTTTGAACAAACAGATGATAAGATTAAAGATAAATATGTTTTTGCCTGTAAGCGTTCTCGAGTATTGAATAAAACATAATTTTAGGGTCATTTTCAAATGCCAAAAACAGAAGTAATGGTCTCACCTCTGTTCCCGAAATTAATATATAGTTTTTTCATAATGTAGTGGAAGGTGATAATTTTGAATTACACAAGGTAAGCAATCAATTTTTCCGCAACTGACCGCCACACTACAGTTTGCACTATACACATTCATGGAATTCTGCGGCTGGTCACTATCCAAGGAAGTTTAGTCATACACAAAAACTGTTAAAGAAAATTTGAAGACATCCAAGGAATAACAAAAATTAAAAAAAAAAAAGTAGTTTAAGTTTGGACTACACAGCCATAACCAAGAATAATAAAAACTGCTAACAGAATTTAGTTGAAATTTGCATCAATGACGGGAGTTTTGGCTGAATAAGAAAAGAATAAACGTACTTTTTAGCTCGAATATAAAAGCGAAAGAAGTTTAAGCCAGGTATTAAAACTGTTTAAAGGAAGTTTGAATCTGTCTGCTGCATCACTTCATGATGAGTCTGAAATACGCGTGAGAGAAACCGCAATATTTAATTCAAGGCCTAGTTATTTAAATGAAATGTTCCACTGTCACGTAGGCGTATGCTATTTGATGTTTGTTCTGCACAAAACCAGTTTGAAACTCTAAAATGAGGTATGACTGTGTATGCAAACTCTTTGTGTCAGCATAGCATGAAATGTATTAATTTCCGACAGGTCACTAAAACGACTGTAATATTGTCGTTGCTGTGTTAACCTATATCTCTTCCTGACGTAAGTTCGTAACAGTATTGAAGGTTAAACAACCACTAATAGCTTCCCGCACAACGGTTCAATTTGGTTCGGTCCTTAACGGTACAGATTCATAATCGTCTCAGTTTCATTCCAAATTTCGAGTGATCTATAGGTGGATTACTGACTCGTTTCAGGAAAAAGGATAGCATAAATCGTTCGTTTGTCTGGAATGTGTCTGTCGGCGTCTTGTCACAAAACTGATTGTTATGTAAGTAGGGGAAGACTTTGAAAGAATATAACCACCACTAGCGAATACAACAAGATAAAGATATGTTTAAATGTCCTGTGCTTCAACGTATCCAGTACCATTAATAAATCTTCCCGTCTCACCCCTCTCTATTCCCTTGAAGGACAATGTACCATGCACCATTGAGGTTCAAGATTCGGCAATAGCATTCACACTCGCTGTCAAACCAAATTATAGTTTTAAAGAAAAAAATACAGAATTTCACCTTTAAAATAGTTTTATCGTTGTTTAAATCTTACAGATTTTACGTTCAGTTTAAGAAAATAGATGATTAACGAACGAAGCAGGACAATGAATCGAATTCTCACTATTTTCGAAATGAATAATATAAAATAACCAACTTGATGCTAATATTCTACTTGTTGAGCAATATTGTGCAAATTTCTGATCTTTAATTACTTAAATAGCAGAGATTTTTTGCGATCTCTAGGTCCAACGTAATTTTGTGAGATGAGTTGCAATATTTGATTGAGTAAAATCATACAATTTACTGATATCGCGAACTACCTCTGTGAGACGTTCGTCGTTGATGTTGATTTGACTGCAGAACGTCCACACTATGTTGGATCGGCTTAAGTCAGGAGCGTATAGGGTAACACCTTACATTTGGTGGATACTTAAACTGAATATGAATAATTCTTGTGCAACTGGTTTTTCTTTTATTTGAGTAGGGAATCGGTTTTGTCTTTGGTCAACGGATAACATTAATGATCGCTGGGTGTCAAGTGAAAGATTGTATATGTTTGTTGAACTGATTGAAATGAAATGGACTGCGTGTTATATAGAAACTAATAAAAACTGTACTACTCACGATAAAAGATAAGAAGAAGGAAATTAATGTGTACTGTTAACTTATGAAGTGGATGTATAAATAGTTGAAACTACGTATAATGTGATTTGTGATAAATAAATATTGTAATACAAGAAGGAGAAGCATTTGCGTATTGACGGAAAGAGAAGTACCAATTTAAATAATATTACATTTTATTTGAGTAAACGGTTATATACGAGATCAATTTCAAGATCTTATTTTAGATTTTAAAAATAATAAATTATTACATGGTATGGTTCAGTTCGTAGAACATATTAGATCCAAATACAAGAGCCTAATAGGAAATTGTGATAAAGGAATAGTAACACCATTGGCGCTCCGATATTGACCGTTGTTGATCAATGGTGGATCGATTTTCGGATCGACGTGACTTACCTTGACTTGACCGGATCGTGCAGTGAGAATACTCTCACTGGATTACGTGTGTAGCAATTTCTATTTTTTTCCGTGTTGTAACTTGATGTATCCTTACTTGATCTGATATGACTTGATTTGAGATGACAATGATAGAGATAGTGAAATTTAAACTGGTTTATATAAATAATATGGTGAAACGGCTTCAGGAAAAGTGCGAAAATAAAATTAGGTTGGCTGCCCTGTAAGATGAGTATCCATGCAATGCCTATCGCTGACACTATCTAAGATACTGCTTATTTGGTTGTTACAGAAAAAAAGTGTTCAGTCCGCGGACTAGAGACTTTAATTAAGTGAGTAAAGTAATGGATTTATAAATGTATAATGCAGTGTTGGAAATAAACGTTGAAAAAAGTGAGAAGAATTGTTTATTGTGAAACATATTATTTACTAACAACAAGGCAGCTTTCGTTCGTTATTTAGGTTGTGATTCCAAAATGCATTACGGGCTATATTCAACTTAGTACTAGACAAGATCATTAGCATATGGAAAAAAGAAATATCTGGAATATACATGGGAACAAAGAAACATCGAATCAACATAAAATGCCTTGCTTTTGCGGATGATCTAAAAGTAATTACACGAACTGTTGAGGAAGCCAAACATGCTGTTAAGAAGCTTCATGAGTTAGCTATAAAAACTGGCCTCCAAATCTCTTATGAGAAAACGCAATATATGGACTCCAAAAGCACAAACCTGAAGCCACTCGTGACCAAATATGGCACTATTAAACAAGTGAAACACTTTAATTATTGATAATACTGGAACTGAGAAAGAAGCCAACAAAAACCGCGCTTAAAACTGCAAAAAGCATATGCAATTACTTGGAATATTTACAATAAGAAATCACTTTCCACCAAAGCCAAACTCGATCACTACCACACCGTCGTTCTTCCAGGAGCACTGTATGCGACGGAGACATCACCAGTAACGGTAAATGTGAAAGGAATAGAAAAAATAGAAAGACAGATACTGAGAAAAATATTTGGCCCTAAAATCCAAGATGGCATCTGGATGCGCAAAAGCTCAGAAGAACTTTATTCACTGACCGAAATATTCACCTCACTCGCACGGAAAAGACGCATGAAATTTTAAGGACATATAGCACGAATGGATGACTCAAGACTTACCAAGAAAATTTTCCACATCATCAACGGTCCCCGACAAAACAAAGCACGCTGGTTTGTAGAAACCCAGAAGGACCTCGCAGAAGCCAGCCTTGACCCACTGACATCCAGACGCAGTAAATATAGACAATTGATCACCTCACATAAATTTGCCCCTACGAGCCCTACATCAAAAAATCTGAAACTCAGAAATGCATAGACACAAGAGAGACGTCAAGCCCACAGCGAAAGGATGAGGAGGTTTTGGGAAAATAAGAACAGCAAGAATAATAAGAAGGACAATGCAAATGAATGGTTCCACCAGCTCCTTAGTGGGCTAAACGATATAATAAATAAATAAAAGGATTATCTAGCATTGATCTGACCTGACTTGATCTCTAGTGTGAACTGGCCTTTATGACTGACTTTAGGCTAGCACGGTAAACAAGTGACAAATAATAGCCTCAACTGTACACTGTGAGTGTATCAGTGATCAACAGTTCGCAGACTTTTAATGGAAACCATGTAGAAGAAGCAATGAAGAAAGTCAAAGAAAAATTTCCATGCGGCATAAGTTTTCAGGGAGAAAAAATCAGTATGCTACGATTTGCTGATGACATTGTCTTGTTAGCAGAGAGGGCTGAGGATATTGAGAAGTTATTGAATGGCATGAACAAAATACTGAAGGAAGATTTTGGACTGAATATAAATCAAAGTAAGACAAAAGTGATGAAATGTAGCAGAAATGATACTAATAGTAGCAGATTAAATATAAAAATTGGATCGGATGCTATAGGAGAAGTGAGTGAGTTCTGTTACTTGGGAAGCAAAATTACAACCGATGGCCGAAGCAGGAAGGATGTTAAAAGCAGAATAGCACTAGCAAAAAGAGCCTTCATGAAAAAGAGAAACCTTTTAGTTTCAAATATTGATCTAGGAATTAGAAAGAATTTTTTAAAACTCTATGTGTGGAGCACAGCACTTTACGGTAGCAAAACATGGACTTTAGGAATCCCGGAAATAAAGAAACTTGAAGCATTTGAAATGTGGTGCTACAGAAGAATGCTGAAAATTAGGTGGACAGACAAACTAAGAAATTAACGATTTTTGGAAATGATGGGTGAGAAAAGAAGTTTATGGAAGAAGCTTACAGGAAGAAGAGACAGGGTGGTAGGTCATATTTTGAGACATGCTGGATTGGTTAATTTGTTAGTGGAGGGAACAGTCGAAGGTAAGAACTGTATAGGTAGACAGAGATTAGAATATATGAAGCAGATAATTGAGGACGTGGGTTGTAAGGGGTATGTAGAAACGAAAAGGTTAGCACAGGATAGGAAGGGATGGAGGATTGCATCAAACCAGTCTAAAGACTGACGACAGCAAAAAAAAAAAAAAAATGTTTTACCATACGAAAAATTTCGTGTCTTTTCTTGTTTTTCGGGTTTTACACCTCGTCGACGTTTAGGTCATTAGAAGATTGAAGACAAGGGGTGTAAAAAAATTCGATCATGGTCTTTTGAATAATCAACTTAACTAGAGCGTTGGAAAATCGAAATCTGGATGGTCGGACGGAGATCTGAAGTCACTTCTTCCCGAATGCCAGGTCCGAGCGTTGTATGTCACCCCCTGGTTCGATTGTGTGATATGACAAAAAATGTTGTAATCGACTGCATTGAGCAACTCATGTCGAACCCAAAGATGCAAGGTCCAACGGAATGGAAGCGTGTATACCTCAGAGTCTTAAAAAAACCTGCAAGACTACCGTGTCTGATTGCTTTTTTGGCTGTGCGACGTGGGCTGAATGCATGGAGCATGTGCCTCAGTTACAGGCCACACACTGTGCAGTCGCGTGGGCCGGACACCCAGACAAAAGCTGTGCCTGTCACTCGCAGACCCCGCCTCGCGGGCCGCGTGACGAGACGACCCGTGCGCAGCCCACACCGCCCCGCGTCCAGCCTGACTCGCGTGCAAACTATCGACCGGTTACGTGGAATTTCACACCATCTTCCAACACTCGTACGTATATCTTTTTACTACTGTCGTCTAACGTCTAACCACTTGCTGTAATCGTCACCACCTTTCACAAACACAATAACAAAAAATATGGAAACACAAAGCGTAAGTGGTTTACGGACAGATAGAGCACTCACTTTGCTCCTTTGGGATTTTCCGTAAACTACGTGGCTTGGTCTGGGGGGGGGGGGTAGGGGTTGGCTGGATGGAAAGCTACGCTGGGCTACTTGGGGGTGTTGGGTTTCGAGTCAGGCCACGTAGCTTTTCTTTCATACTATTTGTCACAGTTAAAAATGAGATACAAAACACACACAAGCATGTAAATATTTATTTTCGTCGTTTAATTATCCCCGTATGTTATTTACGATAGTCTGACAGGAGAAAATAGTACAAAATGTCTTCCGGTATCAATATGGAAAAAAAGGTACGTGCTACGTGGAGGTGGCCGCGGGGGATGGGAGGGGGGGGAAGAGACAAAAGCTAAGCCAGGCTACGAGGGGGGAGGGAGGATCACAGGAGGCCAAAATGGAGCTTCGTGGTTTATGGATGCTCCAATACTATGGATCCTGTTTAATTTTTTTACTTATGACTTTATGCCTCGTGTACATCGAGGTCATTAGAGGCAGTATGAGATTGGGGAGAAGGAACGGGAAGCATTTCGGCCATGGGATTTTGAGGGAAACATCCCTGCATTCACCGGGAATGATTTTTGGAAAACATGGAAAACCCATATCTGGATGCCCGGACGGGGATTCGAACCGGCGTCCTCCCGAATGCGAGGCCAGAAAGTTAACCGTTGAGCCACCATGCACGGTCCCTGTTTAGTGACGCCTGAACGGTTTACATTTCGTAGTGTTGAGCCATGGCAGAAAAAATATAATTGACACCTAAGAGTCGTCCATAAAGTGTGTCAGACGTTAAGAAAGGGGGAAGAGAGTGAGCACAACTTGTGATGAAATGACAAGGGACTTTAGGGGGAATGAATGGGCAGGGCAGAGGGCACAAAATTTTCTTGACGTCACATTTTAAGTGCTGTTTTATTCAAGTTCTAAATTTAAAATGTGTAAAATTACTATGAAGGGTGAAGCTGGGGTTTCACAAAGTGTGACATGATTCGATATGGCGTGAAATGGAGGGCAAATAAACTTTAAAATATTTGTGACGTAATTTCTGAATGGTACAGATCTATTAAAGTAATTTCTAAATTTTTATACGTAATGCTAATGATTTATTTATCAGAAACTTCAAGTCAGATATATCTATTGTTTTTACATTATTTTTATTATTAGTCATTTGGATTACTGTCAGTATGACGTCCATCTATAACATATTTCTATAATGAGCTGACATAAATAAATAACGAACCAATAGTTAAGAAATATGAATGAAAAGCTTATGTTTAACGTGCTGTCAGCCTAATTAAGTATCAATTTTTTCCTAGTTCAGTTCTAGTATCTTCATTTTGATATCTGCTTGCATAGATCTTTCGTTTGGAAGCTGTCAAAATATCACTAAAACTAGTGTTCAACATATGAATGAAACCTATGAATCACATTGATTAACAACTAATGTATGAAGGAGAAAGAAACTATTCATCTTAGTTGAGTTACAGATAACACTGTAATATGCTATTTCAGTTTTATATAATTTTAAATAGATGAGGAAGTTTCATACTTTTGCGCTCTTGTTTACCAATGTAGTACTCCGACAAGTAAGAAACTGGTATTATTTACTTAATGAGTGTAACGCGACATAACTCGCAACATCTTTATCAGAATAATTATTCTATGTATAATAATTTTTTAGGATTTTACATGCTTATAGACGTTAAAATAGGAAGACGAGAATTTTACCATTTCCGTGGAGCCACATTGAAAATTTCCAGTGGACAGTAGTGGTAAAACCGCAACGGCCAAGTGGTTACTGAGAGTCTACGAGATAGCGTGTCCACCCCGGAACAAAGCTGTTCTGAATGGTAAGGATCGGCGATACTGTTAGCCAAAATACCCATCCACCACACCATCCTTTCAAAGTGGACGGTACACATGAATGACCATAAGTCAGCTTATTGAATTTACGGCTTCCTGCCTAGGTCACTACTCCTCGTAGGGAAAATATGTTCTTATAGGTGAGGAGAGAAGGAATCGGCAAAATATACGACCTCCGAGAGAAGCCGACCGGATACGAGCGGACACGAAGCTGTTGGTCCAATCCGAGCGACGGGATAAAAGTTGACCCCATCACATAACTGTGTATGTGCGACCCAATAATGATATTATTTAAAGACTTGGAATTTTGTTCGCATGCGATAAGCGGCGGACTGCTGATTGGAGCCGAATGAAAACTGGAAGGGAAGAGAGGCGAGGAGACGACAACGCGATCTTCCATCGGGACTGGCAACTGCGACAGCGGAGAGAGAGAGTCGGTACTTGCATCCTCCAAGTTCAGTCGGATTTGCAAGTACGGAAGCCTTAGCTGCAAACTGGTAGTACGGGGGCGATATCTGACTTCACATCGGGCAAATATTTTGCTTGATTTTAGGTGGAGGAAGGCTCCATTCTGGCCGTTCCATTAATGATCTTCTGTGCGGCCACAGTCACGGTAAACTTCACGCCTGTCTATAAGACACACTATTTGCTCGATTAATTCTTCTAATCTTTGCCCTTTAACGACCCTGAACAGAGCGATGTGCGTGAATAAGAACTCTCTCCCCCATGAGCCCACAAACTAAGCATTAGCTGCAAGTATAATTTTCACCTAACGGAATGAACTTGGATATTCACTCATTCATAGTGAAATCATGTACCTAGGACCAATAAATATTATGTCCATTTTTTGTAAAACAATTTCGTGAAGTTTTGTTTGATATTTTTACCAGATCAGTGTAAACAACTCATGTATCATTTTATGCAACTTTTTCAAGTTAGTCAATGATCTTAGAATTTTATGGCATTTATGTAGGACAAAGTGTTGTTTTTGCATTTTTTATGAACATATTTAAAGATAATTCAACTATGTATGTACAGTACACACTCGTTTGAAATAAAGTGCCAGGTTACGACGTTTCCTTTTTTTGTTTTAACCAAACTATTGTTATTTCACACCCCTTTCTTCCAAGATCACGTATTTAAATCATCTAAATTTAATTTATGAATAACATACTGATTGACATTAAATAGATATCTTTGCTTAATTTACATATTTGTATAAATTGTGCTTACATAATTAATCAAAATAATTAAAATCAACACCGATGTCTAACATCAAACCACAGTGAGACATCTTTGATGTTGTTTTATCGCAATATTGTTACTTTGAAATTAATATGGTATCTGATTCAGGAGAAACACAGTGTCTTATCAAAGTAAAGACATTTTCTCAAAATTCTTGTTTGTTGTTGGATACGAGCTAACAGTGTTCGTCTGATACACCTCACATGTCGCTGTGGAAACTTATTCTTTTAAGGAGTCACAGTTGCTGCTGAATGTATTTTTATTCATTTTAGTTTTAACTGTCAGGCATGTTTACGTAGTCAGATTGAAAATCACCGTTAGCACAGTGACGTAATTTTTTCTCCCGTGTAGAGTAACAATTCATTTCGGTTAAAATAAAAAATAATAAAAATTATATAGACAAAAATCCCCAACTTCTTCGTGAACTTAGCACTGTGTCAATGTTGTTACTGCCGACGTTTCGGCATCCAATCAGGTGTCAGCAGCGGAAACATCAGCCCGAATCACCTCTGACGAATGTCCCAGGTTGTGCGCCGAAATATTGGCAGTAGCAACAACGCGATTCAGCCCTGCACCCGCAAAGTATCAAATTTTAGAAGATATAGACAAATGCGAATTCTAGCTGTGGACTGCAATTTTGTTTACGTGGATAGTTAAATTGTGGGCTTCGCTCTTACTTCGACCAGCAAAAGAGAAGTGAATAAAACGTTCATACGTACATTTCGACTGTCAGAGGTAACTAAATCTGACCAGTAATTTTTTTGCTTGAATCACAGTCAACGAAAAGTGGACGCTAATCTGTGAACACTTTTATCTTAAATTGCTCAGCTTTCTGACTACATAATAAAGTGAAACATACTCTATGTTACTCCCTGGCTCATAAGCGGTACTTTATTCGGAACCCCATCAAAATCCGTGAATTCTGTTGATCCGGAGAGAGACAGAATCGCGATTAACGAAACGTATGTTGCTTCTCGCAGTTGAACTATTTCAAGTCTAGAATATATTTAAAATGGCACTCCCATTATCTAGGCATATTTTTCAATTCATCAAACTTAATTAGTTATTCCAAGAAGTTTTTCATGTTTTCTATGCTGTAAAGATGTTCATAGAGGAAATACATCGATTTATTTTTCATGTGATGCATCGAAACCATCAATGTTTTCAACGTATCGAATAAAATATCGTTATATATATAACGATATATATATATATATATATTATATATTTTATATATATATATATATATATATATATATATATATATATATATATATGCCTTTGGTCTCGGCTCAATACGAGGCCATTAACCCGGCTCCTGGGGTGGTCAGAGCTTCCTTCTCTGTCTGCCACCGGAGTAAATCCTGTCAGGCGCGTCCTAGTCGCGGGGGTGGGCGCTCAGCACTTCAGTAGGCCGGAGTGTGGGGCGGCTAAGTCCGGCAGGGACCCAGTTCTGCGCGGTATATCGCAGTCCCCTTGCCCAGGGTTACGGGTGAAGTCCTCAACGGCAACAACGGCGGAGAAGAAGATCTTCGGTACGGCGCTGCTGGCGGATGAGGCAACGGATCCGGAGTACCGTAGGCGACATTAGGGTTCTACCCGAACAAGTCGGCAACTCCTGCAACCGAGATGGCTCTGCACGTGGCGACCCGTTGCCCCTGCAGAACTAGCTGTCGAGGTCGAGAGGAAGTCACGAATGCTGGGCAAGTTCATGGCTACTAACTACCGTCCCAGGCGATGTGGAGAGGACACTTCACACGTACCTGTCAAGGTGCGGAAACAACACGGGGAGTCACCGGTTATAAGCTCTGTGCTGATGGGCGTGCGCACGAGCGCCAGGGGTGATTTCCGTCGGTGGGATAGTCCATTGTGGCTAATTGATCAGTTACCGCCCGCCTCAAGCTGGGCAGCCCCCAGCCAATTAGGTACTGATCCGCCCCTCATCTTGCGCTTCTATAGGTGTGTGGAGCAGCAAGCATGTCACAGTGCTTGTAACAACGATGAAAAGCAATCACCTGGCAAAAAGAAAAACAGTTATAAACCATATAAAAACCTGATAACGACAACGAGATTCGCCTCGTGGAATGTGAGAACCATGTTACCAGGATCTGACACCCCAACTGATGGCATCCCTGAACTGAGGAAAACATCTATCATCGACAGGGAACTGATGCGTTTGCGAGTTGATATCGCTGCCTTACAAGAGACTCGGCTTTCGGATGAGGGCTCCATTAGTGAACAAAATTACACCTTTTTCTGGAAGGGTAGAGACAATGGTGCAAAGCGCGAGCACGGGGTGGGCTTCGCAGTTCGCAACAGCTTGTCTAACTGCATCGAGGCACCCATCTGTATTTCAGAGAGAATTATGTCCTTGAGAATAACAACTGCTTCGGGTCCCATAACCCTAATATCAGCTTATGCACCTACATTAAAGGCCTCTCCAGAAGTTAAAGATTCTTTCTATGAAAGCTTACGTGCATGTCTAGCAAAGCTCTGCAAGTCCATACAGCAGTACCATGATAGCGGGGACTACCGAGGCATGTATCAAGGCATCAAGAGTGCCATCGGGCCCACAACCAGGAAACGTGCCGCCCTAAAAGACTTAAATGGGGTACCTATTGTTGACAAGCAGAAGCAGTTGGAAAGATGGTCAGAACACTACACCAACCTTTACTCCAGGGCAGTCAGCATAAAGCCTGAAGCACTAGACAGTTTACCTACTTATCCTACTGCATTAGAACTTGATGATTTACCTTCACAGGACGAACTTCATTTTTCACTGAAGAGACTCAAACTGGGAAAAAGTACAGGTCGTGACAACCTACCGGCTGAAATAATTAAACTTGATTGTGTTTTTCCGGTCATATATGAACTCCTAAAGCGGTGCTGGTATGAGGGTACAATACCACAGGACATGCGTGATGCAGATATATTTACCCTATATAAGGGCAAAGGTGATAGAGGCGATTGCAACAATTATAGAGGTATATCCCTCATCAGCATTGCTGGAAAAGCTATTGCTCGAGTCGTTTTGAGAAGACTGGAAACCCTCGCCTCACGTGTCTACCCCGAATCTCAGTGCGGATTTCGCGCCGGCCGCTCCACGAGTGACATGATCTTCACTGTCCGCCAACTTCAAGAAAAATGCCGTGAACATCGTGTGCCTTTATACTTGGCTTTTGTCGATCTAAATAAAGCCTTTGATACTGTTAGCCGTACCGGCCTTTACGACATCCTGCACAAAATCGGCTGCCCACCTACGCTGTTGTCTTTAATAAAGGCCTTCCACGATAACATGAGAGGTTCTGTGGTATTTGATGGCGAAGCTTCTGCATCCTTTAAAGTAAACCGCGGTGTACGACAGGGCTGTGTCTTAGCGCCCACACTCTTTGGAATTTTCTTCTCTGTTCTACTCTTAGTAGCTTTTAAAAACTGTCACGTTGGAGTACATCTGCATACAAGGAGTGACGGTAGACTTTTTAATATAAGTCTATTGAGATCTACTAAAAATCTTATTGAACTAATTGTTCGTGAACTTCTATATGCTGACGATGCGGCTTTTGTCGCTAATACCGAAGATGAGCTTCAGGAGGTTCTCACCAGATTTAATCATGCATGTCATCTGTTCTCGATGAGTGTCAATACCAAGAAGACGGTTGTCATGGTTCAGGGCACAGACCGTCTTCCTAAAATAACATTGGAAGGCATCCCTCTTCAAGTAGTAGAATTCCATTATCTCGGCTCCATCACCACATCCAACCAGTCCATTCAAAAGGAGATTGATGCACGAATTGGCAAAGCCGCGACGACCTTTGGCAAGCTGTCCACACGTGTCTGGAGAAACTCCAAGCTAACTCTCTCCACCAAAATTCTAGTATACCAGACGTGTGTCCTGAGCATCTTACTGTACGCAGCTGAGACATGGTCCACTTACGCCTGGCAAGAGAGACAGCTGAACGCTTTCCATATGCGCTGCCTGCGGACAATACTTGGAGTCACGTGGCAGGACAAAATGAGCAATGAGAGTGTTCTGTCTACCACGAAGTGTCACAGTATTACTGCCACCCTAAAACAAAGACGACTCCGCTGGCTTGGCCACGTCCATAGAATGGACCCTGAGCGATTACCACGGAAAGTCATGCTCAGTCAGATTGCTAATATCAAGAGACCTGTAGGGCGCCCGATGTTAAGGTTTAAGGACTCCTGCAAGCGTGATTTGGAGAGCTTCGGCATGCGCACTTCTGACTGGGAAGCTTGCGCCAGCACGAGACCCTTATGGCGTCGACATATTACCACCGGCATGTCCAAATATGACAGAACATGGTTGGACAAAATAAAGCTGAAAAAGCTTCGTAACAGGGAAGTGCTTCCACTGGATCCCTCTTTCGTGTGCGATAGATGTGGCAAAATCTGTCACGCCGCCATCGGACTATTCAGCCACAAAAGAAGATGTGATGCACTCAACCCTAGCCATAACTGAGTCACTACAACTATCATCTGTGAAGATGCTGTGGCCAATATATATATATATATATATATATATATACATAAGAAAGGTTAAGGTAGTATGAAATGAGTCAAAAGTTAGAACGGTAAAAAATGAGACAATTATTGAATCATATTTTCAATTAGTCTTTTACAAAGGTAGTTTTGGAATATTTGGTTTTATAAATTAGAAATCCGAATAGATAGAATATAAGGAAAGCTAGGAAACGCTGAAAGAAAGGAAGTATTGGGATTCTAATTTAATTCGAATTTAAAAATCCCAATATTTCTTCTCTAAATTTCGTATAAAAAAGATTTTACTAACCAGGTTTCTTTGTATTCTGTTACATTGTTGATTTAAAAGTTGTGCAGCTTTCGAAAAAAGTCTTACTGATGGTTATGAAGTAGCTACCACAGTTTAATATTTATAAGCCGTTTTGTACAATTCTGGAAATTGTTGTTTATAATTGTACCATACTTCCAACGGAATTTCGTTAATCCGGCCCAGAAGTAATGAGACTGGTTCAGTAAAAATTGACTTGTTGAATATTTTAGCAAATACATTTAATTTTCTTCAAAATAGGCCTTTTGAGCATCGCTACACCACTTCTAATGGTTCTGCCACTGTTGGAAACGTTTTTTTTTTTTCAAGTCCTCGTTTTATAGTCTAAGAGCCGGATGCATGATTTCTACATCCATCTCTTATTTGACTGAAATGGAATTTTTATGTATAATTATTAATAACAGAATACGATGCTGCCGGGTTGCCAATAAAAATATTGCCGCAAGTATTTTTAATTAGATTTTCCTTTTTTTTTTAATTTCGTTCAATTGTTTTTTTTTTAAATTATAATTCATTTCAAAGAGAGACATATAAAGAACATAAAATGTTTGGATTGCTATGTAAAACTGGCTGCAGGTAGGGATTGCCAGGTGTTAATGTTAGCGCCTCGCAGCGTCTGATGGTTGTTGTGATGCGCTAATTGTCTCTCTCGCTCTTACATATCTCTAGCAGCTGGCAACCCCTACTTGCGGCTACTTTTACATAGGATATTCAAACTTTTTATATTCTTTACATGTCTGTCTTTGAAATGAATTATAATTTTTTTTAAAAATAAGTGTACTAAATTTAAAAAAAATAATTTTGAAAATCTAATTAAAAATACTTGCGGCCATATTTGAATAGGCAACCCTGTAGAATCGTATTCTGCTACTAATAATTATACATGAAAATTGTATTTCAATCAAATAACAGATGAATGTAGAAGTCATGCAGCCAGATGTTGGACTATTACCCTTATGTCAGGGTCCAAAACTTTCACTACCTTGTTGCTTTACGCCTCGTCGACAGCTATTAGGTCATTAGAGGCGGGATGGGACTGGGGACCAGGAATGGGAAGGAATTCGGCCATGGTCTTTTTGAAGGAAGCATCGCGGCATTCGCCTGGAGTGATATGGGGAAACCTTGGAAAACCCAAATCTGGATGCCCGGACGGGGATTCGAACCCGCGTCCTCCCGAATGCGGGGTCAGAACTTTTCACCCACCACGCTCGATTGCCATATTTTCAACAGTTTTTGATGTTGACGTCGTCCTGGAGCGTTCCTGATCTTCGGCGTGTTCCCGACCACCTCTGAACGCCTTGTTTCACCTAAAAACTTGAGAGCACTGGACAGAATATCATTTCCGTAAACATCAGTCTACATTTTGAATGTGTCCGTCGCGGATATGTCGAGTTTGATGCAAAATTTGAGGGCGTAACGTTGCTCCACAGCTGCCTGCATCTTGAATCGTGATGCGATACAGAAACAGCCTCTGGCTCGTGGGTGAACCAGACTGAGCAAGGTCTCATTGTATTCCTAAGACTCCCCAATAAAAATCCCCCAGCTTAGGTGCTTTAAGGCGACTACAGAAAATCAGTCTACCTCATTAGTTTTGGGACAAAGGAGTATACTTATACTAAAACTCTAAACAAGGAAATGACAGTACATTTGAGATATCTCTTTAAAAAAAATGAGTTGGCAGTACTATTAATAAGCCACAGAGAATGAATCAACTGATTTTTTTTTATTTGTGTCTATCAGTTTTGTCTTCGTTTTGATGAACAGGAGTCATGCAAAATTAGTACAACCCATAGTGCTCCGAACATCAGCTCTTGCACTGTGTTATTCTGCTGCAGAATATGCATGTCCCGTTTGGTACAGCTCTGCTTGTGGCAAACAAGTAGACGTTGCGTTACACGAAACCTGCAGAATACTAACGGGTTGCCTCAGAGCCACGCCGATTGAAAAACTACGTGGTCTCGCAGGAATCGCTCCCCCTGATATAAGACGGAACGTAGCTGCAATGTCAGAAAGAAACAAGGCTAATCAAAACTCTCCTTAATCCGGGCATCAACTTCTAAGACAAAGGCTGAAATCTAGAAAATGATTTCTTACGTCGACAGCTGCTTTAGATGCACGCCGAAAGTTGCCCGGCTCAATCTGTGGCGAACAAGAATGACTCGTATGAGTCAATGGGTACCTACTGTTGAGGCACTACAACCAGGCGGCAACCTCAACTGGAAGACCTGGAGAGGGCTAAATCGGCTGAGAAGTGGTTTGGGCAGGACAAAGGATAATCTAGCAAGATTGCATTATCTTGAAGATCTAAATACTGCGTGTGAGTGTGGGGCAGAACAGACCATTCAGCATTTATACAACTGCCCGCAGTGCCCATCAAACTGCACTCTGCAAGACCACCTTCACGCCAGTGACAATGCCATACAAGTGGCTGACTTTTGGTCATCTATTGTATGAACTCTTTGGTGTTGATTGATATTATTTTATTTATGTTATTGTTATTACTGTTTCTAAGAATTTGTTAGCAGCGTTTTTGACATGAAATAAATAAATTCAAAATCAGTAGTCAGATACTGAAGAGGTTTCGTTTAATGAGTATATTCCATGGTCTCCCGGGTATGTTTCATTTTGAGGTGACGTCAAAGAATGAATATTTTTATTTTTTAAAAAGTGTCAATTTTTCGTTTAACATGATTCACGCAAAAACTACTGATTGGATTTCTTTGAGGTTCGAATTAAACTACAGCCTGTGGAGATGCGGATAAAATATAAGATTCATATTGATGTTTTGTCAGAAAACCGATAAATTTATCAAATTAGCATAAATTTTCGCTGAGTGTGATACATTAAGAATCTACTGACCCGATTTTGATGGATTAAAAAACAGTGCTTGGTCCCGCGGCTGAAATAGGATATGATTCACTTTGATGTGACGTCGAAAATGAGAAATTTTCTTTGAACGCGAAAAATACTGGTCAGTTTTGATGTAGTTTCCATTAATGTACATTACATTAATATAAAGTAGAAAAAATGTCATTTCGATGCGATGTCGGAAAACAAACAAATTTTCCAAATTCTCATCTATTTTCTGCCTGTATATATATATAACTAGAAGAAAATCTGTATATTCAAGAATTTTTGGAAAAATAACTTGGGGCGCTGTTAATGAGAAATAGAAAAGGAATAAATTGTTTTTAAAATTCACCCGAAAGCAACGGGTCAGATTTTGATGTGATTTTTAATAACGCCCTGCCGCTCGACCTGGGAGTAAACTAGGGTATTTTACAACCTTATGTGAAATGGGAAAGCTGCGAAATTTAAGACAAAAGTATCCACAAAGTGGTATCCATTTTTCGTTGAACTTCATTCATGGAAAAGACTACTGGTCGGATTTAGTAATTCTCACAGCATAAATGCTGATTGTGATTTCAGCGTACTAACGGCAAGGTGTTGTTCTGAGAAACTAAATTACTAATTTCACTGTTAGCTGTGTCATAACCCCGCTTAATACACACCTTAACAGTCAACGTAAGTGAAGCTGCAGACAGCGGATAGTTGTTAGATGAACACTGGAGGGAAATTGGGCGGTTACCAGAGACAGCAGCGTAAAACTGAATTAACACTTTGCAGTGGCGAGGTCTTAGAACGGAATAAGAAACTATACCTTCTCTCCCACCCAGACGGCATCAAAATTATATTCACTAATTACCTTTATTTTATCGATCGGTTTCTTAATATCGTGAAGGCAGAGTCATGATCATAAATCATGATCTTATGTATTGTTATAGCTTTACGACTCAGTGATGTTTTGGTTTCTGGAAGAATATAATTTTTTTTTTCGGGTGAGGGTAAAGAATGTGATGGAAAATGGCCATGGCCTTTCAAAAGAACCATCTCGCCATCCACTTGGAATGATTTCGGGAAGGCATGTATAAACCAAATTTAGATGGACGGACGAGATTCTAATTCACGTCCTCCCGATTGCCAGACCCAATCGTTAACGATACCTAATAGTGTTTTCTAAAGATAGTAGTTACTAGTGTGAGACAATAGCTTAGTTTGGTCAGGAAAACTCAGCTGCAATAACACCTGAAAGTATTATATATTGCATTTCATTGTTTAATTGTTTGATAACAAAAAGGTAAATTTTATTGACTTTGTGAGCTCTACCAGTTAGATTGGTTAGTTATCTGACTTCAACAGCCAGAACAAAACTGTGTATAAACACTTGCACTCTAGTGGAAATTACAGCGTGTTATGGATGAGAAGAACTGTCTCATATCGAACACGTTTTAGCTGCTGGTCTTTAAACTCTGAAGTTAGAACACTGCCAATAAATTTCATCAGCCAAAGATGACAGGAACTACTGTTACGAAGAAATTATACTCTCTAATGCAAAAACACTCAGTTTATTCAGCGACAGCATCAATTAGCAAAATAAATCTTATAAATCTTTCAATATGCGTAACACCACTGCTTGACTTGATTACAGGCACACATTGTAATCTTCTTTACTATTTCCTTATTACGGAGCCTAAATCACACACAGGCGTGCGGTACGACAATCCTCGCACAATCTCTATGCTGCTTACAATCGCAACAGACAAAGATCTTAAAAATACTTATTGATAGTTACCTATTTTATCCCCCAAAGACTACACATACTACAGCATGTGGAATCCTACGATTCAACAAATCAAATTACATTAATCGATAAAATTATTTGTAAGCACATAAAATAAAGTAATAGTATTGCGATATTGTCAGAACGTCTTGTACTAAACACTTGAGAATATGTAAGATCTGAATAGTTTCTGGCCCGGTGTTGTGTTTCGACTGTTAGCGACCACGTGTGTAGAGGTGTTTGTCCTCGAAGCAGGCAGGTGGGTCGCGTTGGTAACGAGTGGAAACCTTTTACATCGCAAGACACTCTGCAGGAAACGAGGCGACTTCTTAAAACAGCGGCCGCATTAAGCGGCGCCCTTGTGAATTCTTAATGATCACTTTGCCGCGGCGTCTCCTTGGCTCGGGTTCTCTCTGCCAGCCAAGGAATTTCCCAAACTAAGGAGGCGGCGTGAGAAACGCGCTTTGTTTACCAGCACTGACACCTGCTGCACTCTTCGTTCTTCTTATACCGTGACAAACACCGCTGCCTCTGCTTCCGTCTGCACTGAGAGGACACCACATTCAAAGCGATCCCGAGTACAAGATCATGGACCGTGCGGGCGTAGAAGTAATTCCCTGACATTCATCAGTATGCGTAAATTAATGCACCATGTTATTATTATTACTCCGCGATTCACTAAAAGTGCGTGGCGGAGGGTGCATTCAACCTATCCAAAAGGGTGATAGTTTGGAAAAGATATACGGGATATGGCCGGAAACGCCAATGGGCTATTGTGAGGAATCATCCCAGCATTCGCCTGGAGTGATCCGGGAAAACCATGGAAAACCCAGATCAGGATGGCCGGAGTGCTTTATCGAAAGCTACTCTGTCGGATTTTAAGTTTACTCGCCCGGTAAATCCTTTCTATTCCATACCCTAATCGCTCGTGGGAAAAATGAGTACAGAAATGAATCGGTTCTGGTCCTGATTTCTCTTATTTTCGCGGTCATTCCGAGATATGAATGTTGCTGGTAGCAATATTTGCTGGCTGTCATTCCGAAATACGTCAGTCGTGAATTTTTCAATTAGCGTACGTCGAGAGAAACGCCTTCGGTGTTCCAGGTATTCCCAATCTAGCTCCTTCAACAACGCACTTACGCTTTCCCTCCAACTATCTGTCACGAATCGGGCGGCTCTTCTTTCGACTTTCTCTAACGCCTCCAGTAAACCTTTTTGATGGGGACCCCATACAGGACAACAATATTCTATGTGAGGACGTACTAGTGACTTTTATAGAATCGATTTAACAACCGGATTTAAATTACGACATAGAAATCGGAGCATACGATTTGCTTTCCCCGTTACATTCTCGATATGCTCATTCCACGACAACTTATTACGAATTGTTACCCCCAGGTATTTATCGGAATCTACCGTTCTAAGGACAGTATCTTTAATTGTATATTCATAGTTAAATGGTGTCACCTTTTTACTTACACGCATGACTTGGCACTTTTTAGCGTTTCACTCCAACTGACAATCTTTACACCACGTAATTATTTTCATAATATCGTCTTGCTGCAATACTGGGTACCGTTTGGCGTCGACACACTTTATCTATACATTTCGCCTATGCTTGCTATGAATCAGTTATTATTGCGTAATCTTTCTCTCTCTCAAACAGTATCTTGCTCATTCACTTCACCTCTTCGGGTTCAGATACATTGGTTTCGTGTCCCAAGCAGAAGACCTGTTCTTAGCCATGATAAAGCAGCTAGCATCTGGAAAGATACACTTTCAAACAGTTCTGACACGGAAAGTAAAGTAAGTAAGTATTTCACCAGCTATTCTTTATATCTCTCTACCCCTGCCATACCATATCTGTCTCTTGTTTCTTCTTCTTACCTTTATACCTCATTCATTCTCCTAATCTCCGTCTCTCTTATCTCATTCTCTCCCTGTGTCATTCTATCTTTATTACACATTTTCGTAACGAGCAGACATAAAGCAATACCTAAATAATTTTTTGAAACTCTCACTTTCATATCTGTTTGTATAGATCTTTCCTCTGAACGATTGACAGAAAACTGCCGAAATATCGCTAAAAGTAATGTTTAGCGCAAGAATGAGAGTTTTGAGTAACATTGCTACCGTTCATAACGAATGTTTCAAATGGAGACGAAGTTTATATCTCTCTCTCTCTGCTTTATATTTTACAACTTTTAACTGGAACCTCCACCAACGAATGTCTTGAATTGTTGCTCAATATTGTAGGTTTTCCTTCAAAGTTATTATAAAACTGTCTTCTTCAGAAAGATGATAAAATACAGAAGGATGACAGCTCAGTAGAATAGGGAGATAACAGTCAATAGAACGCATTATGACAGAGTACGTTGACAGGAGAAGGGGTGTCGTTTGTTAGGTACCGAATGTTTTGACAGCAGATCAAAAGCAGTCTTGATCCGTCCCAGTCATACTGATAATGAGCTCATACTGCCAAATTCTTTGTAAATTTTACTACATTTTGTAATAACTGAAATAAGATCACCTACCCTCTCAGTCCGTGAAATTTCATTTCGTTTCTTCCTCCTCTTGTGGCGCTTCACTTTTTTCAGGTAGTGTATTTATAATCAACTTAATACACTGATTTTTTTTATTCAATTGGTACATTTACATGTGTTCCTAGTGCGTAAAAGACATTATTAAAACACGATTATAGTCAACTCCCCAACGCTCTATAATAGACACAAATCAATGGTCCCGGGATATTTTTTTTTTAACTGCTTAACGTCTCTTAACAGCGACGTCTTTAGAGACGGGAAAGGATGTGGGGTAAGGAATTGGAAGGAATTCGGCTACGGCCTTTTGAAGGAAGCACCCCGGCATTTGCCTGGAGTGATTTGGGAAAACATGGAAAGCCCAAATCTGGATTCCCGGACGGAGATTCGAACCGGCGTCCTCCCGAATGCAAGGCCAGAACGCTAACCGTTACACCACCACGATCGGTCCCGGGAACTGAAGTGTTCTATCCAATCACGACGCTGTCGAAGTGGCCAAGGTTAACACAATGGTTACGCTACCAAGGGGCCATCCACAAATTACGTCACACGAATTTCATGTTTTTTGGACCCCTCTCCCCTCCCATGTCACAGGTTGGCACATTTGCAGGACCCCCCTCCCCTGGTGTGACGTCACATATTTTGAAATTTGAAATTTATAAATTAAAACAGCACTTCCAAAATTATTTATGTATTTCTAGTTAAAAAACCATAACAACAATAAATTAAACATTTAAGAAAATGCAAAAAAAGCAACATAAAAATCGAATTAATGATACTAAATCATCATGTGTCCATGGATTTTGAACCCATTCCTTGATACTGTTTATTATTGGCATAATAGTTAAAATTCTTGATTTAGAAAGTGTTGGGAACATTCGATGTGTCAACATCATCTTCATCCAACCACAAAGCATCGTCATCGTTTAGTAAGCAAAGAAATTCCCTGTTTCGTCTAGCGCCAGTGCTTTGTGGACGAATCTTCCTGATGGGGAAAAACTCTAGTTGCCTCTTATGTTGGTTAGTGGCTTTGTATGATGAAAAATATAGTCCACAGATGCCACATGATCGTTTAAATAAGTATGCCTAGACACTGGGGCAATACGAACCAAAAAGTGATACAAATTATGCATGTGATGTCACAAAGTTTATGATACGTCCCCCCCCCCCCTTCTCACACGATGTCACACTTTGTTAACCCCCTCCCTCCCCTCAAGGTGTGACGTAATTTATTAATGGCCCCCAACAGGCCACGTTGAGACTGTTTAAGGCGCCTGGAGCGTCCGCATCCTGCCCATTCTCCCCACCTTGCGGCCAAGGTCGCTTCATTATCGTCAGCGTTTCCTCTGTGAATTGTCGCATAAAGCGAAACGTCCACCACATCCTGCCAACGAGCACGCCCCACTTGCCTCCACCAATTAGTCGAATTGATCTTGCCGCTTCCGAGGAAAAATTAGAGAGCCGTGAAATTTATCGACGCGTGCCTTTCGCCGTATGATGTCAGTTACGAACAGAGAGGGGCCAAGGTCCTGATGTTAAGTCAAGCCGGCCTCGGTAACGTATGGACTAGAGTGCTAGCTCCACATGCTGATGGTCGCCGGTTCGAGTCCGGCCGAGGGCATGGGTGTTTAGTGTAAGTGTTGTGTGTGTGTACACACTTTGGCAAAAAAAAAAAAAAATGACTGTGGGCGCCTGAGACTAAGTCCCTTATTTCGCACAATGTGGCATCATTGCGGGTATTAAACTCAGCGCCATTTGTTATTCATTTCCTTAAGTCAGTGACTGTGATGCCACATAGTACAAAATCAGAAATGTATGTGAGGAACGTAAGTGGTTTTCAAGTAGGCAACATGGGTTCAGGCAAGGATATTCATGCGAATCTCAGTTGGTGGGATATATGCAAGATATTGCAGATGAAATGGACAAGGGAGGCCAAATTGATTGTGTAGCACTAGATCTTTCAAAGGCGTTTGACAGAGTAAGCCACAAAATCGTAGTAAATGAGGTAAAACCTATTGGAGTGGACGAGAAAGTGATTTGCTGGGTAGAAGAATTTTTAAAAGGTAGAAAACAGAAAGTTAGGGTGGGAAATGCGGTATCAAAGGAAGTGGAAGTAAAAATGGGAGTGCCGCAGGGTAGCGTATTGGGACCATTGCTATTCATTATTCTAATGAATAATTGTGTTGATTGTTTACTATCTGAAATTAGATTGTTTGCAGATGACATAATGCTATATAAAAGGATCAAAACCATAGAAGACTGTAAACAGTTGCAGGGTGATCTAGACAGGACATCTAGTTGGGTTGGTAAACATGGGATGAAGATAAATGCAAACAAGAGTAAGCTAATTAGATACACAAATAAAAAACAAAAGGTTAATTATGAATATAAGGTGGGGAAAGAATTGATTGCTGAAGACTTGAAATGTAAATATCTTGGCATTACATTTGATAACAAGCTTAAATGGGCAGGACACATTGGACAGGTGGTAGGAAAAGGTTTCAAAATTCTGCATTTGTTGGAGAGAGTGATGAGGGGATGCACGAGAGAAGTAAAGGAATTGGGTTATAAAACTTTGTTAAGACCATTGCTCGAATATGGTAGTGTAGTATGGGACCCACATTTTGAGTATCAAATACAGGAGTTGGAGAAGGTGCAAAGAAGTGCTGCTAGATTTGTTTCTGGAAATTATCGCAGAATGCAATCAGTGACAGATATGATAAAGGAGCTGGAATGGGACTCATTGCAAGACAGGAGGAGGATGAGGAGGGTAATGGGAGTGTACAGGGCGTATACAGGCGATGAGGCATGGAAAGATATTGCAGTAGGTATGAAAAGTAGTTCATGGAAGGGAAAAGATGACCATGACCACAAGCTGGCACTCGATTTCAGGCACCAGGGTGTGGGAAGATTTTCTTTTTTAGGTAAGGGTGTCAGGGATTGGAATGAGTTACCAAGGGGAATGATGAATAACCTACCGAAAACGTTAAAAGAATTTAAAGTTAAAATTTGTAGAGGGCAAATGTAGGTGGGTGTAGGATTGGGCGAAGTTGGGTGTGTAGGGAAATTGCCACCGGAGCCTGTGCTCCATTGCAATTAAATTAAATTAAATTAAATTAATGGACTTAGTCTCAAGCACCCACAGTCAATTTTTTGCGAAAGAGTGTACATGTCGTTCCGTCCTGTGGTGTCTAGAGTTACTTGGAAAATAAAATACAACGAAAAAACTGAAAACACTGGATGATCTGAATTCACACATGAACTGGCTGTATTGCCTAAGAGAAAATTCCATTAAAAAAAAAGTTAAGACAATCCTGGATAAATGAGGATCGTCGCCCGACAGGGAAAACGAAATCATATAACCTTGAGAAAATCTGATCCAGTTCTTTACGCCTTTAGAGAATATTGTCTAAATTTACAACATCCTAGAACTCTCTCCATACGACAGCTGTGGTTTGGGACTTAACCCAGGACTTTGGCGCACAATCTGGAGACTAGGAATTGTGCACCCAAGTCCTGTGGAAGAAAATTTCTTTGACTACCAGGACTGGAAGCAGCCAATCCCGTGTCAGCGTCGGACACCATCACGGAGCCGCACCCAAATGAGCCAATGGGACGGGATTTTATACACAATAAATGTGCAAACTGACATTAGCCGAAGTTTTGTTTACTTCCATATTTATATCAAGAAATTATTGATCCGAAGTAAGTTTCAAAGTATAAATAAATATTATACGAATGTATTTAAAATAAGAGGGATACTTCTGAGAATAATTTTTTTCCATTTTCGGTGTTACAATGCACATTAATATTTAGAGGTCTCCTTTTAGGCCATACATTGAGTTAAACAAACTGATGTTAAAAAAGTCTGTCGCTATGTATCAACTTGTTAGCACAGCGGGGGTAGCATTAACAGTGGTTTGCTCTCAGAATACCATCAAAACATCATTAAAGCAAATAAGAGTTAACCGTGATTTAATGCTCACCCTTCATAATTAATTCGGTGATGAGTAACCTCTGCGAATGCTTCCTCGTACTGAAATGTAACTGGGGAAATGTATTTAAATTATCGTGAATGTGCGATCATAATTAGACGAATTGCAGTAAACCGTAAAGACAACTACATGTTGTTCGTGTATCTCTTCTTACGAAGAGCGATGTGAATGTAGTACAACAAATTTACTGAAAACTGGAAATAATGAGCTGTTGTAAAGAGGTTTTTGTATTGATAATACAAAAATTTGCTAACAACGATAGCAAGCTCACAGAAATAATATCTTCATTTTTGGAACTTTAAAATTTTGATATTCACATTTAGCTATTGCCCCCAATTTTTTTTCATATGGATTGTAAATCCGATTATGATAAAAATAATACGTCATCAATGAGAAAAGAAACGTAAGTTAATTCCTCGAAATAATACGCTGTCAATCGTACGATAAATATTTCGACAGCGAGACGTAACTAAATACAACAGAGAGTACTTGCGTGAAACGCGTTCATCAAAAATGAATACGGCTTTGTTGACACTTTCGTATTAAATCTCTCAGCTTTTGACTTGATATCAAAATTTTTACCCTATTTTTACTTGCCGGACCACGGGACGTACATTAATTGAAACCTCTTCAAAATTCGTTCTCTAGATATAGAATGAATACTATGAGTCCCAAATTACAGAAAAATTCCTTTTGTGTAGCTGACGAATAGTGCCCCAAACTCATTCGTAAGTATCTAGAACGTACATACTTTTAACCGCTTACAGTTTTAACAGATTTAAAATTTACACAACTCGTGAATATAATGGACTGTTTACGAGCTGCTTTGCGTCAGTTGTTTCGATCTCAGCAAGGCATCTGCGTTGAAAGATAAGGGAAGACGTGCCTAATAATGAAATTAGTTACCCAGGTATCAGCTGATATAATTCACTATCAGGGCGTTTAATGCAAAAGCAAAAGGTATAAAAGTAAGTTAATGGTAAGAAAATCTAGATAATTCTTTACGGTAATCAATATACCATACTTTCAGGTTAATTTGAATCCGTAGAAAGACGAAAACAAGATACTTAGTACTTGCCGAAAACACAGTAACAACAGTTAACATTCAACAGGAGCAGGACTGAAGGATCATTTATAATTAACATTCCTTCATTCATTTTCCCCAGATAAAGACCAGGGATCATATCCAGGCAATCTAAACTACCCGTTCCCCCTTTAAGACCTGTTATACAAGGTGATTCCGTGATGTTAAAAACTCTCAGAGATGTTGGAGAAGGGTAAATGTATCAATTTGAGATAGGGGACCCTGGTCCGAAAACGACCGACTCGAAAGTTATAAGTGAAAATCTACTCAAGTTCTGCCTTAGCCTCGAACTAAGGGCCTCAACTTCCGAACCCTGATCATGACGTATAGAAGTTTCGCTGAATACTCCCCAATATACTCAAATAATTTTCTCACTAGTAACGCAATGTCAAATAGATCGAAAATCCTAATTCTACGGGATAGTAATAATGAATTGCATTGATCTGCACAAGTTTCATAAGCTCCTGCATTTGGAACAGTTGTTCGAGATGGCGTCCGTACCCTGGTCCCTCCGTACCCAGCATGGCTTCGTCGCACAAAGTTCTGTCGTACTCGTTGAAACATCGTCGGTGTTGTTTGAACAGTATCGCAGCCCGCAGGCAGCGAGAATTCCTCTTCATTCTCGACTGGCGTCTCGTACACAGGACTTTTAACATGGACTTAAAAGAAGAAATCAAGTGGGGTGAGATTAGGTGAACATGCTGGCCACGGAACAGACCTCCACTGTCTGTCCACTTTAGAGGGCATGTCTGATCCTGGTGTTCGCAAGCCCCAGTCCAAATTGAGATGGGGCTCCATCATGTTGGAACCATAACTATTGACGAACAGCGTAGGATATGTTCCAGGAACCTGGGTCTCTGCTAAACACTATTTCCACTGTAAGATGAGTAAGACTTTCGCTTATAACTTTCAATACCTTTACCGTTTTCCATCACTGCCGAAAGTTTATAACACGTCCAACTTCTCAGTAAGTTGCATACAGTTCCCAAATTATATATTTTGTCTCTGAAGGACATTTTCTAATTCTTCAAATGTGGCAATAGACATTCAAAAATAATTGAAAATCCTAGTTTCATCTTTCCGCAGATCCTCAGATATGGTATAAAATAGATCTATCCTCTCCTTTCATTGATATGCTGTCGTCTCTTTCCTCGATCCATCGTCAACTGGATGCGACGTTTCGAAGATGGAGAGCGACTTCGAAACGTTACATCAAATTGACGGTGGGAGGCTTGACAGCTTGTACGAGTACACCGGGCAAGTCTCAATTGATTCAATACGCTTCATTATAATCGAGCGGTACACCACTCAACCACAGGGAATTTGTGATGAAATAAAGCCGCACATAAGACCAGTACGGCAGTGGTTCCCTATTAGTGGGACGCGTATTCCCAGGGGTATGTAAGGTTACTTCAAAGGGTACGTGCAGTAATCTCTAGGCTAAGGTAATGACTAAGATATTTTTTTAAAAAAATACGAAAACATCACTGTCGCAAAATATATTTTGAGACAGCCAAACTGTGTGTGCGTTTTGTGTGTGATCTTGTTAGTGAATACGAGCCTCCGATGTTACATAATGAAGTATGCTGGTTGTCCAGAGAACATTTAAGTTAAGACATGAAATTAAGTTGTTCTTGATTGAAGATTGACAGTATGATTACAAACAGAATGTGACTGATCCTTTATTGCAGCAAACGTTGGCTAACTTGTCAGAAATTTTTAACACATTGAACTAGCTGAATTTGGGATCTCAAGGCCAGGAGAATGTTGCTAATGGTGTAACCAAGCAAATATTTTCTTTTAACTTACAATTAAAAAGTAGCTTCCATAATACACGCACATAAGAGCGCAAGTCAGTGCTGGTTTCATCTGATCTCTTTACAATGAATCTCAAGATTAAATTGATTTGGATAAATCCAGCAAAATAATTTGGTTATAAAAAAATACCACACGATAGAAGTGTAACATCAAATTGCCTTATTTTTTCCATACCAACCCGCATCCTTAGTAATCGTTTGGAAATCAAGGTAATTTGAATGTCATACTTCTGCTTTTCAGATTGTTTTGATAAATGATTATTGCGTCAATTATGTGATTCCATTCATTAAAAATAAACGGGAACAAGCGGAAAGGACAACTACTAGATTTAAATGGCGATTTAATGCTAAAAGGGGTAGTCCAACGACGTTATGTGAAATTTACGAGAAGTGGTGACAGTGGAAAAGAGACACAAATTTTTTTGTGCGAATCAGCCATCGTAGAGGTGCAGGCTTTTGCGGATGTTAATCAAAGATTAAAAATCTGCCTCGATAAGGAGGAAAGTACCATGCAGTCAAATTTAAGCAGAAAAGTTTCAGAAAATTGGGCCGCAATTAGAGGAAACATTCGTCATACAAGGTAAGAAAGAGAGGATGGTGATAGCAAAAGCCACGAATGGTAATTTCGGAATCAAATTTCCGCACAGCAAATACAAGGAAATGTTGATCAAAAGCTCCAATAGGAACAGGTAACTGGCAGAACACGATAATGACCCATCTTGCAGGTAGCGGTGTCAGAGATGCTCCCCTGACGTCACCGTCTCGAGCCTGATTGGCCTCTTGCCAGTGTGCAGTGCGCTGCGGGTCACGCACCCTGCAGGCGGACAGTCGCGGCTGAGTGGTGGGGTGTTTTTGCGGTGCGTGGGCAGCTTTTAGCGCCGGCTAAAGCACCCAAATTGGATTGGAGGCCATCCAGTGGCGATGGCCGCAAGGGTCCTAACTGCTTACCTATCTCCTTGCGCGCATTGCTCGGCCAATGTGGCGGGACAAGCGTTTCACAGCCGTTTTGCTTCCAGTCTCGCGTGAACGTTGCTTCGTCGCTGTTGGTATTTCAAACTGCAGATTGCCGTACGGGACCTTACTTCTGATGAGAATAACCACGAATTCTCGACATGTCACATAGAAGTTAAGGCAAATCTTAAGCGGTGTATCTGAGAAATACTATAAGTCACCGTTTTTATTTCAAGTTCAATGAAGTATTTCTTACAAACATTTCCGACACTCAACTTTTTTTCTATATTCTTGAAATTAAGTTGAAGAAGTTTCATATCTCTTGCAGCTAATAGCGTTTGAATTGATTTTACAATCAAATCTAAAACTAAAAGTTGTCACAACTTAACCATTTATTAAACAAAGACACATGGTGTCGCATTATTATGTTTGTTGCGATGTGAAATTAATGGATTTTATAGACAGAATTAAGATTGTGTCATTTGCAATTTATTTCCTTTTGTTTCCTCAGTTGAAAATCCTCTCATACCAACAACGACCGTGTCTGTAATAATCTTCAATTAAGGAACAAAGTCTTTCTCGGCGTTGAGAATGGATGTAGTCTTCTCGGGAGACTATCCGAGTAATTAAGGTGTTTCCACACGATATTTCGGTGATCTGAGGCTCCGTAACCATCTTCTAGGTGAAGACTGAGATCTCAGAGCCGCCGAAATATCGTGTGGAAACACCTTAATTACTCTGCTAGTCTCCCGAGAAGACTACATCCAATCTTCAATTAAGTATGTTCCGAAATGTTTGCAGGTTCTTCTCTATTCAAGATCTATTAAATTTTCTATCCGCAAATATTATGTTATGCAATTATTATTCTTTCCAAACTTAATCCGCTGCTAGATTAATCTGTCCTACTCGCCAGCTGTACCAACAACTCTCCTCTGTTCTTCATTTTCCAGAGATCCTATATTTTTAAACATATCGGAGCAAACCATCTTCATTAAACCTGCTATCCTTTGTCTTTTCCCCTTAAAATTTTAATTTACTAATATTATGAACTGCTATGTTACAATGGCCGACAGACGGTAGGTGATTTACTTTTGAGACCCATAAACAATCAAAATGTTTTTAAAAAATAACTGATGCGTGTGTCAGTGTGTACTGTGATATATATGCTACCACCCCAATTGTACAGTAAATAGTTTTGTAAATATTAATTCTTATTAAATCAATGGTGAATGTATTGTATGAATGAAATGTAATAATTTGTGTAATGTAATCGCTCACGAATTCCACAGACTACTAATAATTGTCATGGCATTGGGTAGTTTTACATTATTATAATCTTTGGTCCTCTGGCACGGCTAAGGAGGAGAGTTTAAGTCGCGCTCTGAGAGAGTGAAGTTGTTATCGCGGAAGATATTAACAAGCACGCACGGTGTATCATGAATGCTGCGGCATTACTTGTTCTTGTTCATTAATTATTCTTGTTTGTTGGAGTGTATGTTTGTTGTTTTGTTTAACATTAAATCTAGCCAAAGCGAATTTTCATCAGAGTATTACCCCATGTTAAAATTGACTGTGTATTAAATGATAATCTCCATATATGTGAGCAGTCGAGATATAGTGTAAAACTGAACCACAAATATCGTCCAAAGACTTGTAGTAGGAAGTCGTCAATAATCGCGAAGCTCGTAGCAATTAATACTCTGCAGGAGCAGTTAATTAATATTTAAAGGGAGGTTATATCTGACTACTTCTATTAAGGTAATTAAGGAGGTCATAACTGGCATCTACACACAGGCTGGGTATAGTACACGCACAATAAATAAAACTTCTTTTTATTTTACTGTGTATTTTTTTTTGCGTATTTTTTTTGTGTTTTCTTTGCACAGGAATGGACTAACGATACTATATTGCGTTTGTACAGTAAAAAGGAACTTCCAAGTTTCTCTCGTAAGCAAATGAAAATAATTAAAAATTTAAAGCACACCTCAGTAGATTGCAGAGTATTTCGTCTAGCCCTCGTCTGAATTTTGTATTTAGAGCGTTCATATCGGAGAACATATTGGAAAAAATTACCTGATAACCGTCATTAGAATCAATGACGTATTAAACGCAGATTTTTGCCTAAAAACTAAAAAAAAATATTGTTGCATGTATCAAAGTGCAAAAACTTTGTTAATAATTAGCGTCTAAGCCCATCATAATTAATTCTCAGTACTGTAAATACAAATGCTAATATTTCTACATAACAATGAAAACTTTTATCGCATGCCCATTAATACATACACAGTATAGAGACATAAATGTAACTACAAATTTATTTTCTTTGCATAACAGCGCTCAGTGCATACGAGTATAATGCAGCCATCCACATCGACAAATGTAATCAAACAATATCACAAGCGCATTAACACATTTACTGTAGTATGGTGATGTAAACATGATTCAATATTTCTTTTCTTATTATAACAGCGATCAGAGAACATAATGAAACCATACACATCAAACAAATATGAGTAAGCAAAAAGAACTAACAAACAAAAAAGAAATTCAAAATACTGGTGACGCTCAGTGAGTAAAAATCTCGTTGGTTGTTGTCTTTTAAGCCTGACTAAAATGACAGTTTGAACACAGATCTCTGGCTCAACTTAAATATTTTTTTAAAATAAATAATTCATTCACTTTGCTTTAGAGACTAATGTTAATTTTCTGCAAGAAAATGAAAGCTTTCATCGCATGTCCGTTAATACATTCAATGAATCGTAATAAAAGCGCACAGAGGATGTAATGACATCATGTACTACATCGGACAAACATAGTTAAACAAAAAGCAACGATATCGTCACGTGGTTTTCAGTGAGTATTAAAGCAATCAAGCTTTAACATTTCTGATAAAGTTTAGGCATACTCATGAAACATATATGTTAACATTTATATATACACGCATAGGAAACGAACAGTGAACTAATTAAAAACAATATAGAGTATAATCACCGTTTCAGATGAGCTTAAATGACTATCGCTTGCATGCACAGAGTACGCATGCAAGTGCAAGAGTACAGAACGTTGCGGTGCATGCGCATTTGACACGTAACGCGTACGTCGTAACACGTAACGTTAACAGATTCCTCCCTACAGCGGCCAAAGAAGATTCACTTCAAAGGACATCAAGCAATATCGTAAAGTTGAATGGAAAACATGTGAAAATCAGGTTGATTGAAATTACCACCACTTAACAAAAGTTACAAAATATATGAGTGAAGAACAAACAAACAAAAAAATGAAATGAAATGTTCCTTTTTCGATTACTAGTTCAGTTTAAAAATTAACATAAATGAACACAACTATATTCAGCGCGGGTTTGGTAGATAGATTCTGAATTGTGCTGATTTCTCCACCAAAGGCGCTAGTCTGGTGCGTGAGAAAATAGTATATGTATATAGTATATACGTATATAGTATATGTATATAGTATAGTATATAGTATTCAGTGTTTTACTACACTGTTACAGTTGCCGTAGCCACCAGTACATAATAGTAAAGCATGAATTTCAGGAATTCCAGAAAGAAGGAAAATTGAAGCATTTGAAATGTGGAACAGTAGAAGGCTGCTGAAGATTAATTGGACAGATAAAGTACGATATGAACGAGTTTTGGAAATATTGGGTGAGGAAAGAAGTTTGTGGAAGAGTCTTACAGTAAGAAGTGACAGAGACGTAGGTAACATTTACAAAGTCTTTAAAAATATATTCAGATTCTTAATTCATTTGGCTTTACATATTCAGTGCTTTGTAGAAGGTCAATTGGTTTTAATGTATAATATATCCTGAGTAGTATCTAGCGTTTCTTAACTCATTCGACAAAGAAATCTCGTCGCTTTTCAGTTTTTACTTTTCAGCCGCCATGTTTCCAGATAATTTAATCTTTATACTTTTGTTGTTAATAGTTCACGATTCGAGGAGTACTGTGGTTGGCTGCTTTACGTTGATCTGGTATAAAGATTTGTGTAGCATATATCAAGGAAAAACAGCACAGTCAATACCTAGCAAAGTAATATATACTGGAATAATTAGTGATGTAATGAACCAGCGAATAATAATAATAAAAAACAGACAATCATAGATTCAGCATGCAAATACTAACAACGTGGTGCAGCTGTAAAAAAAAATATATACTCCAGTAATAACGTTGCTGAAACTGTTTTAATGTTGAAAACAGCTTACAAATATGACACTATGGGAAAAATTTAAGTGTACGAGTGGTTCGCTCGGTTTAAAAACTGGCGAGGTGTTGGTTGATGACAAATCTCGTTCTGCACGTCCATCAACTGCCCTGAATCGACGAAAATGTTGAAAAAATTCGAGAGCTTGTGCTCTCAGACCGTCGACAGACTGTTGATAAACTGTAAGAGATTAATGCGTTATCTTGGAGCACGGTTGAGCGAATTTTAACCGAATATTTGCGAATGGAAAAGGGTTGGTGCCAAGTTTGTTCCTCGTCTCTGACTGACAATCAAAAAGAACATGGAGCGTTGAAACGACAGCTTGAAATTGATCCAGATTTTATGTTGAAGGTCATTACTGCTGACGACCCAGAAACAAAGCAACAGCCAAGCCAATGGAAGACGTCATTGACACCCCGTCCAAAAAAATGTCGATAAGTCAAATCAAAAGAATGCTTCATTTGCCTTTTTGATGCCAAGGGCGTAGTTCGTTTCAGAGTTTGTTCCCCCACATCAGACCGCCAATCAAACCTTTTATTCGGAAGTTTTAAGAAAAAGACCAGATTTGTGGCAGACAGGAGACTGGTTCTTCCACCACGACAAGTGCACCAGCACACACAGCTGTACTCTGTTAGGCAGTTTTTGGTTAAAAAATGACATGGTTCCGCTGCACCCGCACCTTACTCGCCTGACCTGGCTCAGTGCGACTTTTTCTTACTTTCCAAGCATGGAAAGGGGCACTGAAAGGAACACCGATTTGACATCGATTGAAGAGATCAAGAAAAAAAACAGAGGGAGGAGCTGCCAGCCATTTCTAAATAAGACTACAGAACAGTGGAAGCACCGGTGGGACAAATGTATTAGTTGTATTTGAGAGTATTTTGAAGAGTATAAGGTTGTTTTGTAAAAAAAAAAAATTGAAAATATATAGCTTTTAAATAAATAATTCCGTTTTTTGGTATCTCCTCGTAGCTTCAGTGGTTGTCAGTTAGTCAAAGATAGAAGTGTTGCATTTTATAATACGTAGAACTGTATGTGTACGTAGTGGATTGAGTGATGATTAAAACACGGGCAAAGTGGTGTGACGTACTGCGGCGCTCAAGATAACTGCAGCGTGGGCTGCCGTGTGTCAGCCCGCGGCCATAACTCAGCGGCTGTGGCGGCGGCGGTGTGCGGAGACGCGGTTCGATGCCGGGCTGTTCGACATGACACCGCAGCATTGCGATTACCGATAGTGAAAAATTTAGGGGGAGGTTCCGCGTGACAGAGCGGCCGCCCGACAGCGCTTAATCAGCCCGCTGTCAGGGGACTGCAAACCACTGTGCGCCGTCCACGGCCGAGTCGTCAACGCCGAACAAGCCGACCGCGCAGCGGTGAATAATGTGGCCGCCACAACTCCAGTGCTGTCCTGTCCATTGAATTCTAATGTACACTCCGCACTGCCCGCTTTACTTCATAACAGTATTTCATTAATACTGTCACAACATAGATGATAATAATTTCTTTAGAAATCGTTTACTTTCAAATATGCAGTTTTTAAAACCTCAAGCGTTTAATCTAAAACGGCGATACTGTACAAACATATATATTCAAACCTGCATATCCCACATGCTATATATACATTAGCACCGTCTGTCACATTTTATTTTGGAACAAACTTTTCGTCTTATTTAAACTTTCTAATTATACAGACAAATTGTTTGTGTTGCTCAAAGTTACATATCCTGGATTCCAGCTTTTCTGAACTGCCGCCGCTGTTGTTTAGCATGTTTTACATTGTTTATTTTGAACATTTCTTAATACGTTATAAGGTCCCGGTTGGTATTATCCCTCTCTTTCTGTCTTCATTAGATCCATTTCATTCTTAATTAATTAATAATTTTGATATTAGCTCTGCACAGCACAGCTTTGTAGATGAACCAGAGTACATTTTGCGTCTTTTTTGTTACCAGTGGCGGGAAATGAGGCTTACACTATATATATTTAAATCATCTGTCTCAACCTGCAAAATAGTATTCTTATCCTCCTCCGACTTTTCAGTATTATTTCTTACGAAATGTACTCTAATCGTAACTCCACTAATTTTCACAGACACTGTATTATTAACCAACAAAATAAAGATAAACTCGGGCATTCAACTACTCTCGACTTTTCTGGTTAAAATCTTGGCTTAGAAATCTGTATATTTCGTTTATACATTATTCTGTTTCACACCCTCAGGTCTCTCCTCCCCTTCTACTGTTTCTTCCTCGTCATCTCTCTCTACTCTTTGACGATCGATTGATAATTTACATTGTAAGTTACTTTAATATTGATACAAGCCCTTTAAATATTCACATTAACTGTACTTTATCTTTCTTTCAGGTAAGAGAAATATTATTACATAACATTTCTTTCATGAATAGTGCCGTTACAATTATAAGTCCAGAGCTAATCTCAAGATTAAAAAAACATTTGAGATGCATCTATGTAGTCTGTTTACGTCATCAATTGATTTTAGTATTTCAGTTTATGTTCTAAGTCCGTTTTTTCACAACGTTTGTTCTGGAGACTTTATGGAACTTATGTACACTAATCCTTGACTGATAGATCTAAATCAGAGATCAATGTTCATTAAAAATATTTCTCAGTGGTGTTAACCTCTACTGTACTAATTAGCGACAATTTCGCTCTTTAGTCCACCGAAATTGTTTTTGTTTTTTCACGTTACTACCTCACATTAAAATGTCTGCTATATGTGCACTGTTACGACCAAATTTATAAACACTCTTCCTGCCTATTTTCCCAAATGAATCTGAACCTTATTGTCTCATGTGTTTACGTATGTTATATGAGTGACAGAATCTGAATTCGGCTGCTGATCAAATCGTAATAGTTGTATAAATAATATACTGGTTGTATTCACTCACCCTGAAGTGCTTAGTTTCGTACATTAAACTTGACCATTGTAGCTTTTTTTTATTCAGAATCATGTAAACTTCAATAAATTGCACAGGGCAACGAATATCTATCACCTTCCGAAAAAAAGGCTGTAAATAGTTCAAAATACAGTGCCATCCAGGTAGGCGTCAATATTTAGCGGATGAAGTTAAGAGACATCTCACTAATGTCATGATTATTATACGTAGTGATATATCCTTGTAAAGCATTGTTCTCGTATTTCATAACTCGATTATTAATATATAGAAATTGATAGAAAATAATTCAACACTTAATATTGCAAACTGGTGCCCTCATATTTGATTTTACGAGGGCAGAAGATGCTTTAGGAATCAAGCTGTATTAATATTGTCACTAATTTCAATTGAAAGCGTTAAATAGGATGGTCGCATCAAGGAGAAAAGTCACCTTTACTATTCTAACACACAGATATTTTTTACTTGAGTACGTAGTCTAGTCACAAACAGCTAACGATACAATTATAAGCATGAGTATATTTAGTAAGGTCGCTAACAAATTTATTGTATGTTCTCGACATCACAAACAAACCGTGACTGCTGCCCTCTCTATCTCCATGAAGGACTAATATGAGTCTGAAGGAAGATTTATTGCCAATACAAAGAGGTAATAACGCATTGTGGTCTTTAACGGAAGAAAATATTACATATTTAAAATGTCACATCATACGGCCAAAACCTTCAAGTCAAAATGGATTAGACTAGGGTCACTGAGTAGGACAGCTTCTGTCGAATCCAAGGGCACCCACGCATCCAGGTGGAGGCAATGCGTGCCTTCAGAAAACGTCTTAAAGAGTGGAACCAAAGACGTGTTTACGAAAAACGTTTATGACCACGTTTGCCTTGGATTCATAACATTGTTTATATCCTACTTACGAGCAGTATTAATAGCTAAAGTCTTTTTAACTAATTAGTAATCATTATTGTTATACTCGCAACAGTTAAATCTAAACTGTTCTTATTATTGACAGCCATAGAGGGATTAGAAAAAGGCATTTAGCCAGGTAGAGTTCATTTAAAGAACAAAAATAATAGGTTTATTAGGTACGCCCATAGAAAAATTAATCTTTTGTCTGATTATACATAGGATATCGCGAGTTGATTGAAAAAAGCACAATGTAAACATATCATTTAATAACAAAAAGTTCACTCGATTGAGACACGAGGACAAGTGGTGTGATAGAGTTTTCACTTTCCTGTGTTTATGGGGAAGGCTTTGTATAAAACAAGAAATACTTGATTTCTGGGATAGTGAAGGTCTTCGCGTGCGGATAAGGAATTCAGGAACAGATTAAGTTATCGAGAGAAGTTCTTTTAAATAATTTTCCTCTCAACGTGAAAGAGTTTAATGTAAAAATTTACGTATTGCAAACGTAGTTGCGCAGAGTGCGGCATAAGTTCGGTCCTAATTAATAATGATAATAACCACAGTCTACTATAGAATAATTTGAATTTTTTTCACGTCGTATTTCGATATTCTAATCTGACGCCTGAGACTGAACAACTATTACGTCGTTTCGTACACATCTAGTGTAATTACTGCTGTTTGTTGAGAATCAGCGTAGGTGACCCCTCTAGCGATACACGACAGCTCGTTGATTGGTCCGTCGAACACCAATTAGCGTCCGCGGGCCCGCCGGGCTGGGTTGCGTGGTTCGCTCCCAGAGCGCGCCCTCATCGCTATGCACGACACTTCGAGTGGAAACGCTTGTCCCGCCGTGAATCGCATTACATCGCCTACACCACACTCACATTAATGGCGCCTAATGCGACTAACACAATTTATGTGCCATCTGCCTCCACGCATGACGCACCGGAGGCTGCAAGAAAAATGTCTCAATGGATTTGTGGGTTTTCATGACCCCGCACCCGAAGGGACATGGAGCCGTATTATTGGCAATCCCTTCTGTCTGTCACAGATCTCTAGCTCATAAACGACGTAGGATGCAGACTACAAATTTGTCCGTTGACTTAAATCCAAATATTGCAACAGATTCAATACAAGTAAATGGAGAGAAAGAAATATGGAAAAATTCTACGCCAACGTGAGGGATACGGATCATTTATATTGGGAAAATATTTTTAAATTTTTTCTCCGGAAAATTAAGAAGTGAGTTACCATCAAAGCTGTCAGTATTAAACCATTGATTTATTTGATCACCAATATCGAATGCATCCTCTTTTCAATGAGTAAAATTACAAGTAAAATGTTTAGAAATTTGTGATCAAAGGAAGAAGGCTTCTTTATATATTGTACTAGCTGATACCCGCGACTTCGTACACGTGTATTAAAAATTTCGTTGCCAGAATTGAATATACAAAGCTGTTGGTTATGTAGGATTGGTCCCAAAAAACACCGAGTTGGTATAATATGACAGGAAAGTCATCACTATATCATTCTACGGCCGAATCTGTCTCATGAAGAGAATCATTTCGAACATATTTAGAAACAGAAAAACAAAGGAAGATGCGGAGATTGGGGGGGAGGGGGTGGTAACTAAGGGTAACTTTATTTCAGGTTGGTCTTTTCTTCAGCATAAGCATCCGATTCTAGGGTTCTAATGACTTCAGTTGCTCGTTCTGTGCTAGAGTTATACCTTAGGCCAGTTTACGCCCGCAAGGCATGTCAAAAAAAAACTGGTGCCAGAAACATTTAAGCAGACACAAGGTAATAGTACAGAACATCTATACTAAATAATACGTTTTGTCTCTAAACGAAATTTATTAACAAATCATACACTAACATAATGCGCGAGAAACACAGGTTGAGCAACTGACGTAACATTACAAACTAACACACACATCTCTCTGTCACCGTTCTAAAAGTTCACAAAATTTCGTGACTACAACTGTTATTCATTCCGAAAAATATATCTACGGCCCTTCCTACAGATACAAAGTATTTCCTTGTCAAATTCCATCAATTTCGGTATAGCCATTTAGTCGTCAAAACGTAACAAAAAGACAGAGATTTACTTCCTCATTTATAACATTATTAGTGCAGATCACACACACACTGACTGCGAGAGTAACAACCCCTGAGGGATCAATATAACGTAAAAAAAAGTGTACACCTACAGCATTGCAAGACTACCTACGATTTGCCTAGCATTGCACCCCTAAATTTGAGGTATCTACTGTTTAACATGCAATCCGAATAACCGACGGTCCAGGCGTGACTCATATGATCAAAAACAATTTTTAAAAATCTTTGCTTCCACGGAAATTTGAACCTGGGACAACGCTCCTAACACCGGTAAGCACGCGCTTTAAACACTGAGCTACATGACCGCTATAGGGCAAAGTAGTACAGAGACCTAAACATCCTACACCGTCTGTTTATCACCATTCATTAATTTTTCAAAATTACATGACAACATGTATTATTTAACAGAAAGAAGTATCCTATGACCATCCTAATTCCAAATCGCTTCTCTTGTCAAATTTCATAATGATTGGATTAGAAACAGACAGAGTTACTTTCGCATTTATAATATTAGTATAGATACACAGAACACTTATAAAAATGATAATACACGAAAAATTCAAGAAACTCGGTTATGTCATAAGCATAAACACACATGGCGTGGAATAGACTGTAGCATAAAGAAACAGAAACACAACACAATTTACTGGATAGTTTCCAAACCTAGATATCCAAGTGTTGTGTCGATAAATTAACACATCGCCAACTGTTAGAAACTTATGGAGCTATAACAATAACTTCGTGTGGTCGTAATGACCTGGTGACAGGGTTTCTATTGGCTGCGCGTTCCACCCCTGTTGCAGCCACCTTAACCTAGCCCGCCAATCCTGCCGGCGAAGGGGACCTACAGCTTAACGTGCAATCCGAACCACGGCACCGTCCTGGTGTAGTTCACATTACACAGCACGCTGCGCCAGAGGTGAAGGCCGGGCTAAGTGCCTATGATAATCCCCGCCGAGACAGGGATTCGAACGGGTGACCTTTCCATCTCCAGTAAGACGCCTTAACCATTGAGCCACTAGACCGCTCAAACTTACGGAACTTACAAATAATTACAAATCATTGTCCTATGACAGATATTTAATGAAAATTTAATTTGCAATAGTAAATATTGAGGTCAATAATCGAGATTAAAAACTATCCTATTATTTAAGTTGGACCAAATTACACTCAGTAAACCAAATTTAATTAAAATTGGTTAAGTAGTTTCGGAGTTTATCTCGGAAAAACATGGTAACGCGAGTTATTAATCATTATTGCCCTTGAGGACAGTGTTTGAACTCAAATTATTTATGATTATTCAGTTTCTGTTGGTATTTGTCTTCTTCCTCTTCTCTTCCCAACACCTCTTCATACGCTCACTGTGTTCCTGTTTCCTTTGTTCAGTCCATTTTGTTCCTGTTTTCTTCTGTATTTTAAATTTTGTGTTCATAGTTTTGTTTTTGAATTGTCCCCTTTCCCGTGTCATTTCCTTGCTGATCCCTGCGTGATTCAAGTCCTCTTCTATGTCCTGGAACCAATTGGTTTTCCTGAGTGAACCATTTACCACATCAAAGATCCTCTTTGTGAGTCTAGTGCTTTTCATTCGCTGTAAATGTCCATAGAATTGTAATCTACGTCTTCTGATCATATCTGTCAGTCGATCTGTATGTTCGTATAGTTATGTTGTTGGTCTTTTCATCCATATACTGTCTTTATATATTGCTCCAAAAAATTTTCTAGGGATTTTGCGTTCAACTTTTTCCGCTTCTGTTATACCTGAAGCCCCAATCGTGATTGTTTCTGATGCATATAATGCTTCTGGCAGTACCACTGTTTTGTAATGTCTGAGTTTGGCCGGTCTTGATATATTTCTTTTGTTATAATATGACCACGTGAGTATATAAGCCTTCTGAAGCTTTTCTGATCTTTCTGAATTTGATAGCTTGTTAGATCCTCCTACTTGTATGTATTCCCCTAGATATTTGAATTTCTCAACTCTTTTTATGTTTCCAAATTTTGTGTATATTGTTTGTACATTATTGTTTTGTTTCTCCATGTACTGCGTTTTTTCATACTAAATTTGTAGCCCTGTTTTGGCGGCAATTTGATGTAGCTGTTCCAATGCATCTTGTGCTTCCTGCCTATTGTTGGTGAGAATATATATAAGATTTTACATAACGGAATAGTTACTACGATAAATCTGACCAAAAAAAAATTTCAGTTGTGGCTAATAATAATTACTTATAACTATTGAACTTATTCTCCATTGTACGTAATTACGTCGAAGTCTTTTGTCAATCCTGTGCTCATTTAATGAGCCCTTTTAGGTTGAAACGTCTTCGGTATGCTTCAAAAGCTTCTATTTGTTTATTCTGTTAACTTCAGATGTTTTCAAATCCTGCGCATTCGTACAAATCGGGTACCAACGACTCTAGATGCTTTGCATTATGCATTGCGAACTAAGATTTTAATTTGTTCTGAGACTGAACGCAAAGTTTCATCACCATTAACAAGAATTTGGTTTTTTGATATAATGTTCTCGGGTGACTAACCGAGTTAACAAACACCAGGAGATGGTCACAGAGTTTCGATCACTAAAATATCGTGTGTAAACACCTCCTTAAGTCGGCTAGCCACTCGAGAACATTATATTAATTCCCAATGCCGAGAAACTCTTCGTTCCTACGTAATTTTTAATATCTATAAAAACACAAATTTATTCGAGAGAATTCTAGAATCAAAACTTAACAGATATTAAGAAAGAGAGAATCGTCAACATGAGAGGTACAAGGTATGAGACAATGGGAACTGAGTTAGTATAACAGAGCTTGAGCTAGGCTGACAATCGTCACATTCCAATCCGCCCACGTAGCAGGTGGCCTATTGTTGTCAACTCCCGCAGAGAAGACAATGTCGACGACATGAAACGCCGAATTCCTGCGATTGTAGGCGGCTGACCAAACGTTCAGTCCCCGTGACTGTACAAATTAAGTGGTATATTTTTTGCTATTACCTAAGGAAATTATAACCAACGCACAAAATTTATTATTGTTCTGTTAAAACCTGGAGCGCCTTCCTGGAGGCTTACCTATGGAATCATTAGAATTTACACGCAATAGAGCAAAGCCACTTACATTACCATATGTTTCCCAAATGGAAAATTACACGGAGTAGTTAACAACAAACGTTGCTAATGGGCCTTAGACCTTGAATTTGACCTAAATCCAATCAAATTTACGTGTTATGATAAGTGCACCCCTCCCAGAATTAGACTCATCGCACGGTTCAGGTTTATTGGATTTTAATTGTTGTACCCATTGTTTCCATTGTGCGTGCGTTCATGTAGTTGTATCATAGACGGAGGAGTTGCGCGGAAACAGCTGATCGCTTACTGCATGGAGTGCACTTTGATCACTTGTACAGACTGTAAAGACACAGTATCTACTTTGGTTAAGAGCTACAGACTGGAAACTGGACATTGGTAGCGGGCCATAATCATTGTAACTAAGCGGTCTGGTGGCTCAGTACTTAAGGTGTCTGACTGGGAAACGAAAGGTCCCTGGTTCGAATCCCTGTCTCGGCGGGGATTTTGATATACCCTTAACCCAATCTTCACCTCTGGCAGCTTGTTGTGTAATGTGAAATACTCCAGAACGCTTCGATGATTCGGATTCGACGTTAAACTGTTGGTCCCCTATACCTGGTAGGGTTAGGTTAAGGCGGCTAAGACATAGGCGGAATTCACAGCCAATAGAAACCCTGTCACCCGGTCATTACGACCACACGGAATTATTATTATTTCTGTAACAAAGCATAAACCACGGTAAAACTCTATTAAGCGTTATAGGAGGGAAATTTCGTTGACGAGCAGCTAGAGAATTGGACGTTTTGCTTAGCGACAAAAATTTCGTTCTACTCTACTCTACTCGGTGCGTGCCCTGTGTGGAACTGGATCAAATATATTATTTCATGTTAAGATGTAAACAATACCGAGCAACAAGAAATGAAATGTAAGAAGAACTCTCGCACATAACTTACATTCACTCCCTCATGAAAACACTTGCCTTCCCAAATTAGACATCTACATTAATTTTCTTGTTTGTGTAGGCTAAATAACTTAATTATTTATTTAGCGTTTGATGCTTACATAAAATTTACTGATACTTACAAAATAAGAGTCAAACAAGAACGTAGTGTAATTATAGCGTAAGTGGATTTTTTTTTTTTTTTTTTTTTTTTTTTTTTTTTTTTTTTAATACACAAATTTAAGCGGAAGAATCCCCTTAGCTGGCAGATGAAAATGCCGTTACTTCAGGATCGCCAGCCATAACCTCTGCAACTTGACATTCAGATATTCAATCCAGGGCGTTGCCGAATTTAAAATTTCCAAACTTTATAACCCTAAAATAGCTGTAATAGAATCCTGTCAGATAACCAAATTATCTTAGCCTACGAATACAGATATAAAAATTTGTAGAAAATGTGCTTTAAGTATGTTAGCTGCGAATGGACAGCATTTCATAGCTAGGGTATTATTTTGTAATTAGGCAGAACATTTCATCTACTAGTGTCATTGACTACAGTGAAAAATTCTGGCCTCGCATTCGGGAGGACGGTGGTTCGAATTCCCGTCCGGGCATTCTGATTTGGGTTTTCCATGGTTTCCCAAATCACTCCAGGCAAATGTCGGGATGCTTCCTTCAAAATGCCATGACCGAATTTCTTCCCATTCCTTGGCCCCCATCCTTTCCTGTCTCTAAAGACCTCGCTGTTAAGAGACGTTAAGCAGTTAAAAAAATACAGTGAAAATGTATGCGTGACAGTCATAGATAAACGGTTTCATAGTTTTCTAAGCCACGACGGAATAGAATTGATTGGATGCGCATGAGGATTGGTGAAAAGGAACGGGAAAGAACTAAGCCATGGTCTTTTGAAGGAACCATCCCTGTATTCGTCTGCAGTGTTTTATGGAAACCATAGAAAACCGAAATCTGAATTCGTGGGCGGGTGATCGAACCGGCCTCCTTGTGAATGCGATGCCCAGACTCTGCTCTCAACGGCGTGTCAGACGGGAAGCTATTCGTCACGCGGCCGACTCGGAGAGAGAGACTGTCTTTGAAGCCGCTACTCTCAGGGCTGTGAATATTCAACAACCTGTGAATGCTACTCGCCGCCACTAATTCGTCCAACATTACTCATCTGCCTCTCCTCACAGTAATCGGTTCCGTATCCCTGACGCACTAGAAGCCCGCTCTGATTCCATCATCATCCCAGACACTAGACTGGACCGTCTCATCCCTATTGTCTTCTTTCCTCCTTCTCTGCCTACGTGGTTTATTTGTCTTGTACGGTTTCTTTTACAACAATTAGTCATCGGTCGCTCGGTCATCTACCAATTGTATTTTCTTCCAACTGCAAATTTCACACTTTCTTTGGTGATATTTCTGCACTTGGTCTCTTTATGTTTCCACATCGCGGAGTTCCGGTTGTTCTAATCTGTCTTTAAAAATATTACTTTAAGGCTGAACTTTGATGATAAACTCACGTCAAGCGGTTTGTATGTAGAAGTTGCCGTATTATCCGTGTTTTAAATCCACTCGATATTCGTCGTTTAGCTGCTGTTGGCACTATTTATTTTATTTCACCGAATGTAATGGTACCCTAAGTATAATAAAATGATAGTCGGATACTTTCATCAGTCTTAAGCACTTTTAATGAATTGCCAACACGAAACGACATCAAATTAAAAATCGGACTTCTTTGTTTATACAAGCTCTACTTAAAATGCTTGCAGAAAGTATTTGCTTTTATAATTCATTTGTATGTTCATGAATATTTATTGTTCTCTGCATTGTCACTCAAACACTTATGAATATCGCCTTGTGGTGGTCATATAATTATGTGACTGGTTTCTCCAGTTTCAATTAACCAACCAAACTCTGCAACCCACTCCTAGTTACCCTTTGCTACGGAAACTCTCTACTGGTTCACAGAGTAAACAAACTGGCCTTAGCCAATGAACTCCAAATTCACGGATACTAATTATATATTTTTGTTTGTTTGATAACTATGTTTTATTTAAAACGTCCAGCAATTACATTTTTGCTATACAGTTTTGTGATCTTAAAATGATTGCTGATTACATCGCCTGGCCTGAGGTCAGTCCAATTGGATTCCTCTGTATCTGAATTACAAAATGTATAATATAATTGTAGGATATCATATCTGTTACTCTACAAAGTTCCAAAATCCTGCTTTTACTGGAGAGGTTGCTTTTAAGATGTACGCGCGAAATGAGCGAAAAGCGATGAATAACATATGTTGAGAAGAAAAAGACATTATAGAAGATTTTGCAGTTTTCACAGCTGTCATAATGACCCGGGGTTTTGAAAGAAGCTAAGTGTACTAGATAGTCTAGTAGACAGCAGGTATCCTGACCCCAGAGGAAGGCTGTATGTATCTATCGAAACGCAGGGAGAAAGGAGATTGGAGGCCAATCTCGCAAAGTATTTGACAACTAGAGAAAGACATGTAAAAAATTCGTATTATTCTAAGAAATAAATAAATACATAGTAGAGTTACTACACTGGCTTCCCCCCCTCCCCCTTTTTTGCCGCGTTCAGTGAAGTGTGAATGACTTGTGGGCGTTCTGGTCTCTACTGACTGCCTGATGCAAGGTGAGAGATAATAAAATGAATAGTGAGGCTAACATTAATATCTTGATTACTGAATGGAAGTACTGATATAAACTATCTATTAAGGGAGAATCTTTGGCTACAAGAGGATTACTGAGAAATTGACACATTTTGGCAGTTTTAAAAATTGATACATTGATAATAAGTATGAAAATATGTTGTACTGGTAAATATAGTCTATTAATCACGGTGTCGTTTAAGTATAGTAAAAGTATCTACTTCTGTGCTGTAAATTTGAATCGGAAAGCTGAACTGAGTAAAACATTAGAAATGAAGTTGCTGAAAGAGGAAGGCAATTCATTATATGAACAAAAATGAAAGAAATGTAAGATAAGTGAATGACAAATGAGAACTTGAGAAACATTATTAAAGGAAAGGATATCTGTTGTAAATTTTGTTTAGGAGAGGAGAAATACCTCAAAAGTAAATCTAGAAAACAGATAAAGGTTAAGTTTAAGCTAACGGAGCTAAAAATCTAAGCTTGGTATTCAATATGAAAGTTGGTTGCACCCTCCCGAAGGAGGTGCACTAATCCTGGTATCATTGTTCCTTATGTAAGATAGCCCGGTAATTCTACTGTGTAAAGTGGAAATACAGCCTAACATGGAATTCGAACAATGCAAGCTTTCTTGAGTACTTTACTTTACACAGCAAACTGTGCCAGAGGTGAAGATCATGTTAAAGGAACATTGAAAATCCCAGCCGAGACAGGGATTCAGAAGGGAACCTTTCGATTTCCAGTCAGACGCCTTAGCCTCTGAGCCACGCGGACGGAGAAGGATTATTAAAACAAAGAATGCGAATCGTGTAAATGGTTTCAAACGTGGCACCGTGAGCAGACCCTCTCACTTATTACGTGAGGGGAAATATCCACCCCGCTGGTACCAAATCGAATTCAGTTCGTTAATGCTACCGGATGTGTCATTTGATATTCGCGAAACAATTGTCGGTAGGTAGTCTACATTCTATAGTTTCCGCATGAAGGACAAATAACGTTTGAAATTTCCTTGCGAAAATTTATTCGAATTCTGGAATACGGAGTCATTGAAGCACTATTGGTGACACTGGCATCATTAGAGAGAGTAACTGAAGCCAAAGATACCGCGCAATCTCCAACGGAAAGAATGGAAAACTCTAGACCGTGATAAACGGAGGGTGGTGGAATAAAAGACTTCTTTAAAATAATCCCTTATGCCCTTACCTACGAACGTACCCTCGATTGTTTTTAAGGTTCAATTCTGAAAGGAATCAGAGCCATCTTGCTGTCGTTCCACTATCTATCAGTCAGTGAGAGGCTTCTAGCATTTACACGATTTTGTTTTTTGATTTGGGCTTTACGCTTGATCGAAGTCGTGGCATTAGAGGCGGGAAAAGTCTGAGGGCAAAAACCGGATGGAATTAGGTCATGGCCTTTTGCAGGAACTATCCCAACATTCGCCTGGAGTGACTCCAGAAAACCAAGGGAAACCGCCATCTGGACGGTCGGGTACTGCAACACTCGTCCTCCCGAATGCGCGGCTACAGCGTTACTGATCTCCCAATGCACACTGTACTTATAGCTTCACATCTGCACTTGTTATGTCTTTTGTTGACTCAAAACCAAATACAGATTTTAAAATTTGGTAAAAACTATTTTCAATAATATATACAGAAATAAAGGAGATAAAAAAGTAATGAATATATTTTTTTTATCTGAGGGTGTTGTATAGATGTTTAGAGCTCCTTAATTAGAGAACTAAGATGTTTCTTACAATTTTTTTTCACTTGAATACAAAAACTTGACCAGCCATCAAAGTAATTATTCTTAGAACAGTTTTGTTTGTGGGTCTGTCTCAAAGATGTTATTATCTATAAACTTGAAATATATTTTCAACATCGAAAATACACTCCATTTAAACAACGAATACTTAAAACACTATATTTAATATAGTTCCTAAGTTATAAGTAAAATAACCAAAAATAAAATATTTTATGGTTATTTACGTGTACCATAATGCTCATTTATTTGAAGTTTTCTTGTATTCGTATGAAGTGCCTTATAATGTAAGTATCATACAAGGGGTGATCAAATGAAAAGGTACGAAACGACGTAAAAACGTAACAGTTAATTATTTGCATATTCCGCCATGGGAGAACGTAGCGAGACATCTCGGGATGCGATTGGAGTCTCTGACTGGGATCGGAGCATGCGTGGGCACCCGCATGCGCAGTAGAGAGCAGAGGCTCTTATCAAAAGCGACGTCCAAATGATGCGGCAGTCCGTATGAGGACAGGATGGCGTACAGGTGGGGGATGTGTACTGTGAGACACTCCGACGCCTACGCAGGTCCATCAAGAACAAAAGACCGGGGCTGCTCACGGAGGGTGTGGTTCTGCTCCATGATAACGCGCGTCCACACGTCTCCAGAGTCACACACATGGAACTGGCCAAGTTCAAGTGGGAGACGTTGGACCATCCGCCCTACAGTCCGGACATGTCGCCCTGCGATTTCCATGTGTTTGGTCCACTGAAGAAACACCTGAAAGGGAAGCGCTTCAACTCGGACGACGTACTCAAGGACGCTGTGAAGGACTGGGTCTCGTCACGGCCACAGGAATTCTGGGAACAAGGAATCCTGCGGCTTGTTCATCAGTGGGATCGTTGTGCTCAGGCCTATGATGTATATTTTGAATAAAATCTACATTTTTACCCACCGTGTCGTTTCGTACCTTTTCATTTGATCACCCCTTGTAGATTGTATTGAAACCCAACTATTAAAGTAGTGGTCAGAGCGGCTACGTGGGGAGCGTTAGTCAGCTGCCTACTCTGGAAAACTGACAAGCATCTGTTTTTGTACCAAGCGACAACCTTCTGATTTACTGTGTACGAGATATCTATTAAAGTAATTGGAACTCTAACTGGGTGACACTGGACTCGTAAATGACCTAGTTTTATGTCATTACGCTTTAAGCGTAGTAATAAACAAATTTACTTTATCTAATCAGGAACATTAGTTCGTAGTGCGTTAGATATACCTCCTGCAATATGCACGCCTGCCTTGTAACGTGGCCCTGTCCAGGGAGGGTTCTATTTCCTGCCGACACGGCTCTGCAAGGCAAGAAGGCGACGCGACGGGCTTATCTGGAGCGAGAGGTGAGACTAATATCTCGAGCCTCCGCGTCTTAGCGTTTTGTTTGTTCGCGCGTCGTCGGTTTGCGAACGGCGAGGCTGCTGCTAAGAGCCCGCCCATCAGTTGGGCGACGGCAGATTAGCTAAATTAATGTCGCCAACGCGACGAGCCCAGCTGTCGGAGAGACAACCCAGAAACACTATTGCAGCTCGTGAGGGTACACCCATGCTTAAATCTTATAGCAGCAATTATTAAGTATTAACGTAGCAAAGATATATCAGCAGATCGTATTATCTCTCACTGTCTATATATATGCAATCTGTTTGTTACAGAGAGACGAATGTTGTTATGCAGAGGTTTCTAAAGCTACATTAGTTACATTGGTGAAAAGGAGAAATAAACAGTTATTTCGAAAACTTGTAAACCAGTTTTTTTTACTTATGACTTTACGCCTCGTCAACGTCGAGGTCGTTAGAGGCCGGATGGGACTGGGGACTAGGAACTAGAAGGAATTCGGCCATGGCCTTTTTGAAGGAAACATCTCGGCATTCGCTTGGAGTGATTTGGGGAAACCATGGAAAATCCAAATCTGGATGCCCGGACGGGGATTCGGACCGGCGTCCTCCCGAATGAGAGGTCAGAGCTTTAACCACTCACAGACCACGCTCGGTATAATGCTGATGCTTTGCGAGTGGCTTTTTACAATATTCATTATAAGTAAGGTGTGTTCTATGACATGTGAGAATTCTGTTGTAAGCATTACTGGTTTCAGGTTAGCGTAGACAAGCTGGCGTGGATTATGTGCAGAAGAGTACGTTGATTATAATAATCATTAATACCACCAAGTTTAGAAGCTTCGGATGACGGTGGTTCTGCACAAACCATTGGAGCCACGATCAGCTACTACTGGAACGAATACAATGAAACTATGTATTTAAGTTTTATGGGTTTGAAAAAGCCTTCAACAGAACATGATACAGTGTTATACTACACTCTCGTGTAGATGACACCGAAAATTTTAAAGATTATACTCATGTAGTCTACTAGGAAAGAAAAGGGATGTGTGGGATAGATTAAGTAAAACAGAATTGGAAACGCGATGATTCAAACGAATTTGGCTAACTGACTGATGTTCACAAATATATCTAGCTTTTCTCCTTTCCACTCATTGCAATTCCTTTATTGGATACCCATAATCTTCACGTTATTCTACCACAACACACTCAAGAAATTGTCTTATAAACCTTTTGTATCCCTCTTCCTTGTTCCGTCCTCTCTATGCCTTTTTTTTTAAAACTGTTTTACGTCTCTCAACAGCGGTCTTTAGAGACGGGAAAGGATGGGGGCAAGGAATGGGAAGGAATTCAGCCATGGCCTTTTAAAGGAAGCATCCCAGCATGTGCCTGGAGTGATTTGGGAAACCATGGAAAAGCCAAATCTGGATGCCCGGACGGGGATTCGAACCGTCGTCCTCCCGAATGCGAGGCCAGAACGCTAACCGTTACACCACCACTCTCGGTCTCTCTATCCCCTCCATGCCACCCGCCCAATGTGTCTCGTCTAATTGTTTTATTATCAAATGATGTTCAAAGATACTCAAACTTCATATCTTCTACTAAAAGTTGCTTTTCTACCTCGTAATCGTACAAAACATTTAATTTTGTATTTGTGTACTTAGTAAGTTGATTCTTTTTTGCGTATTTCTTCATTCCACTTTACGCTATGCAACTAGGTATCATTCACAGATCCCCCTAACCCATCTGTTTACATACCTGTACTATATAAGTACAATTATATAAGAATTCGTCATCTACAAACAATCCATATTCTCACTGTAAACGATCAACACAGTTGCTCATTATAATAATGCACAACAGTGTTCGCAGTACACTACCACGTATTATTATGATATTCACCTCCACTTTATTTTCTTAGCAGGTTTAATTAAACGAAAAGTATGGAAAGAAGCCTTTGTTATTCAGAAAGGATAAGAGACTATAAGAATTAGCTACATGTCGGCAACGGCTGTTCAATCATGTTGAACATTTTGCTTACCAATTCCTGCCGAAAGGATACAGACAGATTACAGCAATATACCCAACTTACTTGCTGTATAAGTGTGCAACACAAACATCTAAATTCTATGTGACAATTCTTAAAGGTTTTAGTAATAAATAGAAAGGCAGACGAGAAAATTATATAACTATGTTACAGAAACTACAGGACTTCCTCCACACGGAAACCGATCATAACTACTGAATTCGCAATGAGCTAGTCCAGCCACTTGTCCCCCTGTGTACACATCTAGGGCAGTGTATTATACAGGTGGTTATTGTGTCGTAGGCGACAACGGAGGTCATTCGAGTGCACAATTCCGAAGGATACGTTTGTCGCATAGGTCTAAACCGTTAGTATAACGCTTACGATTTGCAATTAGTCGACATATAAATAGCAGATTAAGTCGTTAGGCCTAGTCTAGAAATTTAAAACAAAATTAGTTTTTTCTTTCCAATTTCATTTCTTTGCAAAATCCGTCAAGAAAAATGCTTCAAAGATGAGAGGGTTGCCATAAACTATTGACCGCCTTATTCATGGGTTTATTTAATCTTTCGGCAGATATTATTTGACCATGGTCAGTGTAGAAAACGTTAAAGAAAATTCCGGACATACATTCGGATTTTCTGGAGATATTCTAAACAAATATATGTCCATAAAATTTAATTCCAATGCACTAGAAACATTTTTTGGATTTTATCTTCTGTTTTAAAATAACAAAAAAGTCGTGAAAAAGACGAAATATTTGCGTCAATTCAGGCATACGTATTTTTTTTTCCATTTTGTTAATTGTGGGGTACTTCCACTATTGACTTCTTTTTATTTTATAATTTGAATCTTCCTACGTATAGATTGATCTACGCAAAATGACACAGTCTCTTGATGCCATCTTACTTGATTCCTCCACTATTTTGCACAAACGAAAAAAAAAATCTCTATTTTCTATTTAAGAATAACTTTTTGAATAAAAGTATATACCGTTTACATCACATTTAATATTTGCTGTAAAAACAAATCGAGAAATACAACCGTTTTTCAGCTTTTTAGACCAGATAAAGAAAGGCAAAGAAATAAAGTAAACGAATTAATAAGTAAAAAAAAGGTTATGGGGTTTCTAAGACTACTGCCACTCCATGGAGGTAAAGCTCCGCATTTATATTATAATGTTTTTGGTACTAGAAAGGATGTGACGAGGTTAACGCCATGTTCTGGCCATTCTTTACCTTCCCGCGGGTGTTCCTCCGTCGTACTCACTGGACAACAGGTTGAGTGGGCTTGGGGAGTCGTATCGGATGTTCAGCTTCGAAGAAAACCTTGGGCTTCATTGTGGATCGAATCCCCGTCATTAGCTCTAGTGCCTGAACTAAGCAGCCGCCCTCAACGTAACAAGTAAAAATGGTAACTATTTTAGTTTTTTTTTTTAAAAAATTAAAATTGTGAATAATTGTATGTCACAGAATGATTTATTCTTAATTTTTTAAGGAATTAGTGTGGTAAGAAATCATTGGAACTGATTTAGAGCTGGAAGTGCTTTAAGATATACACGATGACTCAGTTTTTTTTTTACTTATCGCTTTACGCCTCATCGACGTCGAGGTCGTTAGAGACGAGATGGAGCTGGTAACCAGGAACGGGGAGGAATTCGACCATGGCCTTTTGAAGGAAGTATCCCGGCATTCACCTGGAGTGATTTCGGGAAACCATGGAAAAACCAAATCTGGAGGCCCGGACGGGGATTCGAACCGGCGTCCTTCCGAACGCGAGGCCAGAGCATTGACCACTCACCCACCACGCTCGGTGATGACGACTCCGTGACGATGGAATAAACTATCAGCGATGATGGAGAAAGGTAAATGTATGAATTGGAGGTAATGGATCCTGGTACGGAAACGACCGAGTCCAAAGTTACAAGCGGAAATCTGTTCAAGGTCTCCCTTAGCGTTGCGCAGTGCTCAAACTAAGGACCCCCAAATTCCGAACCCTGATCATGACGTCCAGAATACTCACCAATACCCTCAGATGATTTTCCTGTTGATTGGCTAGTAACAGCGCACGTAACTTGATGTCAGGGAGATCGAAAATCCTAAGTCTACAGCACAGTATTAAAGAATTTCATTTACCTGCACAAGTTTCAGAAGCTGCTACATTTACAACAGTTGTTCAAAATGTTGTTCCTCAACATCGATGCAGCCGTGGCACCGTCGCGCAAAGTTCTGACGCACCCGTTCTAATATCCGCGGTGTCCTTTGAACAGTGTCACAGGGAGCGAGAATTCTTACCAGATATTCAGTCTCAACAGGTGTCTGGTACACAAGACTTTTCACATCAATAGGGGTGATATCAGGTGAACGTGCTGTCTACGCAACAGGACCTTCACTGCCTATCCAATTTTCGGGGAATGAATGATCCAGCTGTTGACGAACCCTCTATCATGTTGAAACTACATCCCTCTACAAGTGGAATATATTCCAGGAACCTGGGTAGTATGTCTCTCACAAACAATCAACTGTCAGAGGTATCAGAACGATTTTCGCCTGTAACTTTCGACGCGGTCTTTTCCGTTCCAGGGTCCGTTACCTCCGGTTGATACATTTAGTCTTTCTCGTCATCCCTGGAAGTTTGTAACATCATCACGCAATCACCCTGTACATTTTTACATTTGAACTTACGGCTCGTCAAGGACTGGAAAAAAGGAACGGGTAAGAATTCGGCCATGCCCTTTCTTGAAGTAACCATCCCAGCATTCCCCTGTAGTGATTTCAGGAAACCATGGAAAACCAACATCTGGATGGTCTGATGGGGGTCTGAACCTGCGTTCTCTCTAATGCGAGACGAAAGAGTTACCGTTCACCCACTACCCTGCTGCTCTAGGCTAGAAACACCGTACCCGACATTTTGTTCCGTTATCAGACCATCGTGTAAATATAAACCACCTTCAAGATTGTGATAGCTATGGGTATAAATACCATGTCTAAAGCTTGTACAATTTTTCAGTAATTGTGTTCTTGAGATGGCTATCCCATCCTACCTTAGTTTAAAACAATATTAACGGCATAATTCAACCAATCGTAACATAGCAAGTAAAATTAGAGGAAACCTCCCCCACCTAGGCAGTTCAGTCAACACTCGTCTGGCAAACTGGTAATCAACAGTTACAAAGAGTTAACCAAGATTTAGATTAGTCCATTAGTGGCCCATTTTTTATAGCCTCCTAGCGTCCCATACTTGACATCTCTGCATTCTTTTTACGGGGTTTCATTAAATTTCAGTTGCGTGTACCACCATTAGCTGCAAATCCTTCTGAGCTCAGAAGTCGAATGTACGCCACAGCATCAAAAGTGACTGCCACTATTCCGTATCGAGTTTGGCAGGAAATTCATTTGCGATGGGATCTCTGCCTCATTAGCAATGGAGATCATATATAAATAGTTTGACACGTTATTGTGAAACTTAAGTTTTAAGGTACCAAATGACACTGGTTATTCTATAAGCTGTCTAACTAAATTTCTATATTCTTCCCACTAAATCCTTTTTAAAATGTTCTTTACAACTTAAGATGTAGCCATCGAAAATTATACTGTGGTAAAATTCGGTTCACTTTTTGAACAATATGCTACTGTGGTATACAATCGTACATGGGTGACCTAGAAGTATCAGTCGTTTTTTGTTTTGTTTTTTTCCAGTTTCGGCCATCTTTGGACCACATTATTTCAACTTTTTCCCATTGTTAACGCATTCGTTTCCGATACTCTTTCTTTGTGCCAGTCCCCCTCTTACTTATTCTTAATTTCAGATTTTTTCTATCTTAAGGTTATTATTATCTATGAGTTTTGAGGTGTACTCAGTGAACCAGTCCCCCTAGTTTTGCTTTTTCAAGAACGTAGCCAAGGATTCTGTTGGCCGTGAACCTTGCTCAGATCATTTGTGTCACGTGGTTACAAATATCAGTTTAATATACATCAGAATATTTTTTGTGGTTATTTTCCAACTCGGAATATTATTGCGTTAAAAGTTTTACATACTTGGAAATTGCAAATTGGATGGGTAGTGAAGAGAGTATTATTCCCCACTACAGTGACTAACATTCTCAATCGTGTTGATAAGATTAATCGAGAAAGCATAACATGAATTTTACTTCACTAATTTCTGGAAACATTTGTAAAATAAACATAACACTCTTAATCGAAGATTACCAAATCTAATTACATGAAGAAGTTTGAGTTCTCATAGTAATTTTCCCAGCACCTCTGCATCATTTTATGAGGTACATAGAAAATTCTCGAAGAAAAAAAGAAGCTGCTCCCCGCTTCTATAACGCCAAATAAGCAAAAACAATCAAAATTTACATAACATTGTTTGTAACTAAAGGGAAATAATATTAAATGAAATTAAAAGGAATTCAGAAGCTTCTATTGAGATTGTGATGAGTAAATTAAACAATTTCAATATATCTAACCACGCTCAAATATCATAGCTCACACATCATAACGAAGAAATGTCCTTTAATTACTATGCCAAGTATCGCAATCGATTTAGCACACTAAAAATGTTTGTCACACTCATTAACAGCGGTTTTACATAATTTATAGAATAAAATACCCTACATTTATAAACAAATCATATATATTATTTCTATAAGGTTTTTTTTTGTTTTTGTTACAAGCCATTATCTTTTTTCATACTTAAATGAAATCATGAATGAGGTCTCATTTAAAAGCTTATGGTTTCCGATTTCGTCACATCGCATTTTAAGAAACGAATTTTTCGGAATTCGACCCTTAAAGGACAAAAATGTCAATATTTCTAAAATGCTGTTTTTTGTGTTACGAGTCATTTATCTCTCTGGATACCTATCTGAAATCGTTTAATGAAGTATCATTTTAAAAATTAAAATCTCCGCTTTAGTGATATCATATATTAAGACAGGAATTTTTCGGAATTCGATCCTTAAAGGGCAAAAGTATCAATATTTATGAAATACGTTTTTGTGCCACGAGCCATTAATCTCCCTTCGTATGTATCCGATATAGATAAATGAGGTATCATATTGAAGATAAGGTCTCCACCGTGGTCACATTTATTTTAAGAAAGGAATTTTTCGTAATTAGATCCTTAAAGTACACAAATTTTAATATTTCTAAAATGCGTTTTCTGTGTCTCGAGCCATTTATCTCCCTGGATATCTAACCGAAATCGATAAATGAAGTAGGATTATGAAGAGTAATGTCTCAGCTTTGGTGACGTCATAAGAATTTTTCGAGAATTCAGCCCTTAAAAGGAAAAAGAATGAGTGATTCTTCAACGCATTTTTATGTCACGAGCCATTTATCTCCGTTAATATATAACCAAAATAGACAAATGAGGTATCATTCTAAAAATTAAAGTGTCCACTGTGGTCGCATAATGTTTTAAGAATGGATTTTTTTCTGAAGTTAACTCTTAAAGGGCAAGGATATCAGTATTTCTAAAATGCGTTTTTTGTGTTTTGAGTCATTTATCTCCCTTCATAATTAAACAAAATTGATAAACGAGGTTTCATTTTAAAGACTGAGATCTTCGTAAGGTCGTCGGTTGGTTCCCCCATATTTTAAGAAAGGAATTTTTCAAAATTTGACCCTTAAAGGGCAAAAATATTACTATTTCTATAACGCATTTTTATGTCACGAGCTATTTATCTCTCTTGACACCTAACCGAAATTGATAAATGATGTATCATTTTAAAGAGCAAGGCGTCCGCTTTGGTCAAACCATATTCTATAAAGGAATTTTTTGAATTTGACCCTTAAAGGGCATAAGTATCAATTTTATTTCAATAACGTGTTTATTTTTAATTACGAGTCGTTTATCTCCTTCGATATCTAACCGAAATCGATAAATAACATATCGTTATAAAGATTAAGGTCTCCTATTAGGTAAAAACATAAATTAAGAAATAATTTTTCGGAGTTTGGTGCTTAAAGTGGTCGCGCGTATGAGAAAGTCCCTAGATTCAAGCAGCAGATATTGCAGAGATGTCAATAAACTGTTTTTTATACAATAAGTAGCTTTTTCGGATATATTTTTCTGTTACGGAAACAGTTTTGTTTCCCTGTACTATTCCAATGTGAATATTTTATTCGTACAACAATACATATCACAGAATGTTGATATGCTGTGTGTATTTTGTTCAGGTTGGTTGTATTCTGTTAAGGCCAGTGACAGTTTGTCTTACATACAGTGTGTTTTAAATTTTCCTAACTGTTTCGTAATATGTTGTACGTAGTTTTGATGCGTACTTATTATTCTAAACAAATAAATATTTGCTTCAAAAGTGCGGTTCTACTTTTCATAATATTACAAGCATTCAACCTCACTATTCATCGTATTTTATTGGCGAAATTTTCGCACGGGTCGTCTAGTATCACATAATTAGAGTAAATGAACCAATGCCTTTGTCTTACACAAATTTAATTAGCTGTCGGGAGGGTAATGAAAGATGTGTTGCTGAGTATTTGGAGATTTGCAGGGCCCCTGGCAGCTGTGCACGTGGCTGAGAGTGTTGTCCGAGTTAGCCGTTTGTTTCTGCGACACAAGTCTCATCGAGCAGTCCGTCTGTTCCGGGCTGCGGACGTGACGCAGGCGCCAATAGGCTGTCCCGCCTCACACGCGTCGACAGCTCGAAGCGCCTCGCGCAAATTCACAAACTGTCCGTGTAGCACATAGATGATCAATCAGGTGAAACACCCGGGCGTCTGCTTGCATAGGACACTCGCATAACCAAACGATATTCAGCTGGGAAAAAGTGGGTCAGATCCATAGAAATGGTAGAAAGTTAGATATAAAGTGAAATGTAATATTGTACCCTCTTGCCTTCATGTTTAATTCTCTAAACCTGATTTCTCTCTACTTCACCTTAATTGTTTGTGTTAATTAATAGTTTACTGGACTCATTACCAAATATTGTTTACGTTCATTAGGCAGATAGACCGTATCAGAATGAAAACGGGCTTGTAGTCAGCCTATCAGAAGACGGTAAGGCATCCTACGGATCCGCGAGATCCAGTGCAATTCTATAATGTGAAAGTTCTAGATAAGTGTTTTTGAGAGACCGTCATTAAGGAAGCCCTTGAGATACGTCTGAACGATAATAATGTGAATAAGGACATGAGTCTGTGACTCAGTAACGCGTGAAACCAACTTTTTCCATTCTAAAACAACCACGTTTTTCGCTGAATGATAGGACGCCGGCTGCAGATCCCTCCTATCCCATCTACAGCTGATTCCAGAGCCGACCAATTACGGACCAGGATGGAAACGGGCCTTGTGGTCAGCCAATCAGAAGACGGTATGGCTCCATACGATCCATGTCCGCTACGGATCCGCGAGTCTTCCAGTACTGAATCAAAGACTGGGTGATCATATCGGTGTAAGAACAGCCTCGCAATGTGCAGGATGCGACAACTTTATCCAATACTCAATCCGGCCTCACCTCTCGATCCAAGCACAGCCATCACCCTCTACACGGCCACAATGAGGCCTATCCTCGAATATGCTGCTACGGTATGGGGAAACGCCGCACCCACCAACATCAAGCCTCTTCATTGCGTCCAGAACCGGGCAATAAGGTACGTTTACAAACTACCTACTGACACTCCAACAGCACTGCTGAACCAGACAAGCGGCTTACCAACTCTTAAAGAACGCTTCAAAGCTGCAGCAGAAAAGTTCTATCTTCAATGCCCCCAACATACTAATCCGCTGATTCAACAGCAGGGCACTTATGTGTAATACAAAGATACGACAAGATGGCCAGTTAAACTGACAAGGGACGACGCCCCACATGATCTTGCACAGTAATAGGATCAGACAAATCCAATAAGGACAGAGACAACCGGAAAACATACCCAAGAATGCAAATCAACAGGATCTGGCAAATCTCATAAAGACAGATATTGACAAAATGACAACCATAACATCTGGAAGGAGATGCGCAACTCTTAAGAACTTCCTCACACTCTGAGCATTCCCAGATGACTAAAGCCTAGGCGAGGCTTCCAGTGCAGTTCTAGTTGTCACATACGTAGAATGGACCTGATGATGGCGGCAGAGCAAGCCGCTGAAAGCTTGTCTTTGGATAATGCTATCCGGCGGAGAACCCGTGAAGATTTCGTATCATAATCAGTATGAGGTTACACCACAGAGCAGTCTATTACAAATAGTTTTCATTTATTATAAAATTAATCTTGCATGATAGCACAATTAAATATCACTCAAGATACTGCACAACTAAACTTACAAAGTATTATACACTAGCCCCTAAAATAATTATTGTTCATGAAATTTCAGTTTATTCACGTTTGAGAGAGTGAGATAATAATATTCACCTCACTCGTCACATTATACTGTAGTGTCTTGCCGGCCACCACGTGGTGCCGTAGGCTACGCACTAACACACAGATCCCGTCACTTCAACCACCGCCAACCTAAAGCTGCCCACTTTGTACTGGAACACCCTTGTATAAGTTGAAAACTAGCGGGATCCAAGTTTCAGTTGGCTCTCAAGGTACCAACCGTTGCAGTTTAACCTGAGAGATTCACAAACGCTATCTGTGGCTTATGGTAGTTTCTGTAGACAGGTCAGCAATGAACTTTAAGTCTATCTGCTACCTGCCCTATATCTGGTTGTCCTCAGTTGGCTGACGTCACAGACGCCTTGGCGCCAACTATCTGAACCCCCAGTCCCGCCAAACAAGTAAAATGTCTGACTGCTCATATCCACTCTCTCATCTCCCCAGTATTTAATGTACCCATGTTAAGATTATCAGTAGTTGAATACCTTATTGCACTAAAATTACCAACATACAATTTAAAATTATCGATACACAATTGTTACATTCAGTGGAATGTTACAGCAACTTGGCTTAAAAATTATTGTAGATAGAAAAGATTTTATACGTTACGCTGATGATATAGCTGTAGCTATTTCCAATTTTGTCTGAGGTTTTGAAAGAATATTATAACATGAAAGCAAAACACCAAACACCTGTTATACAACATCAATGAAGAGCTTCGAACCAAGGTAAAAATCAGTAACGATGCAATCCGAGCAGTAAAGAAATTCATCTGTTTAGGAAATGCGATCAGGAGTATCTTACCGAGCGTGGTGGGTGAGAGGTAACGCTCTAGCCTCACATTCTTTCGACAGGACCGGGTTCGAATCCGCATCTGGCCATACATATTTGGGCTTTTCATGGTCTCCCCAAATTACTCCAGACGAATTCCGGAGTGGTTCTTTCAAAAGTCTATGGCCAAATACCTTCCCGTTCCTTGCGAGCAGTCCTTTACAGTCTCTAATGAGCTCGAAGTTGGCCAGGCGTATAGTACGTGCAAATAACCAAGGTAAGTGTGCACGTAACAAAAAGAAAACTATGTTTTGATAAAGGTAAATTTTTTTTTGCAAAAATGTATGTACGTAGATGTGAATTATATGGAAGACAATAATGAACAATAGCAGACGGATAAATGAGAACATATCCTTTGAAGTATGTTATTACAAATTCTGAAATTTACTTAACAAGGAAAAAGCAGGTTTTTTTTAAGATTTCAAGAATACAGAAGCTGATTTAAGGTTACTAAAGGGTAGATGATACGTTACTCGAACACGTTTTCGACATCATTGGTTGAAGATGCTAATTATTAAAGGGAAATGTGTACAAACGTGATATAAATCTACGTGGGGTGTGTGCCGTTGTTTGCAATTCACTGATTGTTTTAGTCCTGATCTTTAACATCTCTTTGGTGAATTAAACCAATAATCCTCTTATATTCTGACCTTCGCTTCGTCGTATCACAAACCTAAAGCACCGACAGAAATTTGTTTGAACCCTAAAGTCTGGCCTCGGCAAAACATGGGCTGATCACCCTATAAGTGTGTTGCGAGTTTTAATATGATACTCAGTACAAGGTACAATAATCGCTGTTGCTTCAGTGCAACTCTGTTAATAGACTTCGATGTAGGGGAAATAAATGTAATAACACAACTAGAACACCATACGACGGCCCGAATAGGAACAGAAAGGAATTCTACCATGGCCATTTGGAAGAACCATCCTAACATTTACCTGAAATGCCGGGACAGAGTGATAAAAATGAGCCGATCTTGGATCAAATCCAGATTGTTGGAAGTTGACACTCGACAATCATAAACGTTCTTGTCTTCTTCTTCGAAATTTGAATTATGTATACCACCGATCGGCACTCACTCATAGGTAAGCACTTCAGAATTAATACATTACGACAATATTCGCGACAGAACTTTTTGTTTGAGCTTAGTTCAGTTCATGAAAAGGTACGTCCTATCATTTCAGTAGAACGTTTATATTTCTTATCACTCTCTTACAAATTATATTAAATAATATTTTCCAAAAAAATCTTAATTTTTTCAATGAATTGACGAGACTGTTATTATGTTCTTCGGTGGTTTAATTTATATATATTGATTAATTAAAAAGTCCACCAAAAGGTTATGTTGAAGATTTGTTTATTTGCTCAAAACGAAGTCAAGTCAGCGATATTCACAAGCATAGATTCTGAGCCGTCGCAAATAAAATCTCTGTGAACTCAACTTGAAAAACTAACTGGATGAATCTCTCTGTAAAACTGAAATGCAAGTTCGTTCAATCTGTAACTCGTTCCATTTGACCACATGTTTCAGCTTTATGTTCGAAAATTGTGTCCAACAAATCAAATATAACCTTCGGCGTGGCAACCGGCAACAACTAGATGCGGGACACCATAATTCTACGTCACTTTTCTCAAAATGGCGTCTCGATGAATGTACAGTACTATTCAAAATTCAGGTATGAGGGCTGTTACACTGTGATAATACTTCATACATAGTTCAAAACTACTATCTGAATGTGACTCTCCCATGGATGGGAACTTTGCCGCAGATTGACCCGAATGTCTGCTGTATAGCAACATCCAATCCACTAGCAACCTGTTGGTAAAACAATGAGAAGCGTAAGACATTCTAATCAGAGCCAACTTTTGAGCTCGTATTTTCTTAATTCGGGCTTTACGCCTCGATGCGATCACTAGGGGCGGCAAAGGACGAAGGCCATGGAACGGAAAGCAATTCTTTCATGGCCTTTTGAAGGAACGATGCCAGTATAGCGTGATTTTGGGAAACCACAGAAAACCGAAACTTGGATGTGTATTTGAACTTGCGTCCTCTCGTATTCCATTTAACCATTACCGATGATCCACTAGACTAGATTTTTCAGCTCATGAATGTTTGGAGATAAAGGCGAGACGTAATTTAGATCTTTAATGAATTCCCAAATGAATTCAGAAATCGTGCCATGAAACAAAAACTCACAGCTAGCACATGCGGGACCAGTGTAAGTGGAAATTTCATTTTGCATTCCAGCGACTGAATTTGGCATTACGTGAGTAAAATGACACGTGTTTAGTACGAAATGACCCTTTCAGCGAATCAGATATTCATCATCATAAATGGGGACCATCTACAGTTTCCCGATGGTGGTTTACAAGACTTCCAGTGTTTTAGTTTTGCTGTTTATAAGCGACCATCTGCCACTGTCTTCTGTCCTTAACACATTGCCGATTCCAATATTTTCTCTCAATATCCTGCTTTATTTGATCTATTCTTCCAGCTGGTCTTTTGCCCGTTATCCTTTTTTTTTAAATAAGCTTTCGGTAATCTTATGCTATCCATTCTTTTACTGTCAAAACCATTTAAATCTAGATCGCCTAAGTCTTAATTCATCGCTTTATTTAAATCTAGGTTTGATCTTTCAAGTCAAAATTAAATTCAGTAGGATATCGTAATAAATTTAGCTTCTGAAGCTGTAAAGTCCTGTTTTAGCAGCCAATATTTACAAAGGAGATTTGAAAAGTTCTAGGTCTAGAAATCTGATTTAACATCTTGAAATTCCCTAAATATGGTTACCATCACTCCCTGTAAGGTGGTATAAGTTTGTTCTTGGAACTACGGCGCGTAACGACAGGTTTCCGTGTGCGCGATGCAGCCTGGACTTTTAGTACCGCCCGCAGCCGTTTCTACTTGTTGTTCGCCTCGCTGCCCGCCGCTGGTTATTGTTTTTGTGCTCGGGCTCGCTGTAATCTCGTTACCCACAGGCAGTTGTCTGAGACGTCGGCCCAAATCGAATACAGTCGGCCAGGGCGGGGGGAGGAGGGGGACTGCAATTCGGTCTCCCCCATCCCTGCACCACACTCGCGCAACCAGCGCGCGAGTCCAACGAACTCTGGACTCGGTTCACTTGAGTTGTACGCACGGTGGCTGATCCACGCATAGAATTCGGAGAGGTCGCTTTTATCCGCTTTTTGCCTAATCAGCAGGCGTTGTTCCTTTCTTTCGTCTCCATTCCCTTCTGAACGACTGTCGATGGATATTTTCTGACTCAACTCATGAATTATATAGTCCTTCAATTTTCCTTTTCCTATTTTTCTTATCAGCTTCTCCCGTAAAATGAGCATTTCTCTTTCAACATAATTATCCAATCTCTCTCTCTCTCTCTTTCCATAAAATGTCAGTATCATCAAGAACTTCTCCTCTGAACGTTATATTTGTCTGCACAGTCAAACTCTCATAGTTCATTCCTTTTTTTCTATTTCTGCTATCGACTTCAGCATACTTAACCGGGGTTCCCACAATCTTTGCCGAATACATTGTCCCAATATGACAAAACCAGTCTGTCCTAGCGACCACCTTGTCTACCTTCCCTTTCAATCGTCTTCCGATGTTCTTGTTAAACGGCAGCTCCGTCCGTTTCTATCAACAACTCTGCACTACAGTAACAAATTGCAATTCTAAACAATTTAGTATCCTCGCTTTATTGTTACATACGTCTTGGGATCCACGCTTTTTTTTATTTTATTTTTTGCTTATGCCTTTACGCATCGCCGACATCGAGGCCATAAGAGGCGGGAAAGGACTGGGAACAAGGTACGGGAAGGAATTCGGTCATGGCCTTTTTAAAGGAACTACCCCGGCATTCGCCTGGAGTGACTTGGGGACACCATGGAATATCCAAATCTGGATGGCCGAACGGGAATTCGAATACTCCTCCACTATGCTCGGTCGAACTACGCCATCTTAACAAAGCGGTTCGTTTGTATTTTGTTCCATGAAAACTAATAACAGGTATTAGCGATCACTCCACCAATTAATGAAATGTTCATTGGACCTCAAATGCTGGCTGTAAGGCACGAGGTATTATTTTAATTGGCATAAATTAATTTAATCTAGAATATGTACAGTAAGTAAGGCTTGTTTACCCAATCCAAGAGTTAGTTTTGTTCTCATTTCTTGTTTTTTTTTCGGCTTTTCACCTCGTCCACGTCGTGGTCATTAGAGGTTGAAGATGATTTGTGGCAAGGACTGGAGAGGAACGGATCCTGGCATTTTCCTTTAGTGATTTCAAGATACTATTCTTACTTGGATTGAATTTATAAAAGAATTCGGATAGGGCATGTTTTAACGAGTACAGTTCAGCTGTCAGTGTTGCCATTGTACTTTATTTTGTTTGTTATGTTTCACTGGAATTGTACCTCTTGAAGGTATATCATGGATCATATATAATGATGTAACCAAAAAGACTTCCCTTGTAATTCTGCGAACCATGTGACTTGAGTACTACTGTGTTTTGTGTAATGTTTGTATTACGTGTAATTTCGACCCGGATAATGTGTACAAACCCACCTTTCACCTAGAAGATCATATAAAACCAGTGAAAAACATTATAATGATCAACGGTGTATTAGGACCGATGTAAATTGAAACCGTGATTTTTCTACCATCTATGTCTAACTGAATCATATAACATAAGCGGCCACGTAATAATTAATAATTTATTCATTTTTCTAATATACTCGTATTTCATTTTAGACAATAATAAGTCCAATTCAACACCTATTATGAGTTCAGCAGTAAGTGTTGTAGAAGTTTCGAGTGAATTGATATCGGAGCATTCTTACTGGCTACGATGACACCATATATTTTATATCTAAATTATGACATCACTTTATCACGTTTTCATTTGTATAACCGTTTTAACCGTTTAGAAGTGTTTTGCAGACTTATTTCAGTGTATAACCATTCAAAAGACGGCATCGAATACTCTCCTCTGCAAATAATTCCCGCGAAATAGCGTAGGCTTGCAAGAGGTCAGTCTTAAGCGTTTAAAGCAGCTTAATTTCGGCTTCCAGTATTTCAAAGTATTTCTTTGTTCCACATCTATACAAAACTCCCAGAGTTCAAGATAAAAATGATTCTACAGGTAAAATGTATTATGAAGAAGAAGATCAACATCTCAGGCTGCTGTAAAGAACATAAAATTTTTTGTCCGCTGTGAGATGTAGAACATTTTACCTCCGTTTGAACAGGTCAGAACAAAAAGCGTTCATTGTGAATGTGATATTCCTCGTATTATTATATCGGCATTGAGACTAAAGTTTTTAGGATTATGTGTTATGGAAGACAATTGGGATGAACTTATTTTTCAATTTAAACACGTTCTACGATTGTAAATTTTTTTTACGCAAATTGTATGCCACAAAAGGGTTCCAGAAAGATTTATGATATAAATGCCTGTCGGACTGATGGAGAATTTTCCGTGAAGGAGACACCGTTACAGAATATTCAATTGAGATATATCAGAAGCTAGTTGTTTTTCATCTGCTCGGTTTTTAAAGAAGTTTATTTTGCTGCTCAGATAGTTTCCTTTGTTCCCTCTGAAACACGAAGCACGTACAGTCAAGTATTTGTTTTTTATTTTATTTCTACACTGTATCATTTTTTTTTGTACATTTAGTACAGTACTCGGAAAGATTTGAACTAATTTCCTTGTTGATGAACAGTTTAAAGAAAACAACGGCAGTGCCTTTTTTCTGACAGCTCGTTTATAATTGGAATTAATGGCCATTTAATCTGCAGTTTTTAATGCTTAATTAATTATATTGTGATTAGCGAAGATTATGGCTTGATTGTTTTGGAAATGCAGAAATCAATTTTTTTTAATATTTCTTCATCGTCGAATCTGATTGTTAGTTCAGCATCTAGAGTTTGTTCGTAAATGAAAAACCATCTTTCAAAAATTATTTATTTGGGAAACGGGATATCTTCAGTGAGAAATTTGTGGAATCAGTAAAATGATGGATAGAAACAACTACATGTTGTATGTGAATGCAGGCTTTCCCGGCGAATAAATGACAACAAATCTTTCAAGGGTTTGCAGCCGGATTTTATTACAAAGCGGCAAGCTTTCGGCAACTAGCTCAGTAGCCATCTTCAGGTAGATTATGTATCGGCGATCTTGCCGTTACGAATACCGATACATAATCGACCTGAAGATGGCTACTGAGTTGGTTGCCGAAAACTTGCCGCTTTGTAATAAAATCCGGCTGCAAACCCGAGAAGATTTGTTGTCAACTACATTTTGCATTACACAATTACGAAACGCGTCTGTGATTAAATAATTTAAAAACTGAAGGTATTTCATCTAGAAATATTTAACAACTAACTGTGGTAGAATGCCAACATCCAGTTTACCTCGCCCTCAACTGTCGGTTCAAGGTCATGGTCCCTTTTCCCCTCCCCTCCCCTCCCCTAACCTCCGACCCTCCTCTCATTGCCTACCCCTCAGAGCAGACCGCAGAGTCCAGGCAATTGACAGGCAAATTTATTAGCGAGTATTCTTTCCCCTTTGCATGTAGTGATAAGGGCAGTGCTAACAGAACGCACTATAGAATCTCATTTCACTGTTGGTTTCATTTTATTTGGCATGAGCGTGTAATTAGTTTGCCGTTACAGTAAAAATTTCAGAAACAATAATGCAAGATAAATCATGAACGAAATGAAAGATATTAAATTAATTCAAAAGGTTAAGCTCATAATAATGAGAGAGATTGTTTTTGAAGTTCGAAGTGTTGGCTGTAGTAAAACTAGTTGAACAAATACCAACTGAACAAATACCATCGCTGCCTTTGCTAACGCTTTATCTAATGCTTCATTTTATGCTACAGTTGTGATGATAGACTCCTCTACGATCGACCGTGGAGTCGCACAAAGGATGGCTACTCCGTCAGTCGCGCTAGCTGGAAGGCAGCTACCAGAACTTGTTGGAAAAAATCCTTCACTGTACCGTTATTCAGAGAATGGCTTCCTTTGGACGAAAATTTCATTTCTTACGTTTCGTCTTACTGATATCTTACAGCTACGACTATGGTCAAACTTCTGATTGTTAATGTTCAACTTTCTTAAATCAAACGAACACCGAGCAGCTATTTTAACTGTCAGACATACTGGGTTATGAGAAGAACAAATGTTGTCGATATTATTTTTTGTTTTGTTTAATTGAATTCAATTGCGATGGAGCGCACGCTACAGCGGCATTTTCCCTTTCTTGTACGCATCCACTTTTGCCCTCTACGAATCTTAATTTTATATTCTTTCAACGTTTTCGGTAAATTATTTATCACTTCCCTTGGCAATTTATACCAATTTCTGACTCCCTTATCTACGAAAGAAAATTCTCTTACGTCCATATGCCTGAAATCGTGTGGCAGCTTGTGGTCATGGTCATCTTTTCCCTTTCATGCACCACTCAATTCTTCCAGCAATATCCCTCCAAGACCCATTACCAACATATACCTTCTTCATTCTCAGCACTTTCTTCACCCTCCTCCTGTCTTCCAATGACTCCCAGTCCAACTCCTTTAACATATGAGTTAATCACTGTGTTATGCAGAAAATTCCAGAGACAAATCTGCCAGTCTTCTTTGCACTCCTTTCATCTCCTGTATGTGATACACAAAATATGAGTCCCAAACTAAATCACCAAATTCAGTCAATGGTCTGGCCAAAGTTTTACAACCCAATTCCCTCATTTCTCTGATACATTTTGAAAACTTTTCCTACCACCTGCCCAATGTGTCCCGCCCCATTGAGTTTATTATCAAATCTTATACCAAGGTATTTACATTTCAATTCTACAATAAGCAACACGTTCCTAACCTTATAATCATAATAAAGCCTTAATGTTTTATCTGTGTACATAATGAGCTGACACTTCTTTTGTCTTCATCCCATAACGACCTCTATTCTATTCTTTTGTTTTTTTTCTAGTGCTTGGCGTATTTCCAGTTTAATTAGTGCGCTTCGCCCCCTAACTATCCAACAGCACGCCACATTGCCGCCCGAACCGCTACTGAAATCGTTCAGTTCAAACTAAATTTATTGCAGGTAGGAACTATCCATCCATTAGGATGCAATGCATTGTGATTTACTAACACTTTCAGTAATATAGTAGTAACATATACCAAAGTAACCACAAAGTATAACTTTCCCTTGTTTGCTATCAAATTAGGATCGTCTATATTAGATGCAAGCTATTTTAGGAAACGAGATTCGCCATGACATTAACCAGATTTCGGTTACTTGTGATGTTTAGAATACCGTTTTCGTCAAATGTTGCGGTGCCTTGTTCCTACTTCTGCCTTTCGCACAATTTATGGCATAGGTTCCCACATCGGGGGGGAGGGGGGGGGCGTACCCGAGTTTACATCATTGTTAGTACTGAAAAGCTGCAACCTAAAAACGTAAAATGTCACCACCGTCCTGTAATTACTCAATGTAGTTCAATACCAAGCCATAGAAATAAAAAATGATGCTGCTTCCAAATACGATTTTAATAAAATTTATAAGTGTTACCAAAAAATTAAGGTAAAAGTATTTTCAATTTAACTTGTTGAAAAGAAATGTTATGATTATTAAATTTTTATTAATATGGCTGCACAAGTTGCCAGTTTAATTTTAAGAATAAAATAAATACATAAAATGTATTTATTTTATTATTATTTGCAATTAATTTTACCCGAACTTCCCCTAGCTGTTAGGTTGGTTTGATCATATAAAGCGAACGAATCTGGTAAAAAGGTCAGTGAGAGGAAGTCGACATGAAGACGCCAACACTAAAGGAATTGACTTGTAGAACTGAAAGGAACCACTGAAGAACGAGATCTAGTTCGAGAGGAAATAGGCCTACCGAGAATGGTGAAAGGAAAACCGTAGAGCATCAGAAAAGAAAATTAAATTTGCGCGCGGTATGTTTCAGTGCTGAAGAAAAAGTGTTATATGCACAATCATAAATTGGCAAAAATTGAAATTTTAATATTCTGCCAATACCTTCACGTATTTTTTTGCCGTACACAGGAGACAAAATTAAGAAATAACATATGAATAATGAAATTTAAGAGTTATATGGTTAATTGTTAGTTTCTTAATTTTGAAATATTATCCATCATGGGATTCATGTACTAACAAAACGGATTTCCAAATATAATAAAGAGAAGCAGTATTTATTTGACTGCATAAACTATTTGTCAGTGCCGTTTATCACACAACGTTTTTGGTTTTTCTATCCTTTACTAAGGTATATAGATTTTGGGGGCTGGAAACCCTTGAGCCACCTGCACATAACTTACAATGGGAACAGCATCTCTTTTCTAAGTATACACCTCACCTGCTAGTTTCAGTGTCTGTCCGTCTGCTTTACTGAAAGTCATCGCATGTAATGCAATTCCCCATCTATATTACAAGTTTTGACTGTACATGAAATTTATAAGCAGATCATACACAAATTGACTACGAGTCACCGATAAAACATCAAGATATTTACACACGTTATCAATCTGTCTGTCACCATTTTGTTAGTTTTCAAAATTTTAGTGCGAAATACGTTATTTATCTCGAAAAAAGTACCTTATGTTATTCCTAATGATACATAGTATTCACTTGTAAAATTTCATAATCGTTTAGTCGTGAAAAGGTGATAAAAATACAGCGTTACTTTCGCATTTATAATATTAGCGTAGATGTCGTTCTACAATTAGAAATTAGGTTTTTACCAGTTGTTGTTGAACAATTGTTGCGGTTTCTGACATCCTGAGAGTCCAGTGTAGTGGGCTGTGCAGAGCCGTCGCGACCCACAGGTGGTTGCGCATGCGCAGTAGCGCGGGTCCGCGTTGGCGGCGGCGGAGCCTCGCGGGCGAGCCAGTCGTGTGTGGCGGGCAGCCGACGATGCGCAGCGCTGCCACGGCGTGAGCCAACATGCCCGCCTCCACTGCGCTGCTCCTGGCTGCGGTCCTCAGCGGCTGTCTCACAGGTACAACCAACTACGGATGGCGCCATTCTCTATTCGTAATGCAGTATTACCTTCAGAAATTTGTTCCGTCCCGTATACGGAGTTAAGAAAATAAATTCGTCTTAGATAAGATAGCAACAGTCTTGCAAATTAACGAAGTTTTTCTCTGATTATACATTGATATATTCTTCATAGTGAACTAACCGAGTTAATTTGTGGTTGAAATACAATATATCAACGACTGCGTCCTTACCTTCATGTGAAGACTGAACAAGTAGTAAAACTGAAGCTCAAGCTTGCCATAGCGGGTTGACAGATGATGACGGAAGAGTACAGGCTTCGCTATATAAACCAGAACATAACTCGGTTAATTTCCCGTAAAGAATATATCAGTCTTACAAATCGATGGACTTCTCTAAGTACAAATATTGATGGATATCTCACCCCATATTAAATGTCAAATATTATGAAGTCGTGCTATCAATCTGGTGGAGTGAATCATATATAATGTCATGTATCACCTTACTTGCTTTCGTCCATTATTACGCGTAAAGCAACAATAGTACGTCAAGAAACATATTTCAGTTGAACTTGAGTACACCAATGAGAACGTCTATCTACACTCACGGCTGATGAGTAGGTTTATAAATTTTCTACCGATTTCCGTTGTAGTATTCTGGAAAGAATTTATTTCTAAACGATAAAAATAATCTTTTTTACTAAAAATATTTTCTGGCTTCCAGCTCAGCCAAATATCAAGAAACAATTGATAGAATTTTGGTTTAAAAACGAAATTCAATAAAATTCCGCTAAAATCTCGAAACGCAGCTTCGACCAGGATCTTTCATTTAATCACTTCTAAATTTCTGGTTCGAATGTCAGAAATGAATGCCTTTAAGCAAACAACATGAAGCAAGATGGGTAGGCTCTTTTTGCATGAACGTTAGTTGGCATCGTGATGTAATTTATACCCAAGAGTTCTAGTACTCTATCTCCACATTATAAACGTAATTTTACTTTTTTTTTCACTTTTCAACAGATTTTTTTCAGGTTTCGTCAAGCTATGTGATGATACGATTTTCGTGGTACCACAATGGACAGACAAAAAGTATCAGACCGTCTCAATGGACGTTACTGAAGCCAATAAAATATACAAAAGTTACCAGTGACCAAGGCAGGAAGACCACTCCGAACTGTGTTTTCACATACGTACGCAGCTTTTCCAAGCTTATTGGATACTAATTCGATAGTACCGTATTAAAGCAGCCAAATGAAATCCAATAACATATCCGCGGGATAGAGTGAGAGGTGTAATCAACATTCAAATATTTTATTACGTCGACAACGATCTAAGCACGACACGACGCCTTTGATGTAATGCCATCTTAAGTGATTGCGATCTAGACTTCTGCTGTCATTGCACGCATTATCCTGGTTCTCCGGGCGGAGCCGAGTCGATTTATTAAACCCTAACGTTTCAGCCATCTTGCTGTAGCTTTCATCAGAGGATTGACGTGTCTGTTGCCACTGTCACTGCGAATGTTTGCACCGAGTTCTGCGTTGCGGTTGTGAGGGGATATATTCCATATAAGCATGCTCAGGGATGCTGCGCATCAGCTACATAATTTCTTCATCAAACGGACATCTTTTCAGAGACTGTTAAAAATTAAGGAAAAAAAGTGCTGATTTTCAATGGAACAGTCCGAAGATATAGGGTAGTCACATTCCTGGAAAAAATACTCTTATCAAAAATGACAGGAAGTTTCCAGACGCAAGCAACACATAATTAAAAAATAAATAAATTGCCAGCTGAGTTTAGTACTTGCGGTTAAAGCCAAGTTAAGAGACTTTAAGTCATCCGTGGCCATGTAATTTAAGATTTTAGGGAAATACTACTGACTCAAACCTAACTACTTTAACTATAAACTTATGAATACATTTTTATGACAGATATATATATATATATATATACTAGGAGGGATTAAGTAGTGTTAATGTAATGAGAGCTTAAATGATTCAGTTAATGTAGAAACCAAATCAAATACGCATACATTTACGATCAATATCCACATTACTCAATGCTGTCTCTCTGTCTGTTTGCATACACAAATTCTAATATATGAAGATCGTTCTGTAAATTGTTGAACTACGTTGCGTCTTCGAAACATGCGGTAACTCGAAAATCAAGTACATACATGTTAATGTTCTTCTCAATTACAGTCCTCAATAGGATCGCGACGTAACAGCTATTAGCCGGGAGAAATCAAGAATTACGCAAAAGTAAGTCATAAGTAGTTATCTCGGTTATTGACAGCTCGTTGCCAACGGTGTGTTCGATAATGCAAACTAGCCGTCGTCGAAACGTCCTTACAATTTCATCTTGACCTGCAACGCGGACTCCACGCTGCTTCAATTTCGTAATGAGTTCATAATCTCACGGACCAATATAGGGCAAATAGGAGGGCTTCTACCACTTCCTACACAAATCGGAGATACAGATCCTTAAAAAGTGTGCTGTGTAATCCGGCGTCTTCAGTAATAGTCACAGAGGATTTCAAAGGCACATACTGAATTTCTAGAGTTGTCACATATTCGAGAGAAATTACACGGTTGCTTGGTACTAACGATGCAGCTACGTATACTACAATAGATTGAGAGAGACCAAGACAAAGATCGCCGAACCGATACGACAAAGATGAACGTAGCTGAAGTTAACTAGACGTTTCACCTGGAGAAGGTTGGAGAAGTGCAGTTTGGGCTCAGGAAAACGGAAAAGCACATCATTCATGACTAAATTGACTAACAATAATGATGATTTATACCTTTTCAGTATTATATGCTAAGCTACTGTGGTTTACGTCAAAACGCGTTAGGTATACACCGAGCGTTGTGGGTGAACGGTAATGCTCTGGCCTCGCATTCGGGAGGATGCGGGCTCGACTCTCTATCTGGGCATCCAAATTTGGGATGCTTCATTCAGAATGCCATTGCCAAATTTCTTCCCATTCCTTGCCCCACTCTTTTTCCACCTCTAATCACCTCGACGTCGACGAGGCGTAAAACAATAAGCAAAAATAAAAAATAATGTTTGGTACACATTACAAATTGATGGATATAAATCTTAACTGGAACCGTTTCATCCTACGGATTCTTTGATTAAGTAACAATTTATTTTTAATAAACTGAAATATTTTAATTTCAGTATAAGGTGCTGGTCGAGATGCAATGAGATTTTTTTCTGTATCGATAAACCGCGAATTTTTTTTAAAAAAACCTGTACCATAGAACTCCATTTTCATTTCCCGTTGTTAATGTATGTCATTTATCAGCTATTTTCAATCATGAACTGATGATTTATGAGAACTGAGTATTATGAACTTCTAAATACATGACGTCTAGTCACCACTCCTGCCCCAGTGAAGGATTGGTGTCCCTCCGGCTTGCCGCAAGAAACCTAGTCTAACGGGGAAACACGGAAGTGTTGCCACCTCTCTGGGAATCCTGTACCTAGTTTACTTCATAACTGGTTTTTATTTGTTTTTTGAAACTTATAATTTATGAGACGGAGATTGGGGCCCGTCCTGACATTTGCTACTATGAATGCGGGAAACCTTCTAAAAACTGCCTAAAAATCACCTAAAAATCGCCTAAAACCCGCAATCAGGACGATCGGTACGCGGGGTTCGGTATTTGAATTGGGACCGTTGTTCCTCCCCGATCTAGTATGGTGACTCCTTGAATCTGAATTTCGTGAATTTATTTCTCACTCCGCAATCGATTTCAAAGTGAGTGCCAGAGGGTGCGTAAATTGCACACGTACCTACGTATTAACGGATATATGGTATATGACAGGAGGTTGCTGGGTCTCTATACGATTATTACTTCCAAATTATAGCTTCAGAGTACATATTTTTCATTATCTGAAATTCAGTAACTTGGTCAAGGTACAGTACACCAGGTGTATGATCTGAAAACAAACTGGTTTTAAAAAATTATTAAAAAAAAAAAAAAAATTCATCAAAGCATCCGATTTGCAAATTCGATCTAATAGGATATTTTTACTCTCTCATAACCTGATTTTCACTTTCGGAAAAGCCATGCTTTGTTTACGTAAAACACGCTATGACGCTGTGAGTTTTGAATTCTACGTTAAACTGAAAATCTATTCATGACTGAATGTGCCGCAAATCTAAAGCGTTGTAAAGCCACACAAATTTTTTTTTATAATTAGCATTTACCCGCTGCTCCTCACGCGCGGATCTTGAATACTCCACCCTTTTTTTCATTTTAGTACCAAATATTAACTTGGAGAAGCAAAAAATATAAACTTCATTTGAATATTTTCCTCTCCTTTAGTTGTTACCTTTTTTTGTCACACTTATACCTTAACATTATATAATATATGATATATAATAAATTAAAGCTACTTCAAACATTATCGCTGTCCAATCAGGACGAATCAAGAGTCAGTTCACCTTTTAGACAAAAATTTGGAACACACTTTCCTGTAGATAAAAAGACATGTTCCTCAGACATAAGGCAACACGAAAGTTACCGTTTGTGGTAGCGTTGGCGGTACAGTCGACATCCATTTCTAAAAATGTTTCTGCCGCCAACGATAGCATTTGCAACAACGAATCTGAAATCGCTGGCAAATTTTCGTTATACGATATGTGTATATTCTTATGCTGTGGGTAGTAACTTGTATTTATTGCTTAATAACTTATATGCATCAACCAAAATTTCAAGCCAACTTTCTTCATCGTACCTCAAAATAATGGTTAGATTAAAATGCCACCTGGACCAAAAAAAACATGTCGCCAAATCCACACGAAAATATAGGCTGGACACGCACAACGTTCGTTTTGTTTCCGGGAATACACATCATCACTGACATGGCACTTATTAAATCAGTTTATTAATTGCTAATAATAATTGAATTCCTTATGGCTTATGTTGTTAATAGAACATTCTGGCCCAGGCCGCATTTTGACCTAACCACAATCTGTCTATACTGATACTGCCGCTTCAAAATCAAACTATGCAGATACACCAAAACACATGAAATTCATCGCTAAATACATATTTGGTGATGACAACATTGTTTATTTCAGGATTCAAATTACATGTAACATAAATTACAACAATTAATTTCATAATACAACTTCAGTTTGAACTGCAAGAGGACTAAAACACGCGCAATAACAAATTGACTGTATCGCAATGTAAAGTTTATTCATTTTTTCTTTCTGGCGATTGTGTTTTGGTTGAAATGCGGCCTAGAACAACTTAAAAATATCGATATCTCGAGACTTAAATGTAAGCGATATATCACAAAATTTCATTCTTTACTTTGGAATTGTCTATCGTTATCCACTATGAAAATTTCGGCCACATGGTATCATACTATCGATATTAAGCACAAAATTACTTACCATAAATATTACACTTCAGTTACTCTTAATGAAGAGTTAAAATATTATGGTTTCAGTTACGAATTCCGTATAATTATGTTTATCAACATTGAGAAAACCTGTAAATTATATCCAAAGACATGTATATAATCCAGAGATATTCATGTTTGGTCAACCGCATCATTTTTACAGTCAATTAAATACCAATATTAGTAATGTTTAATACGTCTGATTCAGTTATTCTATTTTGAGTCAAGTTGTGTGATATTCTTCCAGTTTTTTTGTGCAAGGCGTAAACATCTCAATTACAATGTGAACCGTATCTCATAATTTTATGTCTAGAAATGTATTTAATCATTCCCTCCGTACCTCGGTACATGTAAGTCATTACCTATTTCCGCAGATTTTAATTGTGATCGTTAGCTCTAAAAATTTGAAAACACCACCCAAATTGCTACTGTAGTTTTTGCGCAGTTCCCGTTCAAATAATGAGACACACGCAGCTTGCTTACAAATTTATAATAGTATAGATATAATGTCTTATATATATGTGAAACAGGAGCTGAGTACATCAGTTATTCAGCAAGCGAAACGGAATGTTTGTACCACTTCAGATCCATGCACATCTTACACAATATTAATCGCAAAAAATTCACAGTTCCCAACGCCTCCCACACGATTCAAACTGATCACTTGTCCTGGATGTTCGCAGATGTGGAGTAGAATCCTTGCTGAGGTTGGGCTCAACAGAAAAAAAAGGCTTCACAGGGAACGAAAAAGCAGCGTTTTAGCTCTCTCAAAAGCACGTGCTCGAATTGATTTGAACGATATCCCCGAGGGTATCGGAAGTTAGGGGTGACTCAGTGTTCCTGGAGGTGCGGAGGGGGTCAGGTTTCCTAAAGGCTGAGCCTTTTTACCTCTGATCACTGTGTGCTGTGGACAAAGCGACAGAGGTAACTCCGGCCGTGTCGTTTGAAGGCCGACTGTCCGAACCATCGGCCAGCACCCCGCGGGCGCGTGGCCCCAATATCGCTCACTCCGGGTTTTTTTATACGAACGGACGAAAAAAAAAGTCGCAGCCACCTGGAATCCAATATTGCTCTCCCACAGTGTCCCAAAGCGACTGGAATCAATCGGACGTGACCGAGGCTTAAAGACACATTTCATACTGTATCGGGAATCCGGTAGACGGGCTTAACGAATTCGTTAATTGCAGCTGTGACGTGGTGAAATTCGTTCAAAAGCTGGAGAAGACAAAGCGATGCTAGCTTGTACGAACTTCAAAGCCCGCACTGCCGCCGATAAACGATAGCATAACCGAGAATATTCTTACCGACTACAGTCACCACTTTCTGAACGAAAGTGGGTTTAAAAATTTCGAACTCTGACTGTTTGAAGGTAACTCAGATTTTTATCACCCGCACAGGTTTCATTGCAACTTTGAATTTTTCTCGACCGATTTGATGCAATCTTACATCTCTTCCAATCTTACGCTCAACAACCTACGTCTTCGATTATCTGCTTCATATCCTAATCTCTGTCTTCCTCTACCGCTCTTACCTTCGACTGTTCCATGCACTAACAAGTTAACCAATCCCGCATATTTTAAAATGTGACCAACCACCCTGTCTCTTCTAAACGTACGCTCTTCCACAAACCCACAAACTTCTTCCGTACCCACCATTTCGAAAACCTGCTTAAACCCAGCCAACTTTTGCAGATCGCAGTGAGTTTTCTCGTGAAATCACTGTTACTGGGACGAGAGTCTATCATATCTCAATTCAGTCTCTCAGCCAAGTGCCATGGAAATTTCTTCCACACATGAGCCATACGAACATATTTCATGAAAGATGTAAGGTACAAGATATGTCTTCTTTAAGCGTAGGAGTTTTATGCTGTGTGTTCTCTGATGTCAGACTGCTGTGATTATCAATGTAGCAGCAAAAACATTGAGCAAAATTATGTTTATTCTTGCTCTCTTGTTAAAACGTCCGAAGCGTTCCACTTCCCATGCGGCTACGCCATTTTGAAACAATGAAAGAAGGGAACGAGGATGAAACACATAGTAAAATAGAAGCCGTAAAGATGAAATAAAATCTGAGTCTTGTGTACTTGTCAGGAACGCGAGTGGCAGAAGATATTCGCAATATTTATATCAATTTAAATCGTACAACCACTCGATAATAGTAACTAAACAGAATCCTGTTTTTGGTTACAGTTTCCACTCAGCGATTACTAGTTACATTTTAATTTTACTACAGTTTTAGTTATTTCATATTAATATTCACCCAACAGAGAAGTCACAAAGTAACTGAACAACTTATTGACGTCACCAGTTTTGACGCTGTGCCGATTCAAGCACTTAGACGAATATTCAATAAAGAACGGAGATATTTTTTACACATATTTTATCATGTAACCTGAAATACAAATGATAAAACGTTTGTGCAAAAAGAAAGAGTACACTGGTGTTATAATGTATCAGCACAAACATTCAGTTGTAGTTTTTCTTTCTGATTAAATATCTCCTCAGACCAAAACAGTTTTTTAAAGTTATTTTTTCATTTTCAGTGGCACTCGTCCATTCAGCCAGCATACCTCGATATATTCTACATGACCATCAAAATACCTGGGAGTCACATTAGACAGGTCCCTAACTTACAAAAGGAACCTTCAGAAATCAGCTGCCAAGCTTAAGAGTCGGAACAATTTACTTCAGTGGCTGGAGGGAAGTTCATGGGAGAGCTGATGTGAATACATTAAGAACAACAGCCCCAGGCTTGGTTTCCTCCACAGCTGAATACTGCGATGAGGTTTCTCAAACTGTGTCGCACATTGTGCAGGATTGCCCACTGCGTGCCTTTCCTGGTAGTCTGGAAAATTTAATTTTGGCTACGCGGGAGGCGGTGGCTTGGTTGAAGCGCCTCGGTGAAATGTTGCAGTGGTTGTGACTGGAGATCCTGCCTTAGTGGCCCGCTGCGGGTATTGTCCGCCGAACTAAGTGTATATATGTGTGTTCATTTTGAAACAAGGTTCTTGAATGATTACAGTATAATTGTTGTTGAGTGTTAATGCGTAGTTCAGTATTTATTTGGGAAGGGCTGCTAGATTTGTTTCTGGAAATTATCGCAGAATGCAATCAGTGACGGATATGATAAAGGAGCTGGAATGGGATTCATTGCAAGACAAGAGGAGGATGAGGAGGGTCATGGGAGTGTACAGAGCATATACTGGTGATGAGGCATGGAAAGATATTGCAATAGGTATGAAAAGTAGTGCATGGAAGGGAAAAGATGACCATGACCACAAGCTGGCACTCGATTTCAGGCACAAGGGTGTGGGAAGATTCTCTTTTTTAGGTAAGGGTGTCAGGGATTGGAATGAGTTACCAAGAGAAATGATGAATAATTTACCGAAAACTTTGAAGGAATTTAAAGATAAAATTTGTAGAGGGCAAATGTAGGTGGGTGCAGGATAGGGGGAAGATGGGTGTGTAGGGAAATTGCCACCGGAGCCTGTGCTCCATTGCAATTAAATTAAATTAAAAAAACACAAAACTTTCACTAAACACCAATGTACTCGGCCAGAAACGAGCCCACGACCACTGGCACAAAATACTTCATCTGCACGATTGTGCATTCAACCTGACAATCCTCTATCGTACCATAGGTCAGAGAATCAATGTGTTTCTTTTTAAATACCGCGTTTAATAGCCAATGAGCAAAGTACTCATGTTTGGTCAGAGAACCGCCGAGTTACACATTCCAATGCTTTTTCAAATTAAGATTTACTTAATAAGAACTGGCATATTTACTACTTTTATCCTAAAGATCCTTATGTTGATCGATATAGTGATACATAGAAATTAGTCAGTAAAATGTAAACACTAAATAGAGTTCGTAAAAATCTGAAAAAAATATTTGTATCCAATATCAAGAACCATTATACAAACGAAAGCTTGAGTTTAAATACTTGTCAGTATTTTAAATAGCCGGTATGGCTAAGGCAGTGTTAGTGGTGTATCTTCTTATGTAGATCACAAGCCAGTGAGTAGGCTGCTCGTATGAAGCCTGGAAAGCTCTTGGCGTCTCCAGATCTCACTCCCCTCGCACTGTAATTGGTCTAATTTCGTAAATGTGGTGGCGCCGTGACGGACACAGCAGCCGTGATTCTCACCATCTAATGGCGAATGTTGAAATCCTTCCCAGTTACGGAGACCAGATTTACTATCTAGTTCTGGCCATTAGTCTTATAACCAGGAGAAAAATAACCATTCACGAACTAATGTTTACTATTCTTATGACAGAGGCGTAACAATTTTTGTTTACGCTGTTGGTAACGAACACACAAAGAAAGAATTGTAGCCAATTTCCACATGCCTGTAATTTTGTATTAAATAATATCTTTGGAATTTCATTAATGGAGTCGTTTACTCCCTTGTATGCATATGTATATATAATCTAATTATATATATATATATATATATGTGTGTGTGTGTGTGTGTGTGTGTTACAATAATCAATGCGAAATGGTTAAAGCAATATTTTTTCTATGTATGTTCGTTTGGGGCAACTAGGGACATGTTAAGCCTCGTTAGGCGTGAATTTGGTTTGGATGTGCACAGTGTCACAACTGGGATTGTTAACAGCAGAGGTGACCTTCAGTTTAACGTAGAATTCGAACCACGGAAGCATTCTGGTATTATTCACATTACAGAGTAAGCTGTGCCAGAGGCGAAGGTCACGTTAATTGCCTATAAAAATCCGCACCGAGGCAGGGTAAGAAGATGAAGTTTTCTTTTATATTATTTGTTCCTGCAGTGAATCTCACCAACTGAATATAAAACTTGTTTCCTTCTACTCTCTCATAATTTAGAGGACAGAACTTACTAACTCTATTGCTACCGTATTCCAGTGCAAAGCAAAAATATAGTCTACCCTCCAACACACACGCGCGCGTTATCATGCGCTCTTTTTCTTTTATGCTGTTGCACTTAGATCCCAGTTGCCGACTCTTCAGTCGTTTTGTTTACCCATCAAATTCCGATAATACATCCAATTTTCTTTTGTGGCTCGTGCTCAGCAGTTCCTCTCATCTCAGATTCATCATAAGTTATTCAATAATTCCGTGATATCCATCATAACTATATCTACCATCATTTACATTCCATACCCCGTTCTGCTGATTCTAAGAACACGGAAACAGTACTGTACTTCAAATAGGAATGTAAAAAATACCAATAATTTTCTGTTGCGTTAAATAAGCTTCCTGATTCTTAAACCATCGTCTGTTTTCAGTCAGAGTATATTGTATATCATTACAGCTGGAAGACTAGTGGAATGTTTCATATGCCACAAACACGTTATACACTGGCGTGATGAGAATAATACCCACCCATTTATTTGAATTGTGTCCGTTTGAATTATAAATTATTGAATTTATCAGATGATTTTGAGACGTGATCTACCAAAATAGCAATATCATCACAACTTTACTAAAAATCTTGTGTTCTCGTTAGTACCAACAAAGCGTAAACAACGCAGAATTTACTTACAAACAATATCTTTGAGCAAACTGAATGGCAGCAGATTAACCGAACGTCCTAATTCAATTAACATTTTTTTTCTGGTTTTACGCCTCGTTGATGTCGAGGTCATTAGGGGCAGGAAAGGACTAGGGGCAAGGTACGGAAAGGAATTTGGCTATAACCTTTTGAGGGATTTTTTTTTTTTTTTTTTTTTTTTTTTTTTTTTTTTTTTTTTTTTTTTTTTTTTTACTTGTGGCTTTACGCCTCGTCGACGTCGAGGTCATTTGAGGTGACATGGGACTGGGGACAAGGAACATGTAAAAATTCGGCGATTTGGAGAATCCATGGAAAACCAAAATCTGGATGCCCGGGCGGGATTCGAACCCGTGTCCTCCCGAATGCGAAGCCAGAGCGTTATCCGCTCACCGATCACGCTCGGTCTTTTGAAGGAACCATCCCAGCATTCTGCTAGAGTGATTTGAGTAAACCATGGAAAACCCAAATCTGGTTGGTTAGACGGGGATTCGAACCCGCGTACTGTCGAATACGACGCCAAATTTAATTTAATTCAAATGGAGAGCGTAACTGGGTGAAAATTTCCCTACACATCCGCTTTCCCATTTCATGATCGTTATTTTAACCTTAATTGCTTTCATTGCAATTTCACCACCCACCTTTACGAATTCTTGAAACGAAGCGAAATTTCCGAAACAATCAGTTGCATGGACGAAATATTTTAATAAAAATATTTTTGTTGTTTAGTGAATTTATTATCCGTTCAGCAAATATTGCTATACAGGACGATGTTGAATTTTACAAAAAACATAACTTACATATTGTCATGGTTGAGGTCAACCCACAGGGCCCCTCAGTGACTACAATACAGTGATACAATAAATTTTTATAACAATGTTAGCAACATGAATGTCAATATTAAAAACAGTTATCAGAATTAGAACAGTAATCCAAACAGTTAAAATGAAATTGGTTTAAAATAATTACACTTTTTATATATATACATTTTATTTCGAGCGCTGACAAAAATCTGATCTATACTTAACAAACGAGATGTCAAATAGAAGGTGACAGGCCACACGGTATTTAATTTATTAGCTGGTTCACTTCTTCTTCGGAATCACTGCCTGATAGAAAAATATCTTGAGGAAGGCGTTTTTTTTGCCTAGTTTGGCCTGTTCTTTTCCCTAGTTTGTAAAATTGTGCACCAGGAACTGTACTCATTCGTTTGATGAACTATATTGTTTGTTGTTTTATAAATTCGTAAATGTAAGCAATATTTAACTCTCTGTGTAGCTGACTATTTCTTACATACCATGGTGCGTTCACTGCTAATCTGAGTAGTTTGTTTTGAAATATTTGTATTCTATGTAATTTGCTACGGCTAGCACATCCCCATATAGGACATGCATATGTTATTAGTGACCGTAAAGCGTACCCAGGAGCAGACATAGACTCGGACCATAATTTGATAGTAATGAAGTGCAGGCTGAAATTCAAGCGAATAAGGAAGCAGTATAAGCAGAACAGACTGGAAGTGAATAAATTGAAACAATCTAGCACGAGAGAAAAATTTGCAGAAATGGTAGACTTAGGTCTAAGAATTAACTGTGAAAGGAGCTCAACCGAGGACGAATGGAATGTATTAAAGACCGAAATAATGAAAGTTGGCAAAGAAACCTTAGGCTTTAGGGAACAAGCTGCCCGAAAACCTTGGATCACAGAAGAAATTTTGCAGCTGATCGATCAGAGGAGAAGGTACAAAAATGCTCAGGATGAAGCAGGAAAAGAGCAGTACAGGCAATTTAGAAATCAAATAAATAGGAAATGCAAATTAGCAAAAGAAAAATGGCTACAAGAAAAGTGTGAAGAAGTAGAAAAGGAAATGGTTGCAGGAAAAGTAGATGTTGCATATAGAAAGATCAAACAGAATTTTGGAGAAATGAAGAAAAGAGGTATGAACATTAAAGCTGCCGATGGGAAACCTCTTTTAAGGTCAGAAGATAGAGCTAACAGATGGAAGGAATACATTGAGAAACTGTATGTTGGGGACAACTTGAACAATAGTGTATTGGAAAAGGAAGGCGATGTCGACATGGATGACTTAGGAGATCCTGTTTTGAGGACAGAATTTAATAAAGCTCTGAATGACTTGAAAGCAAATAAGGCAGTTGGAATTGATGAGATCCCTGCAGAACTTCTTAAATCTCTAGGAGAGGAAGGAATCGAAAGATTATTCAAGCTGATATCAAAAAGTTATGAAACAGGAGAAATTCCAACTGATTTTAATAAAAATATCATCTTCACACTTCCAAAGGAAGCTCAAGCTGACAAATGTGAGAATTATCGCACAATTAGTCTAACATCACATGCTTCAAAATTACTGACCAGAATAATATACAGAAGGATGGAAAGGGTAGTAGAAGAGATAGTAGGTGAAGATCAGTTTGGGTTTAGGAAAAATCGCGGTACAAGGGAAGCAATTCTGTCTTTAAGATTAATACTTGAAGGGCGGATGAAGAAAAACAAAGATACTTTTATGGCATTTGTTGATTTAGAAAAAGCTTTTGATAATGTTAGGTGGGACAAGATGTTCAAAATTTTAAAGAAGTCAGGTCTAAAGTATCGAGATAGAAGAATCCTCTATAAACTATATAAGAATCAAGTGGCTGTGATAAAAGTAGAGAATCACGAGAGACATGCATCAGTTAAAAAGGGTGTGAGACAAGGTTGTAGTCTATCCCCGTTAATATTCAACTTGTATGTAGAAGAAGCAATGAAGAAAGTCAAAGAAAAATTTCTATGTGGCATAAGTTTTCAGGGAGAAAAAATCAGTATGCTACGATTTGCTGACGACATTGTCTTATTAGCAGAGAGGGCTGAGGATATTGAGAAGTTATTGAATGGCATGAACAAAATACTGAAGGAAGATTTTGGACTGAATATAAATCGAAGTAAAACAAAAGTGATGAAATGTAGCAGAAATGACACCAATACTAGCAGATTAAATATAAAAATAGGATCTGATGCAACAGGAGAAGTGAGTGAGTTCTGTTACTTGGGAAGCAAAATTACAACCGATGGCCGAAGCAGGAATGATGTTAAAAGCAGAATAGCACTAGCAAAAAGAGCCTTCATGAAAAAGAGAAACCTTATAGTTTCAAATATTGATCTAGGAATTAGAAAGAACTTCTTAAAACTCTATGTGTGGAGCACAGCACTTTACGGTAGCGAAACATGGACTTTAGGAATACCGGAAAGAAAGAAACTTGAAGCATTTGAAATGTGGTGCTACAGAAGAATGCTGAAAATTAAGTGGACAGACAAAGTAAGAAATGAACGAGTTTTAGAAATGATGGGTGAGAAAAGAAGTTTATGGAAGAAGCTTACAGGAAGAAGAGACAGGCTGGTAGGTCATATTTTGAGACATGCTGGATTGGTTAATTTGTTAGTGGAGGGAACAGTTGAAGGTAAGAACTGTAGAGGTAGACAGAGATTAGAATATATGAAGCAGATAATTGAGGACGTGGATTGTAAGCGGTATGTAGAAATGAAGAGGTTAGCACAGGATAGGAAGGGATGGAGGATTGCATCAAACCAGTCTAAAGACTGACGACCGCAAAAAAAAAAAAAAAAAAAAAAAAAAATATCATTTTGTAAATTAGCAGGCAGCACTCTGTTTTTAATGATGATTTTTTGTTTAACACAGGATACAATTTGTGTAATCTGGCATAGGCTTGGTTTAATTTGTTGTTAATTTGTATGTTCCATGTTAAGCGCCTGTCAAGATCGACTTCTAGGTATTTAATAGATTGATCATTTGGATTCCATGCTATGTTACTTCCCATGATGTTTATCTCCGGGGGTTTGGTGAGCGTCTGAGAGTGAAGATTTTGGTTTGACATTTTCCGGGATTTAAAGATATACGCCACTGATTGAGCCATTTAGTTAATTGCGTTATTGTTTCCTGTAGGTTATTGCGTGCGATATGAATGTCATTGTGCGAAGAGTATATGTATTGTGTCATCAGCGTACTGTGCAGTCGAGGTGTTTTGAGGAGTCGGTATATCTGAGGTGTATATGTTGAATAGCGTTGGCCCTAAGACAGAATTAAGCAAATAGTAAAAGAAATAAATGCCGAAGTGTTGGTAACAGTGTGTGATGCACGGGAATAATTATTACCTTATTTCAGTTGCTGAGCAACAAGCATGCAATGTATTATGTTAGAATGAAGTAAATAAAAGTGCTTCTCAGCGTGATGCAAAGCATTAGTATTAAATTTCTTTCAAGCGAAAACTCCTAACTATGACAAATACATAAAAGATTCAAAAGACAGTTTCTTGAGGAAACATGTTTTCGGAAAAAAAGCATCTATAGACAGAGTAGATGATTGAAAGATGCTTAACGTCGGAAAACATTGAGAACAAAAAGTAACAGAAAGATGGACTCTACGCACTGAAAACGATGCAGACTGTATTGAAAAACTAACATTACTTAAATTGTTTTGTTTCTCTTTGAATAAATAACAAATGTGGTACTAGATAAGGTCGCACAAAAATGAGATAAATCACTGCGACAGAAAAAAACACCTGAAAGATACAGATTCTGGGGGGAAATATCTCAGTTTTTTTCGACGACGATGCAATAAAAAGAAGTAGCAACTAAGATACTAACAGAATTCTTAATTAATTCATAGCTAAAGCCTTATAAAAAATCTCAGACGATTAAATGAAAAACTTTTGCTTAACAGAGAAAATTTTTATCATCAACGATAAAAAAAAAAATTTTATCACATATTTATTGATATGTTTTCTGATATGAGTAAACTTCCTCTTAATATTTACAGCGAAATCTATGGAAAGACAATAAAGCGAAAACTTCGGCCGTCTTCAGCCAGCCGAACGCGGCCGAACAATGTGGCATTTTATTATAATACTAGCCCGTCAAAAATGACGGCTTTGACGGAGTGTTCTGGCAATTAATTTCTTTTCAGTTGTTTACCTAAACGGAATTGTTATAAAATAAAGCTCAATGTGATGTAATTTCTCGTCCCTTGTGATGTAGCAAAAAGTTTCAGTTGTCAACTTGGTCCTGGTTGCATTTCAGTCTAACCACTATCTTTGCTAATATTGCCATAAGAAAATCAAAGCTTCAGTCTCATGCGATTTAATATATTCCCTGTATCGCATTTCAGTGTCATCATGAATCGCGATATAAACTTGATCCAAATTCTTCACGTGTTCTTGCATCTTTTTATTATCTGTGATAAAGATCGATGTTTTAAAGGATGACAAAGCTTACATGCGGTTGAAATAATGACCATAGTGAAAACAAAGGATGCTAAAAATAAATCTTAACAACTTATGTTATGCCACGTAATATTAGTTTTAACTGAGATTTAGCCCACATAGGTCGCGATCAATATGGAACTTCTTTCATTCAAACCAAGTAATGATTTCAGTAAAAAAAAAAAAAAAAAAAAAATGAATATGCCAATTTAAACGAAATACATTCCTATTGCTTTGTGCTGTAACTAAATGCATACGGCTGAAACATGTCATTAGTAAAAGCAAAGGACATTAAAAAAATCTGAAAAACTTACGTTTTGCCGGGTAATATTAGATTTAATTATAGTCTAGGTTGTATAGATTGCGATCAATGTGGAACAGCTTTCGTTCAAAGTATTGATTTAACTAACAGGACACTAATGAAAACAGTTTAAATTATTTTTTAAAATATAATTTACTTATGCTCTCTCTAAAGTCAAAGGTTTTATATTACATATCTAAAGCCAAAGATTTTAACGAATACTTTCATATCAAACAAATATTAAATAAATGTAAGCAACTAATAATTATTATGTCAATTTAAACGAAATACGTACTTTTCTTTCAGTGTTCTGACAGTTAATTTAGCTACTGATGCTTAGCTAAATAGAACTGTTACTGAATAACGTGTATTTATAACCTAGAACAACGTATCTGATCGTAAATCATACCATAACAGGTGACTTCATATGTGACATCTGGCTTATTTTATTAATAGATATATTTATAATGTATTAAGATGGAATATCCACCGTTTCTTCAACGATCAACTTGGTTTTCAGTGCGTGTGTATCACATTACTAGTATGTAACTAACATAGTTAATAACTAAACTGCTGCCTTAAGTGATGTTTAGGTAGCACGGGTAAGGGCTGTATGAAGCGATAACGAGCAAGTCGTAACCTTCATTCCTCAACGTCCGTCGCAACACAAACATCAAGACCTCGGTAATGGTGTCGTTAAATTGGTTGTTTTCAATTTTTCAGCGAACTGCACTAAGGATGAAGTATCAATTTTCGGTATATTTGCGGCACAAATTTTCTAACGAGTGGAAATTTCGTAGTTAAGTGTTAATGGTGTCGCAGCGCTTCCTATACAGCGGAGATATGTCAGCGTACGGCCAGGTTATAGTCTCTTGAAGCACAAAAAGTGATGAGAAGATGGAAGGTAAACTTTTATGTTGCTGTTTTTATCTCTCTCAACATATTCTCTTAAAGCACCAATGAAGAGACTAGTTTAAATCTGGTATCGAAAAATACTGCCACTAAAATTGACAGCGTTTATGGTGAATAATTCTTAAGGAACTCCATAATTTGAATCAGCGGTAAGTGATAGCTCGGAAGCTATTTCAGTCGTATACGCCATCCACTATGCAGATAATCACGGACTAATAGTATCACAGTGCTGTGACCTTTTGTTATCATTGTTTTATCGATCTTCGTAGACTTCTAACGCATCTGGTATACAGCGATTCTTCCGACAAAATATTTGGCGCTGTAATTTCATGTTGAATGAATTTCTCAAAGAATATTATGAAAGCAATAGAGAAAAGGTACTCCCTCCCCTCGCGTGGCACGTCGCTATCTTCCCTATTGGTTCCAGAAGACATTTTGTACTGTTTTCTCTTGTCAGGCTATTGTAAATTACATACGGAGGTAATTAAATGAAGGAAATAAATATTTACATGCTGTTGTGTGTTCTGTACCTTATTTTAACTGTGACAATAATATGAATGAAAAGCTACGTGGCTTGGCTCGGAAACCTCCCACACCCCTAGACCGAACCACGTAGTTTATGGATGCTCCCAGAGTATGTAACTGAATTCCAAATACTTTTAAAAATTACGGGTAGCTTCTTGAATGATAACACCGACTCTAAACTTTTTACAGGACTTTTGTTTAGATGAAAAACTCAAAATAACAAACATGAACAAGATATCAGACTTTTTCCAAAGATACTAAACAGATAGCATAGCGTCTTCTTATCACCGATCCGAGCTAGGTTGCCGGTCGAAATAATCGGCAGGTTATAAAGGCAGTACAGGGAGAGAACATCAGCAGCGCCGACAATTGTTTCTGGAGCGCTGATAATAGCTCAAATTGTACAAAGACAATTGGAACTTACACAAAATTACTTAAAATCATGAAGAAATATTTTTAAATTAATCTGAATGGTATGAACAAGCATTTAAACATAAAACTGACAAAATTAAACATTTTTAAACATTCAAAATCACAGTCAAGTTCTTATAGTTTACACAAAATTCTTAGTTACAGTATTTTAGTTAAACTTTGGTTCACTATTTGCTTGTAATCGAATTACTGTTAGTTTAAACCATTTTCATCCATCAAAACATAATTTATACATAAAATTTATAAAAATTCTCTCGCAGGCACAAATGTACTTAATTTGAAGGACTGCGATTAGCAGAAACTGTGTCTCGGGATTATTGTAATATCCACAAATGGAAATGCACCGAGGTAGCTAATATTACAGTAGCGGGCCCTGGAGAGAGGATAAGCTTTTTCAAATCGGTGTGGTGGGAGATACAGGGATGGGAGAGGAGTAGTGGGGGCACTCGATTCCTAATCAACAGATGGAGCAACAAAGCTGCGGGTTAAATTCCGCTTGTGGAGTGAGGATACACATTTGTTTGTGCTGGTTCATCAGACCAAGACGTTATGCTAGGCTTTTTCTCCTGCCATATACGACACAACAATACAACTGACCATTAATTTTAAGAATAAAGGAGTTGGGAAGTTTTCTTTTATACGTAAGGGGGTTAGGGGCTGGATATGGTGAACAATTTACTTTCAACACTGGAAGTATTTAATACAAAAATTAGTGAAATGCAAAAGTAGGTATGTAGGAAAATTACAGTCGACACGCCATCACAGTTTTTCCAGTTGTTGTTACAATCAGCATAGTAATTTAAAATTAAGAGAGGGCTAGTGGCTCAGTGGTTAAGGTCTCTGACTAGAAATAAAGTTCCACGGTCCCAAACCCGGTTTCGCTTCAAATTTTCATACACGCTTAACTTATGATACAGCTTGCAGTTTGTTTGTTTTTATTTTTTAATTTTTTTATTATTTTTGCTGTCATCAGTCTTTCGATTGGTTTGATGCAATCCTCCATCCGTTCCTATCCTGTGCTAGCCTACTTCGTGTCTACAAATCGCTTACAACCCACGTTCTTAATTATCTGCTTCATATATTCTAATGTCTGTCTACCTCTACAGTTCTTACCTTCGACTGTTTCCTCCAATAACAAATTAACCAATCCAGAATGTCTCAAAATATGACCTAGCAGCCTGACTCTTCTTTCTGTAAGCTTCTTCCACAAACTTCTTTCTTCTCCCATCATTTCCAAAACTCGTTCATTTCGTACTATATATGTCCAGTTAATTTTCAGCATTCTTCTGTAGCACCGCATTTCAAATGTTCAATTCTATTTCTTTCGGGTATTCCTAAAGTCCATGTTTCGCTACCATAAAGAGCTGTGCTTCACACATAGAGTTTTAAAAAGTTCTTTGTAATTCCTAGATCAATGTTTGAAACTAATAGATTTTTCTTTTTCATGAAGGCTCTTTTTGCTAGTGCTATTCTGCTTTTAACATCATTCTTGCTTCGACCATCGGTTCTAATTTTACTTCCCAAGTAGCAGAATTCACTTACTTCTCCTATTGCATCCGATCCTATTTTTATATTTAATCTACTAGTATTGGTATTTTTTCTGCTGCATTTCATCACTTTTATATTCAGTCCAAAATCTTCCTTCAGTATTTTGTTCATGCCTTTCAGTAACTTCTCCACATCCGCAGCCCGTTATGCTAACAAGAAAATGTCATCAACAAATCGTAGCATACTGATTTTTTTCCCCCTGAACACTTATGCCACATGAATTTTTTTCTTATCTTTCCTCTCCTACATACAAGTTGAATATTAACGGGGACAGACTACAACCTTGTTTTTAACTGATGCATGTCTCTCATGGTTATCTACTTTTATTCTAGCTACTTGATTCTTATATCTTTATATATAAAGATGAATGTATGTTTGTTTGTTTGTTGGTTTGTTCTTCATACAAATCCACAGTTTTTATCCGTTCTCGATGAAACTTTGCACACTTATCCTTTGAAACAACGAGAAAAATACTGTCTACATTTGGTTGAAAAATTATCTGTATAAATAACACATTTGTCTCATAACTTCGAAATTCGGCGGTAGACTGACACGTTGGATGTGGACGACTCCGTACCGAGCTTCCACGTAGTGACCTGGCAGCTGAGTGGCTGCCGGCTCTGGTAGCGTAGTGGCTAGCGAGCTTGCCTCGCGTTGCCAGGGTCGCCGGTTCGAATCCGGCCGAGGGCATGGGTGTTGTGTCCGTCCAGTGTTATCCGCAATGAGAAAACGATAAAATAGTACAGAAAAAATTCGAAGAAACAACGATAAACTTACAGATGGCTAAGATAAAAAAAAAAAATGAAAGCCATTTTAATTAAAAAAAAAAAAAAAAAAAAAAAAGTGGCTAAAGCGCTGGCTTACGAACGTCGTGATCTCCGGTTCAAATCTCCGTCGGGGATAAGATTTTTAAAAATTGTTTTTCATCGTAGGAGTCAGGCCTGGGCCGTAGGTTATTCGGATTGAATGTTAAACCGTAGATATTAGAAAGTTAGGGGTGCAATGCGAGGCAAATCGTAGGTATTCTTGCAATGTTGTGGGTGTATACTTTTTTACGTTATAATGATCCTTCAGGTTTTGTTCGCAGTCAGTGTGTAAGTGTGAACCACAATAATATTATTATAATTAGGGATGTAAGTCTCTGTCTTTTTGATACGTTATGACGACCAAATGGCTATATCGTTGTGATGGAATTTTATAAGGAAATCTGTATGAAGGGCACAGGATATTTTTTCCAGTATGATTAATAGATTTAGTCACGAAATTTTGAGACCTTATCGAATGGTGACAGAAATATGTTGGCAATTGATTCTCATAACTTGGAAATACGGCGATAGACAGACACGTTGGATATGCACGTCTTCAGACCGTGTTTCCGTGTAGTGAGCTGGAAGCTCAGTGGCTAAACAGCTTGCTTACGAACGTCGTGGTCTCCGGTTGAAATCTCCGTGGAGGCTAAGTTTTTAAAAATGTTTTTTCATCGTAAGAGTCAGGCCTAGGTCGTAGGTTATTCGGATTGAATGTTAAACTGTAGATATTAGAAAGTTAGGGGCGCAATGCGAGGCAAAATCGTAGGTAGTCTTGCAATGTTGTAGGTGTACACTTTTCTACGTTATAATGATCCATCAGGTGTTGTTTACAGTCAGTGTGTGAGTGTGAACCACAGTAATATTATTATAAATACGGAAGTAAGTCTCTGTCTTTTTGTTACGTTTTGACGACTAAATGGCTATATCGTTGTGATGTAATTTTATAAGGAAATGTGTATGAAGGGCACAGGTTATTTTTTCCAGTATGATTAACAGTTGTAGTCACGAAATTTTGAGATCTTATCGAATAGTGACAGAAATATGTTGGAAATTAATTCTCTTCAAGAGGCAGGTTCGACGGTAGAATGATATAGTGATAGCTTTCCTGTCATCTTATGCCGACTCGATATTGTTTGGGACTAATCCTTCGTTACCAACAACTTACTATATTTAATTCTGGCAAAAAAATTCTAAATCCACGCGTACGAAGTCGCGGGTACGAGGCTAGTAATTTATAAAGTATTCTTCTATCTTGATATTCTACACCTGGCTTCTTTAAAATTTTGAACATCTTGTCGCACCTAACATTATCAGCTTGCAGTATATGTGAAGTAGCCCAGAACGCTTCCGTGGTTCCGATTCCACGTTAAGCTGTAGGCCCCAACACACGGTAGGATTACCGGGTTAGGATAGTCGGATATCATAGGGGCGGATAGAGCAGAAGGTTCCGAATACAAGAGATTAAATTATTATCTATAAATACACAACGCTTACTGTTAGTCACAGAGTGTACAGACTTCGCAATTCCTATCAAAGGTCTTAGATCTGCTTGCCGTAAAACATTGTCTTATATCGTCCGTTTATTAACACTACTAAGAGTATCATCGTAAAAGTGTTGAGCTGTTATTGCTGCGTTTTGTTATAAAATAATTTCTTGCTGGATAATATAATTCTAAGAGTCAATACATTGAATTTTCAGATAAACAAGAAGCAGGTTCAAAGATCAAGTGATTTTCAGAATTTAATAGAAATTGTAAACAATGTCTGTCTTCTTATGTTGTACATTTCTATAAAGCAATTAATCAAGTCACACACGTAATACGTAGTTACTGAATGTAATTTCAACTGAAGCTGCTTGTAAAAATAATAAATTATTATTTAGTAAAAAAAAACGGAAATTCGGCAGTTGCTGGAATTTTTGTTCATTTTTGACGCTTTTCACCTCTCGTCGAGGTATCATCAGCGATCGAATGTTTTCTATAATAATTTTGCTGTTTATAAATTTTTTACAGACGAGTTTGTTAAAATGTTATTATTATTACATTTATGTATGAGTATTAAAGTGCACTGTAGAAAGGTGCCATAGTTGATCACAGTACTTCCAACCAACATGCCGCTCAATTCCAGTATCGTACATAATTAAACAACAGAGTCGCGTACAAGTGAACTTGCTTCCGATCGTTCTGAAAGTGAATTCAAACGGTGCAACACAAAAAGTCACGTGATTGGCGAAAGCATAAGTGATTAATTACCTCAAATTATTCTAATCATGTACCTTTTATAAAATGACAATTTATTATTTTAAACCACATACTTTTCGATATTCACATTTAATATCAAATCCATGTTTTGGGCCATCATGAAGTATCTGACGATGACTCACTTTCGTGAATTTTTTTGGAAGAATGTGCAAAGTGTCTGCGTGTTGAGGTAAGAAACTGTAATATTTTAATTTTGCTCCTCCATTTTATGGTTATTTATATAAGAATTTTTGTGCTAAATAATATCTTTAGTAACTTGTTTCGAATATTTGCAAATGAATATTGAAGAAAACACGAATATCGGTGATAAACTTTATGAAGATCGACGGAATGCAAATAGTGTTGCTTTTTAGCAATGTATCTGCTGTAGTATTGTGAACGCTACAAGTCAGTTAAAAGTAATATTACTGTCATAAAATCTCATATCCTAATAAATCTGCCTCTGTAGAGTTAGTGAAAAAATGAGAGTTAGATGTTGTGATTTTTAATGTTTTTCGGAAGTTCAGAGAAGTTGTAAATTATTTAGATCAGCTTAATTCAGTTTACCTAACTTGGATGTATTTCGAGCGTGGTGGTTGAGTGGTAATGCTCTGGCCTCGCATTCGGGAGGACGCGGGTTTGGATCACTGACCTGACATACAGATTTTGGTTTCCCATGGTCTTTCCAGATCAATCCCGGTAAATGCCGGGATGCTTATATCAAAAGGCCATGGCCGAATTCCTTCCCGTTCCTTGTTCCCAGTCCTTTCACGCCTCCAATGACCTCGGCGTCGACGAGGCGTGAAGGCATAAGCAAACAAAAAGAAAGAAAATATGCAGAAGGAAACGGATCAGCAGTGTGTACGAAGATCGTGTAGTATGGGTTGTTAAACAACTTGCTATAGGACGACCACGAAGTATGAATAATGGGCGACCTTCCATTTACGGAATACCAACACTAAAATGTATCTACTTTAGCCTTGAAAGGATACCTAATTCCTCCAGGATTATATGATGCAACGTACTAGCAACGTTGTACTGCTTTCGTGTACGATGTATACATATTCACGAGGAATATATCTGCAAGATAATCGAAGGAGTAGCCAGCCTGGGGGAAAATGTTGTTTCCATTTCAACCAAAGCCGTAAATACTGAAATCGGCAAACGGGTCATGCTGTAAAGTCGTAGTGACTCACTTAACCTTATAAGCATTTACCACTCATAAATGCTACCGTACTATGAGTCATCTTTTCCTTACCGAAGAATCTATAACACATATGCTGTTAAAGGTAATAAATGCGACATGAAAACACTTTCTAAAGATACTATAAGCAAGGCTGAAAGAAATTCTAAGTGGCTCTCATTGCGTTTAGGTAACATTAGTTTAACACTGTACCTCTCTACGCTTGCCGTGAAAATAACTTCAGTAACAAATGAGTGAAGATTTTCAAAGCTTCATCGTAATTATTTTTATGAAAGGCAGCAGCTGTCGGTTTTGATTTACCCAAAATCTATCCCCAGGTATTTCCATTTTGTGCAAGCATACAACCGTTTATTATTTTCGACTCTCAGGTATGCCTGTATGTGAGAATTTGTTTGCATAGTCAGTATTAAGATTAATAATGAAACGATTTAGCAGCATTTTCTTAATCAGCAGAGGATATATAAGACGTAGGAATGCAGAGATTTTGCTATACGTAATTCCAGCGTTTCATTGCTTCAACATCACTAATTCAATAATTGCTGAATTTTTAAAATTCAGCCTCAGTTAATGTCTCTGTTATATTCAACAACAATTAGTGAAATTAAAGATGTATTTATATTAATTTTACTAATTCCTATAAATGATAATATAAATTCCAGAACTTTGGCTTTCCATCTGCGCTGGAGTGATTCTTCTGAGGCAGTAAATCGAATAATAATTGTAATTCTAGCCCAATACCTAATCAGTTTCATAAGCGAGCATTTTTGTGAGTAATTGTCTCTACCGTGAAGAAAAACGAACTACAAACATGTGGGAATAAATGATGATAGATATTATAGAAAAGATGAATGATGCTCAGCAGTAGAAATCTGGTTGTAGGTTATCTTCCGCAGATGCTGATCAATAGAGTTTTACTAAATAAAATGCCGTCTGAAAACAATTGTTTTGGTGAATGTTTTTTTTTATTCCTCAGACAAGTTTCGTCCTTAAGGTGTGCGGCATGATCAGTGTAGGTATGGTGATAATCTTCACTTGGTGATCTTGAGTAATAACAAATAGAGAAAACATTGTGTTCATCGGTAAAAAATAGAGACCTAATTTTAGGAACTGTATATTAGGGAGATGTGTTTATATGATACTCATATCTGAGGGAATGAAAATTATCTGTAAATACGTATTGTCTTATCCACCCTTTACACAATACGATTTAATTTTTATCTATCCATATTTGATAGCATAAGAAGATTGTTCAATGATAGCATAACTGATCTCCAAAATCAGATTTGCCTCGTTTCACGGGTTGCATTTTGTACGCCTAGAACTGTCCGTATTTATTCTATGCTCAAGTCCTCCTTTGTAATTGTAAGTTAGAGATCGAGTGCACGCTACTGGCCTGGCTAAGTCCTAGTTTCCTGTGATCATTAAGGAGTTCCCTCTGGCAGCTCTGAGCTATGGAATCCTCCGGAATTTGAGAAGGTCCTGACAGAGAAGTTCTCTGCCGTACCTCTCGGCACAGATCCTGTGCCGGTACCAGGGATAGCAGTAACTAAACCAATGGCGAAACTCCTATGGGTTTTGAAGCAGGCAAAGAAAATACTCAACTGCACTGGAGAATGTGGTCATAAGATGGTATCGGTCGGTATTTATGGACATGAAAATATTGAAGCGTTGGGAAAATTAAAAATATTGTTCATTTCATTATTTAACGTGCTCTATCAGATGTTCTAGCATAAGGATCGCTCGTAAGCGTTGCCATCTGTTTTGAACTATCCAAACGACAATCTCTGGAATTATTATAAAATCCTTCAAAAATCACGACCAGAACGCCCGGTACACCAGGTACCAGAACTGAATCCAGAGCTCTATTTACCCCATCATGGTGGAACTAATAAATAACTTTTGAAAAATAAAATGTAGGCGCTTAAGTACTGCAATAGCGAATACAACTTAGATACCGAGATTGGTCTCGGGTTAGGACACCTAAACTGCTGAAAAGCAGAAATAACAGATTTAAAGTGGCAATACAGAGTGATTCACGAAGATATGCAAATATTTTAATATGTTATTCTACAAGGAAAACTAAAGAAAAACGCTCATATAAACATAGGTCCACAAATGTTAAATTACGGGGTAACGGCTAATAAAAGATTTTGCCTGAAATTTAGCAACCTCGCTAATATGAAGCCATCGTAAAACTGTACGAGTTAAAGCACGATTTCCATTTATTTTGTTGTTATTGATCTGGTGAATGTAATAAAACAAGTCCCAGACGTGTATCTGCAGTAGTTTTCCAGAAATTCGCGAGAAGTAAAGAAATAATTTGGGAAAATTAGTAATTTAATAACTACTTGGCCCAATTTTTTTTAAATTACAGACGATTGCACAAAGATTATTTACTATTTATTTTATTAGCATACTTGTATAATCTCTGGAATTTCTGTAAAACTACTTCAGATACACGCCTGGGAGTTGTTTTATTACTTTTGCCAGATCAATAACAACAAAATAAATGGAAATCGTGCTTTACTGTAACCTCGTAGTTTTGCGATGGCTTCATATTAGCGGGGTTGCTAAATTTCAGGCAAAATCTTTTATTAGCCGTAACTCCGTAACTAAACATTTGCGGACCTATGTTTATATGAACGTTTTTCTTTAGTTTTTGTAGAATAACATACTAAAATATTTGCTTATCTTCGTGAATCACCCTGTATATTTAAGCTAAATAGTTTCGTAACATGATACTAGTATTCTTATTTTGTCAAAATCGAAAGTGGCATGTGTGTGTGTGTTAAAGATTATATTAATACATTGTTCATTAAAAAAAAAAAAAAACCATCAATGGGTAGTTTTTTATTTTTCCATTTTTACTTCAGAAAACATAATGTTCCTCTTAGTGCAGATAAACGTAGAGAATTTTACGGTGTTAGTAATATAAGGTATGTAACTGCAAAAGACAAAATATTCCGTTTGGAGTAGACTTCTTGGAGAAACGTCGCTCGCAAAATCTACCAGCACCAGGATATGAAATTGAAACGCGAGGTCTGTGCTGCGAAGCCTGATTGGCGCTAACTGACTCGGCGCACCTTCTCAATAGCCTCAATGAGATCAAATGGACCACTGCGGGCCCAGTATTCACTTGGATCGTATGTACGCTCCCTACGTCCCAGCAGTGTAGTGTGTAGTGTCAGGTGGTGCAGCGTCCATCCCTACACGCAGAACAAGCTTCGGTTGTCGTTACCGACAGCGTTAATCATACTTATCTCGATTCAAACTCCGCTTTCTTAGCCACTTGCTTTACCTTCTGAGCTAAAACAACATGCAAGCAAAAAAAAAAAAAATTCTTCCGGTTCTTAAAGAGAGAGCGAGCCATTAAAGCGTCATAGTCATCATTTTTCATTATACGCCGTTATATCAATCTGCTGTTTGCTGCGTTGTCGATATCATATATTTATGCCTGCTAGTTCAGTTAACTCTAACGATCAGGATGGAAGACCTGGACTTGATTATTTTTTTTTTAAAAGTGATATTTCAATGTATTATCCTGTGTTGGTATACTATCTTTATTCCCTGTGTACAGTAGGAAGGTACTTTTCCTAGTTAATCTCGTAAACAAATCAAAATTATTAAAACATAAACCACACTTCACTATATTATTGAGTATTGCACCGAGTCTTAATCTTATTTATAAAAACTACTTGGACAAAATTATTCTTACAACTAATTTTCGTTAATAACTAGCTTTTAAGCCAGTCAAAAATGACAGGTTTAACGCAAATTTCAGTCTCATAAGTGAAATAATTTTGTATCAGCTAAAATATCTCATTCCCATCTGCTGCAAAGATGAATGCTAATATTTCTTCATTAAAATGAAACACTTTACAACATGCGCAGTAATAAATGAATGTAATTTTTCTCGGCGTTGTTTATTTATAAACGTTTCTCGGGCAACAAACCGAGTAATATTATTGTTAATACACAATATTTCGGCGACTTTATTCTCCGTCGCCATCTTCAGGTGCAGTTGTCAGTGTCTTGAAGTCTACCTTGAAGTCAGCCTTTAGCGTGTTGTTTGAAAACTGGCATGGCAACGACAGATGTTGTTCTGTTGCCTAGCAGCATCTCAGATGTCATTAGACGCCCGCGGAACACAAAAAGTAGAGCGTTGGTGACGAGCAGCCTCGATAACAGGATTCCATGCGTCACTTATCTGGAACCCACAATCCCTGTTAACCAAATCAGACGCGAGGCGAATTTCAAATGCTTCTTTGATGACGCTGTCCCAGAAGCCTCTCGCATGTGTCAGTACCTTAGTCGCTTCGAAATCAAAACCATGTCCTTCTGTCAAACTATGTTCTGCCACTGCGGATTTGTCTTTTTGCCCCAGGCGAACATGTCGGGCGTGTTCTAAACACCGTTGTTGTACGCACCGTATGGTCTGGCCGATGTATTTCTTCCCACATTCACACGGGATGCAGTAAACTCCGGGTGTACGAAGGGCAAGGTCATCTTTTGGAGAGCGCAAAATGTTTCTCAATTTCGGTGGTGGTAGGAAAATGGTCTTAATGCCATTTCTTGCCAGGACTCTTCCGACCCTAGATGTTGTGGCGCCAGAGTACGGCAAGAAGGCTAATTTATCGTGTGGACCATTATCGTGTTCATTAGGCCTGCGTTTCATTTCCCGGAATGCCAACTGTATCTGATGTTCATTGTACCCATTCTTCCTGAAGGTATCACGTAGATGTTTTAGAATAAAGTCGCCGAAATATTGTGTATTAACAATAATATTACTCGGTTTGTTGCCCGAGAAACGTTTATAAATAAACAACGCCGAGAAAAATTACATTCATTTATAACTTACCTCTACGGGGAGGATATATATCGTCGCGTTAAGCGACTGGAGAAGCTTCGCAAGAAGAGGTCAAGACTTCTTAGTGCTCTCGCTTTTCTCCAACGATGCCGGGACCAAAACATTGTACCTCGTTTTGCTGAGATTCGTCACCCGATTGAATCTTTTGCGGCGAAGAAAATTCTACGGAAAGCGAGTTTGTCTCTGGTGAGGGAGAGGATTCAATACACCAGGCGTGAGTTAGACTCTGTTTCTCAGTCTCTTCTTGCTTGCCACATGTTTTTGTCTAACTATCTGCACCGTGACGCCTGGGAGTGGGTAGACAGCTGTACCGTCGCTGAAAGTCACAGAGTTCAACGCCGTGCGACGGCACGGCAATGCGGAAAATTTGCCCGACTTGCCCACAAAGTTAATACCTCTTCTGCACCTGATAGAAGGACAGTAATTAATCTGAGTGGTGCTGAATTAGATACTGCCACCTTTTCAGTTCTATCTAAAGGGTTAAATTTTGCGCCAGTACCCAAGACCATTCCATACAGGGAAATTCTCACTGGCGTCGAGTTAGCAGTTCGTGGTTTGCCTGTGAGCGCTGCTGAAGAGATAAGGCGAGAAACCAGCCGAATATTAAGCAAGGCCAAACCGCCTCGGCCCAACACCACAGCTGCTGAACGTAAAGCACTTTGGTCTTTGCGTCACAACCAAGATATTATCGTCCTACCAGCAGACAAGGGAAACGCTTCGGTGGTTCTTACGATGGCAGATTATCAACGGAAAGTGGAAGAACTTTTGGTGGACGCGGCTTACCGGAAAGTGTCGAAAGATCCAACCAATGCTGTGGCGAAGAAAACAACAGCTCTGCTGAAATGTTCGGGGCTACCAGAAGACACTATTAAACAGTTACAACCCCGCGCAGCTGTTCCACCCAGACTTTATGGATTACCAAAAATCCATAAACAAGGAACACCATTACGGCCAATAGTGAGTACTATTGGATCGGCCACTTATAATCTGGCTCGGTACTTGACCGGCCTATTATCACCATTTGTGGGAAAATGTGTTCACCATGTGAAAAACTCGACCGAATTTATTAATATTGTTAAAGAACTTCACCTGCGTCAACAGGATTTGATGGTGAGCTTCGATGTGGTTTCCCTCTTCACCAGGGTTCCTCTGGCTGATACGATGGCTCTACTACAACAGCACTTCGAGCCCAGGTTAGTCGAGCTGTTCTGCCACACATTACAATCATCGTACTTCTTGTTTAACGGGCACTACTATGAACAGATCGAGGGAGTTGCCATGGGCAGTCCCCTGTCACCTGTTATAGCTGATTTCTATATGGAACATTTTGAGGAGAAAGCGTTGGAAAGTGCCCCCATGAAGCCCAGTGCCTTCTTTCGGTACGTGGATGACACATTTGTTGTTTGGCCCCATGGTAGAGACAACCTAGATAAGTTTCTCCTTCACTTGAACAGTGTCAACAAAAACATCCAATTCACGATGGAGGTTGAAAAGGAAGGTCGCCTGCCCTTTTTGGACATTCTGATTATAAAGAAAGCTGATGGAACTTTGGGACACACGGTGTACAGGAAGCCAACGCACACGGACCTGTACCTAAACGCGCACAGTTATCATCATCCGGCACAGCGCAAGACAGTACTAACTACTCTTGTCCACAGAGCGCGAGCAATATGTGATAAAGACAGCCTTCCTAGTGAGTTAAAACATCTACGTGATACCTTCAGGAAGAATGGGTACAATGAACATCAGATACAGTTGGCATTCCGGGAAATGAAACGCAGGCCTAATGAACACGATAATGGTCCACACGATAAATTAGCCTTCTTGCCGTACTCTGGCGCCACAACATCTAGGGTCGGAAGAGTCCTGGCAAGAAATGGCATTAAGACCATTTTCCTACCACCACCGAAATTGAGAAACATTTTGCGCTCTCCAAAAGATGACCTTGCCCTTCGTACACCCGGAGTTTACTGCATCCCGTGTGAATGTGGGAAGAAATACATCGGCCAGACCATACGGTGCGTACAACAACGGTGTTTAGAACACGCCCGACATGTTCGCCTGGGGCAAAAAGACAAATCCGCAGTGGCAGAACATAGTTTGACAGAAGGACATGGTTTTGATTTCGAAGCGACTAAGGTACTGACACATGCGAGAGGCTTCTGGGACAGCGTCATCAAAGAAGCATTTGAAATTCGCCTCGCGTCTGATTTGGTTAACAGGGATTGTGGGTTCCAGATAAGTGACGCATGGAATCCTGTTATCGAGGCTGCTCGTCACCAACGCTCTACTTTTTGTGTTCCGCGGGCGTCTAATGACATCTGAGATGCTGCTAGGCAACAGAACAACATCTGTCGTTGCCATGCCAGTTTTCAAACAACACGCTAAAGGCTGACTTCAAGGTAGACTTCAAGACACTGACAACTGCACCTGAAGATGGCGACGGAGAATAAAGTCGCCGAAATATTGTGTATTAACAATAATATTACTCGGTTTGTTGCCCGAGAAACGTTTATAAATAAATGCGCAGTAATAGTATCACACTATCGCATAAACGTAATTACATATTTCTTTTCCTAGTAAACAGCGATTGGAGAATATTATGAAACCATTTATATAAGTACATAAATAAACAATAAGCAGTAACGGATACCATTTCAAAAGTAAGGTTCTTAGGTGAGGTGTCGGAACCTTTTAAAATTGGCACAGGAGTTCGACAAGGAGATGGACTATCACCCCTTTTATTCAATCTTCTTCTGGACAAAGTAATCAAAACCTGGGTGAAAGAAGTAAAAGGAATAACCATTGGCAGGCTACTCAGAAATAAACGTCACTTGCGATGTTTGGCATTTGCAGATGATCTAGCAATTCTCTCCAACAACAGGCAAGAGGCAGTCTACGAACTTGAAAAACTGCACGAAATTGCAGCTAAATGTGGTCTCCAAATCTCATATGCTAAAACCCAATATATGGAAGGATCTTCACGGTACCAAGGTGGACAACCCTAAAAAACGCGATTTGGCAATATCTCTCAAGTAGCTAAATTCAGATATCTAGGAGAAATTATTCAACCTGCAGGATTAAATCGTAAAGCAACAAGGAGAGAATAACTAAATTACAAAAAGCATACAGAATCACCTGGAACAGATACAACAAAAATTCAGTCTCCCGAGATGTCAAGTTAAGACACTATAACACTGTAGTCAAACCGGAGACATTATACGCATCAAAAACTTTGATTATTGGAGGCAAATCATTGATTAAAGATATTGAAAAGCAAGAAAGGAAAATTTTAAGAAAAATCTTTGGCCCAGTTTGTACCGGAGGAATTTGGATGAAAAGGAACTCAAACGAACTATAACAGCATTCAGAAAAAATTTCAGACACATTCAGGAAAAGACGAATTAAATTCTACGGCCATATCAGAATGAATAATAACAGACTAACAAAAAGAATTATAAACGTAGCCATTTCAATGAAAATTAAAAACTACTGGCTAATTGAAATTGGAAAGGATCTCCGGGAAATAGGAATAACAGACAACATCATACAGGACAGACGCTGATTTAGTAGCATGGTTAATAACCAACCACCAGTTTGCCAACAGCCAGAATATTAGAAGAAGGAACACTTGGACGGAAGAACGAAGGAAAGAGCACAGCAAAAGGGTGGAGAGGTTTTGAGAACAGAGAAAAAACACATCTGCTAGATAAGTTCACTCGCGCTCCTGAGTTGGGCACAACGATGGAAGAAGAAGAAACAATAAGCAATAAATAAACAAAATATTTATACTTATATTCATACACACATGCATAGGAAAAGTAACGAGTAAGGCGAACTAACACAAAACGATGTATTGAATGCTCGCTTTTTATCATGAGCTTAAATGACAGCGTACAAAATCGTAGCTGTGTTGCCACGAATGTGTTCATAGTTATCTAATATCCCAGGAGCTTTCATCAGAGTATCGTTGGCGTGTAACTCGTGCCTGTAACGCGTAACGGTAACAGAATACTTCCGGCCGAGCCCAAAGAAGTTTTTATAGGTGGAAATCGCTTTGTTGAAAACCAGGATATTTTTTTCTCTTTTCATCCACTGTTTCCTACATTCGCACATGTTTGCACAAATAACTCATATGAATCTCTAATGTGTGATAGGAGGAGGGTGAAGGGGGTCATGGGAGTGTACAAGGCGTATATTGGTGATGAGACGTGGAAAGATATTGTTATATGAATTAAAAGTAATGCATGGAAAGGAAAAGATGACCATGACCACAACCAGGCACTCGATTTCAGGCACAAGGGTGTGGGAAGATTCTGTTCTTTAGGTAAGGGTGTCAGGAACTGGAATAAGTTACCAAGGGAAATGATAAATAATTTACCAAAAATGTTGAAAAAATTTAAAGTTGAAATTTGTGGAGGGCAAATGTAGGTGGGTGCAGGAAAGGGGGAAGATGGGTGTGTAGGGAAATTGCCACCGGAGCCTGTGCTCCAATGCAATTTTAATTAAATATTAATACCAAGTGGGAGATCAACCAGAGATAAAACCAGTTTTGTGAGATCTGGAACGATTGTTCTAATGGTATAATGCTAGTGTTGCCATCTGTATCAGAAACGTGCAACTTACGTTGTGTTTGATTACTGTAGTTTTTTGTGTGTGTGAAATGAACAGTTTATAAGCGGAGGTTGACTACCGTCCCTGCATTTGCCTAGGGGACTGCTGTAAAGCGTCTAACAAGCGTAATCAGGACGGCCTGTGCGGGCAGACCAGGACCCGAACCTGGTCCCGTTGAACCTCCTCGACCCAGTGGGTGTCGCATTAACGCGAGTAGCAACACTCACTGGCGGAGCAGGATATTCCATTATAAACAGCAAGTTATTTTGTTTGTTTATTATCCGAAATAGTATCGTGACCCTTTCACTTCGTTATGAGACAGCCGCATTGCCTGCTGAAGAACAAAAAACCTGGTGGGTGAGCGGTAATGTTCAAACACCATGGATCCATGTGCTATCTCTTTTTCGTTTACGTAATTCTTGAGCTTCTTTTTTTTTTATTGTTTTCGCGTATAGCAGACGAAAGTAACTTATTCTTTCCACAATGTTGATCCATTCTGAAATGTCTAGGAATACCTAGCTGCTAATTATATTCGATTGCAGGTGTAAACTGGTTCCTTTTTAGTGCCACCACCCACAGACAGCGCGCAAACAGGCTGATCTTTTCGTACTTCCAGAGACGTGCGCTACTAAGTGTCGGTTTTACAAAGTTTTTGTGATCAGTGCCGGAAAAAACCCACAGAGCTTCCACGAGAAATGCATGGCCATTTCCTACCAGCTTGTTATAAGTAATCTTCTCCCAATTTTATATATATATATATATATATATATATATATATATATATATGTGTGTGTTACAAAAAGGTACGGCCAAACTTTCAGGAAACATTCCTCACACACAAACAAAGAAAATATGTTATGTGGACATCTGTCCGGAAACGCTTACTTTCCATGTTAGAGCTCATTTTAGTTTCGTTAGTATGTTAGTACGCTCTCCTGACCTCAACCCTCTTGACTTCCATTTATGGGGGCATTTGAAAGCCCTTGTCTACGCAACCCCGGTACCAAATGTAGAGACTCTTCGTGCTCGTATTGTGGACGGCTGTGATACAATACGCCATTCTCCAGGGCTGCATCAGCGCATCAGGGATTCCATGCGACGGAGGGTGGATGCATGTATCCTCGCTAACGGAGGACATTTTGAACATTTCCTGTAACAAAGTGTTTGAAGTCACGCTGGTACGTTCTGTTGCTGTGTGTTTCCATTCCATGTTTAATGTGATTTGAAGAGAAGTAATAAAATGAGCTCTAACATGGAAAGTAAGCGTTTCCGGACACATGTCCACATAACATATTTTCTTTATCTGTGTGTGAGGAATGTTTCCTGAAAGTTTGGCCGTACCTTTTTGTAACACCCTGTATATATAATCAGTTACAAGTCCAATACAGGTTGAATATTGTTATCTCGGTTCTCCGGATGGAACCTTGTCAGTTTATTGAAATTTGACGTTTCATCCATCATTTTATGTCTTACATCATAGGACCACCACACCCCGGATCGTTGCCGCCTATAAAAATTAGGAAGAAACGTTAATGACGCGGTTCCACCCGGACAGAGGTTGAATATTGCCGACTGGCCGCATTATGCCGAGTGATAGTCATACAGCTAACCCCGCTCCGCTGCAGAAATGTTGGCAGGTTTCAGCGTTTCCCGGCTCTGTGTGGCGAAACACGATAATTTCTTGGCACGGGCATCCTCTGAGGACTTCCGTTCGTGACTCCACTCGCCGAGATTTTCCTTCTCTATCGATCTGGCAGTCGAGACCACTCTCCACTCCACATTGCCTGTTGAACATTTATTGCTCCGTCCTCTCTAATCGCTACTTTTCCGACTGCGCCTGCCCCGGATTTATCGGATTGTGTATTGTTTACGTGCTTTGTATATGTGAAGCCTATTAAGAAATGTGCATTTCGTCAAGCGTGGTGGGTTAGCAGTAATGCTGTGGCCTCGCTCTCGAGAGGACGCGGATTCGAATCCCGATCCGGCAATCCAGATTTCTGTTTCCATGGATTCCGGAAATGGCTCAGGGGAATACCGGGATGGTTCCTTCAAAAGACCTTTGCCAAATTCCTTCCCGTTCCTTGCACCGCGTCCTTTCCCGCCCCTAATGACCACGACGTCAAAAAGGCGTAAAGTCATAAACCAAACCGAGTCCCTATTTTTTCCTTATAGCTTACGACTCGTTAACGTCGATGTCATCAAGGAACAGGAAGAAATTCGGCCATGGGCGTTTTGAAGGAATCGTCCCGGCATTCGCCCTGAATGATTTGGGAAAATCATAGAAAACCCAAATCTGGTTGGTAGGATGGGGATTCGAAACTGCGTCCTTTCGAATGCGTGATGAGAAAATACTAAGAAGAAAAAAGAATGGCTTTAAGGTTTATTGGAACAAAGGTTCCAATGGAATTATCGTCCGCTTCTTTAAGAAAAACTGAAAAAAAACACAAAAAAATATATTTCTTTATTTGTAAATGAAGGATTTACCATCTCTAAATAAGCGATAAGACTCTGGCCATGCATTTGGATGGACGCAGGTTCCAATCCCCTTCCGGCCTTGCAGCATTTGGTTTTCAATGGTTTCCCTAAATCACTCCAGACGAATGCCGGGATGGTTCCGTCAAAAAGTCATGTGTAATTTCAATCCCATTCCCTGCTCCCAAACCTTTCCTGGCTCTAATGACTTCGACTCGACTAGGAGCAAAGCCATTAGAATAAAAATTTATATTACATAATAACTTGAATTATTATTTGATTATTTCTGTGGCTCCAAACTTTGTCTTCCTCTTTAATTTTCCTCTCTTACTGCGTCCTCCGGCAAGAAACCAATCAATCCCTTATCTCCGATAACTATCAGTCTCCAATATACTTGTTCGTTGTCTGATGATACAATCATTGTAAATGTATTATTTGACAGTATCAGTCTAATGAAACTAATTATTAATTATTCTCGTGGAAGCTTGAGGTCCAAAATTGCAGAATATTAAAAAATACTAATATACTTGGGGCGAACTGAACGGTAACTGAAAGCAAATACGGAAAAATAGGTTGCCCATGAGTACGGTGGATTTGAAAAATAATTATAAAAATATATTATTAGACCATAATCTATCTATTGGTATTGAAGAGAAATATGTACGAAATACTATTGTACTCACAGATGTGTCTTAAATTTATTTTACATTTCGCTTGCGAGTATATAAACTATATCGGTAAGTTCCTTTTTTGTTTCGTTTTTTATCAATGTTTCGATTGATTGGCCAGACACTGTTTTTCACTTAATTATTTTTCTGCCAATTTCTTCATGTTGGTAAATTTATTCCACCTCGCTTCAGGTATGACTAAATGGCTGAAATTTTTTACTTTATCAGTATACCACAATTTAGATGCACTAGCGTATCTTATATGCGAGCTGCCGTTTCTTTGCAATTACATTTAATATTTTGTTTTTTTACCTCTACGTCACACCGCCAAAAATTTTCTTCAATCCACGTAATAAAATATGGTATACGTATTCTGAGTATCTGCATTTAAGCCCATTTGATCCAGAGTGTTAGTTCAACACTACGTGCTCAAAGTAATAAGTATGTGAGATCTGTCAATGTAAGAAGACGGATTTTCTTTACCTGCACAGATGAAATTTTACTATCACAATTGATATTTCCCTTGCCTCTACATAGCCCTGTTTCTCGTGCCTGAGTATCGCGACCCATGAGGTCAGCTGGAGCCATTTTTCACGGTCTTCCATTTTCCTGACTACAAGTCACCAATGCGAATGAGTGACACCACAAGAAAGATCTACCCATTTTTATTTTATTTATTTTTATTTTTTCCAGTGCGTCCCCGTAATGTTTTGCCATTGACTTTTCCTTGCACTACCAGTTTTTACTGTCTGTTGTCATTCCTCCTCATAAAATAACATCTTCTGGTCTGCTGGGTTATAGAGATTTTTTCTACTCTCATTTCTTGAATTACGTGTGGTTTTCGATGCAATTGAAGACATTCTCTGTCACTTTCCTAACTCATCAATACCATTTTTGTCGTTAGTCTTCACTACCAAATATTCACAGCCGTACAGGAAGAACGAGGAGCAAGTGAGTGAACTAGTTTGTTTTTCGTGTCGATGGATGTTGCCTCTGCCTTGACATATCTTTCCGTACAAGAATAACCTCTTGACAAGAACACAGTTGGATTTATGTCCAGACTATCAGTACAGTTATATAGATTCACAGCCCCGAAGATATTCTGTTTAGCGGAAGACGACTACTAAAACAACACACCGAGCGTAGTGGTGTAACGGCTAGCGTTCTGGTCTCGCATTCGGGAGGACGGCGGTTCGAATCCCTGTCCGGGCATCCAGATTTGGGTTTTCCATGGTTTCCCAAATCACTCCAGGTAAATGCCGAGATGCTTCCCTTGAAAGTCTATGGCCGAATTCCTTCCCATTCCTTGTCCCCCATCCTTTCCCGTCTCTAAAGACCTCGCTGTTAAGAGACATTAAGCAGTTAAAAAAGAAATACTACTAAAACAGACCCCAGGGAGTTTGGGAAACGTCATGTCATTACGTTCGCAGTGTTTCAATTGATCAGTAATCAAGCACCACCATTTCATTGTAAGACCTCAATGAAGGCATATTCTAACATATTAAAATCGTTAGAATGCTTCGGGGAATGCTGTATGTATGCATTTCTGCCCTCAAAATCGTGTCTTCGCCCGTCAGGGCACGAGACTTGTCGCTTATAGTACATGTATGGGATAAGCTGGGAAGATGGCTTCAGCTACCAGCGAGGCTGGAAGAGCGGCCTGGTTGCTCAGTGGTTATTTGGGATCGAAAGGTCTCCGGTTCGAATCCCTGTCTCGGTGGGGATTTTCAAAGGCCCTTAACCCCACCCTCACCTCTGGCACAGCTTGCTGTGTAATGTTAAGTACCTCAGAACACCTCCGTGGTTTGGATTTAACGTTAAGCTGTAGGTCACACATATCGGGAAGGACTACCGGGTTAGATTAAGGCGGCTACTACAGGGTCGGAATGCACGACGAATAGAAACCCTGTCATCAGTCCGTAATAACGACCACACGGAATTATTATTTAAGGGGCTGGAGTGGCTGTTACACAACCTTTGTCATGACCGACCTCAATAATACGTTTGTTGTGTCTATTACAACATTCCATAGTTTATCGTCTCATGTATCTGCATTAGGTGTAGTGTAACAAGGTATTAAAGGTACTGTCCAAAAAATCTCTCATTTGAAGTTATTGTTATATCACTGTTATCTTTGCCGTGTTTCATTGCATCTCTCAATCTCTCATTTGAAATTATTGCTGTATCACTGTTATGTTTGCCGTGTTTCATTGCATTTCTACGTTTCCCTCCAGCTGTGATAATTTTTATGGTAATCAGAGTATTTCATTGAAGCATTTCACGAGTCAGACTAATTAACAGTTTTCCGTGTTGTTTCGTAATTTGCCTCTGTATCAGCTTCTGCCAACTACCTATAAAGCTATTAATGACCTTCTCCTCGGATTTCAGTTTGACGCTAACTAACTCTCATTTAAAAAAAGTTAAAAGCGTTATTTTGTCTCTCATCGCTAATTCGCATACTAACGCTAAGCATTTAGGTGGATGTTGAGACGAAACGACTAGTGTCAATACGGTACGATCCGGTTATGATAATCCACTAATTAGTTGCTGTGCTTAAAACTGACAATAACTACATTATATATAGGGGTTGTATTTATTGTTAACTTTACTGTTATGACTTTCAGCCTTGCGATGTAAGAGTTCGGTATAGCTTGTTGTGAATCACTGTGAATCAATCGTAGATCACTAAATGGATTTTAATTCTTTCCGTCTTCCTAACAAATTTGATTAGACAAACAGGCCACAAGAGGTTAAAAAACGATTCTGCACTAACTTTAAGAGGTTTTATGTTTCCGTATTAGTTATATATACCGGGCGTGAAGGTTCAGCGGTTAACGCTCTGGCCTCGGATTCGGGAGAACGCCGGTTCGAATCCCCGTCCGGGCATCCAGATCTTGCTTTTCCATGGTTTCTCCAAATCACTCCAGGCGAATGGCGGGATGCTTCGTTCAAAATTCCATGGCTGATTTCCTTCCCGTTCCTTGTCCCCAGTCCCATATCGCCTCTAATAATCTCGATGTCGACGAGGCGTAAAGCCATGAGTATATATATGTAAAAAAATACTGTTGATATTATTGTTTATTAGCATTCTTCCATAAATAGTTTTATTATTATGTTTCCTTAGAATTTTTGAAGCCCATAGGCTTATCAGATAAACTCGGGGTGTTCTAAGAGTAAAATGAATATTAATTGCATGTATGATGGCTAGGTTCAGGTAGGGCAGGACACCACGTGATCAAATCCAGCCCACTGCCTCCCTCTACCCTCCTGGAAGTTGAAAACCTCAACGAAGAAGATTCTTGTACCGAGTTGACTTTAGATCGTCACCAGGGTTGGACGTGTTATACAATTTTGACATAAAAATTGGCAAAGGATAATAGGGGACAGCGGGGGAAAGGAAGCCTACTAAGGAAAAAGTAAATTAGAGTGCCTTAGAAACGATTTTTTTTGTATCTATTTTTAAATTTAGATTTTTCTATGCCGAATCCATAGACTATGTAACACAAAACAAAAACGGACACGTCAATGGAGATAAAAAAATAAAAACAAAATTGACTCAAATGGTTCTCATTACCCGGTCAACTGGATTATGGGAGCCCCCCCATAGGTTAATGGGAACCCTCCATAGGATAATGGGAGCCCCCCATAGGATAATGGGAGCCCCCATAGGATTATGGGAGCCCCCCATAGCATAATTGGAGCCATAGTCAAATTAGTCCATAATACTGACAGAACTTTAGTGTTTTTGACAAAATTAAATACAATTCGTTCCTCTCTTATGGATTTAGAAATTAATCATTTACTTTTTGTACATTACAAATACATTATTGTTTCATAATACAAAATTTACAAATCAAGGACATTTCTTCATCACAAACTGCACAGTCCACGTGTGCTAAATTTTTACACACTTCACAAGACATGAGAGTGTCATTTGGTTCCACTTCTGTGAAGCAAACCAAAAAAAGGATTTTTGTATAGGAATCATCACTTTCATCGCTAATTGAAATCGATGAGTATTTTCACAAGCGGCTAGTAGCCCTACATCTCAAATTAGATGGTCTACCCCTCCTTACATTCACTATTGCTTTCCTTTTTTTACAGCAAAAAAAGCGGATCATTTCTTTAGTTTTTCTTTTTCTTCATAGAGTTTTATTAAGGCTGAAGCATTTAAAATATCCGAATGCTGCTTTTATGAGCATTTTTGGGCGTTTGGTGATGTAATTTTGGCGTAGGGGGAATTATGGGCTAATCAGAGCTAAGCTCCAATTTCCTCTTACTCATAGCACTCATTACCCCACATGATGACGCTTTTGTTAAAAAGTAAGAAAATCTATAATATAATGTTTCCCTACCGTTTTACATAGTGCCCGTTAAACTAAACTAATCACGGAACCGTTACAATACATTACGATAATTTTATAAGCAATATAGCAAATTCACTTGCTTGAGATAATAGCTGAAAAAATTACAATCGGACAGCCGAAAACACATGATGTCATCTGTTGGGAAGGTTAAAGTGTTTCAGCCACCGCTTTCAATAAGGAAGAATGATGCCCTTAAGGGAGCCTTCAACGAAACTCGCACTTTTCTAGCACGCGACATTCATATTATTCAGGATAGGCTCCTATTACCCTTAGGTTCCCATTCTTCCGTTCCTCCCTATACATTTTCTAGTTCTTATGAGACAGACATTACTTGCTGGGAAATAATAAAGAATATTTCTTTCTATTACAAAATGATCCGTCACAAAATAGAGAAGTCGAAATAGAAATGAGTGAGTAGCCTCACTCGACATCTCTTGAAGCATCCAATGGCAAGCCGTAGTTAAAATAAGTGGTGTCCTTGTCGGATAGCGGTAGGTTCGGTATTCGGGAGAACGGGGGTTCAAATCCCCGACCGACCATTCACATTTCTGTTTTCCAAGGTGTCGCGAAATCATTCAATCCGTATGCAGAGATGGTTCCCTTAAAAGGCCATGACGGAGTTCCTCCTCTCCCAGGTCTATCTTCTAATGTCCTAGATGTAGACAAGGTGTAAAGTCATAATATAAAAAGGAAATCTCTGTCCGTAGCGAGAGTAAAGAAATATTCACTTGCAGACGTTTACCTGTTTCTAAGAACATAGCGTTGTGGCAATAGCATTAACATGATGTAGGTACTGAGGGAAACGACTACTTAATGATACGGTTCTGACCATCAAAAAAAAAAAAAAAAAAAAAAAAAAAAAAAAAAAATTTAAAATTATTACGAATTATAATGCATTATAACGATCACGTGGCATATTTCTGACTGGATAAGATCCATGGAAAATAGGTTTACCACGTAATTGAATCTTTAAGCATGAAATTAAATAATTTATTTAAAATAAAAATTCAAATTACAAAATAAATAAATACTTTGAGTTCTGTTGAAGGTATGCCAAACGAGAGTGTCTCCCCATCGGTTCTTCCCATCCGAATAAAACTCTGTTTCCTTGTTCTTGCCAAGGCGTCACAGTTATATCGCCTATTGGAGTAGTGGGTACGTAGCCGTCATCTGCTCATAGGATTTCCCTAATGGAAATTAAAAACAAAAGCTTACAACATTTTCAGCGAACGTTGTCATTCGCCCAGTTCCCGCTAGAGCTCGTTCCACTCGCCACTTTAATAGGAAATCGTACAAAACACATTGTTGGTCGCCCGCCCCAAGCTAACGGTGGATGCCGATTCAGCACTCTCCAAAAAAATCTTATAATGTTTCCGAAATTCAACCGAAAGCGAACTTCGAGCCCATTATGGTTGGCAATTATTCGACCAGACATTTCACTCGCCAGCTAGTTGTTTCTCCAATCCTCGCCGGTATTATTAAAAACACACGCAAGATTACTTTGATCTGTCACCGTGTTGGGCAAGCTTCACTGACATTCTGCACCTTATAATTCACTACAGAATCTTAGTCACGCGTTTAAAAAATGTATAAATGTTGATTAAGTGTCATAATTACACAATCTAAACGGTCTCGTGAATCAGGCCATTGGTTAATGCGTCTGTCTGTGATGGGCAGATTGCAGCGTAACGGGCAGAGGTACGCTTATCCGACTTTAAGCAACATCGCAGAGAGAGTAGTTGTGATATCGCTGGATTGGAGCTACAACGGGCTTGCTCGGGAGGAAGCATACGGGAGGTCAAGTCAGCGGGTGGAACCCGGGAGTGTCTTTTGAAGAACTAGTACACCTGCTATCATCACGTTTACTTCGTTTTTGACTCGTATCTACTGTGATCGCAACTGTAACTGATGCTGGAAGACCACGGCAGGATTATTTTTGGAAACTGTGGACGACCCGAGACGTTAATGAAGAGGAAAATGTTTGTGGTGTGTTGTCTAAAAGCATTCTGCTCTACCTACTATCTATCATCAGAACTTACATCTTCGGAGAAGAATCAGTGTTATTATTTTGTTTCACGACATCCTCTAGCGCGAATACAATCAATTGCTTGTGGACAGGGTTGTTAACAAATAAGACTACTATATTATCATTTGCGTTAATCCTACGTATTTGTTATGCGGTTAAGAGACGTGTTTTCAGAATTGCGGCCGTACCCACTAAACGTGTTAATAACTAGATGACACTCGCGGAAATTTTGCGAATACGATGTATAGTAACGTTGGTGGTTTGTAATCGGATGAAACAACAACCACCTCACTTGTATCATTTTTTTCTTTTTCTTTTTTGTTTGTTTTTTTTTTTTTTTGTTTTTTTTTTTTTTGTTTTTTTTTGTTTAGTGTAATAGGTACGTAACAAATCACCGCCAATGACGCAGTTTACTAATATCTCTGAGATATGTGCTGCTGCTATTTAATGCCTTGGCTCTGAACTGTCTCATACTTGAACGTGCGACTTTCACTGTTATTACTTTTGTCCCTCAAGGGTCAAATTGAGAAAAATTTCGTTCTTAATTCATAATGTTGCCTGAGTAGCGACATTAATCTTTTAAATGATATCTCATTTATCGATTTCGGTTAGGTATCAAGGAAGATAACTGGCTCGTAACAAAAAAACACATTATGTAAATAATGATACTTTTGCCCTTTAAGGGTCAATATGGTGTGGCCAAAGCGGAGACCTTAATTTTTGAAATGATAACTCATTTACCTATATCGGATAGATATCAAGGAAGATAAATGGCTTCTGACAAAAAAAAAACCGTTGTAGAAATATTGATACTCTTGCCCTTTAAGGGTCTAATTCCGAAAAAATTATTTATTAATATATGATATCACCAAAGCGGAAATCTTAATCTTTTCATCATTTCACGATTTCAGTTACCTATACAGTGAGATAAATGGCTCGTGATACAAAAAAAAAAAAAAAAAAAAAAAAAAAAAAAAAAAAAAAAAAACATTTTAGGAATATTGACATTTTTGCCCTTTAGGGATCTAATTTGAAAATTACTTTCTTAAAATATGATGTGAACAAAAGCGGGTACCCTAATCTTTAAAATGATACTTTATTTATCGGTTTCGGTTAGGTATGAAGGGAGATATTGGATTCTGACGGAACAACGGATAGGAATGTAGAAATGAAGAAATAGAACCAGTCAAGCAAGAAATATTATACGGCTTGTGTCCATAACCATTCTTATTATTTTTTTAAATAATTATGTTACAAGGTCCCAGCCGGAACTGTTATGGGCCATTAGAAATAACCTTCAGCGAAAACTTCACTTTGTTCATGTGAAATACGCTAGGATGCTGCTTGTGAGTTCCCTTTACCCGGTAGGATTACCGGGTGACGACAGACGCGGTCTGTGAAGCTGTCACCAGCTACTCTGCAGCCAACAATGCTTTCACTTTGTTCCATAACCTGCGGTGCCAGATTCACGTTTGTCCGGGAAGGTATGTGTTCGTATGAGGGCTGATGTGTAGGCAGTATTAGGACTACGTGGTGTGGTAGACGAGGGTCCTCAGCCTGTGTGACACGCACGGTGTGTGTGTGTATGTGTGTAGCCTGCGCAGAGCCGCAGCGCTAAGAGTCTTAGGGAAAGTTAATGAGGCTGGGCGGACTAAATTTTGTTGGACAGACCGCGCGTGGCTGCACGCGAGCGAGTCGCCTGACGGTTTTTAATGTCCGCAACCAAGTTGTGCGCCATCATGCAACCTCGGAAACAACTCCCAGAGACGTCACCAGGGCGCACTCGCGGTGGTAACTCAACGTCGAGTGACTTCAAGTGACGGCGATTGAAATGAAATCCACTATACCTGTAGACCAGTGTTTTTCAACCTGAGGGTCACGAACCTCAGGGGGTCGCCAAGCCCTGCTCTGGGGTCCGCGATCGCAAGCCAGGTAAATGTAAAAAGCAAGGGTTATAGCCAATAAAAATACAAAATTTTCAGTTAGAAGGCTGTGCCTGTTTATTTTTTAATGATTTGTCGAATCGTGACTGCATTTTTTTAGACAGAAATAAGCAAATAATTTTCTAATTGGAGCCTATTTCTCTTCTTTCTACCGTGTTTCAGGTAATTGTCGTCATAAAGTGTTTTTTTTGTTTTGATTTGCTTCCTCCACTGCCACTTGTAACAGACGTGGAGGGCTCAGCAGGTCTTTTGAGAACTACATTTTTACCCTCGCTCGCAGCGAAGCTAGTCCGCACTCGCTGGCGTACTTGGACAACTGATTGCAGTGAACGAAAACAAACTGTTCGTTTGTGGCTGCCGATCCCATTTTCTTGCCTCCAGTACCGCCACCGCGAAAAAAAAATCACTGTCCGGCGTCGGTAGCGTAGGGGCTAGAGTGCCAGCACCACGTACCGAGGGTCGCCGGTTCGAGTCCGTCCGAGGACATGAGTGTTTACTGCAAGTGTTGTGTGTGTGTACATGTCGTATCCGTCCTGTGGTGTCCAGAGTTACTTGCAAAATAAAATACAATGAAGAAGCTGAAAACACTGGATTATCTGAAATCACACTTGAGCTGGCTGTATGGTCTAAGAGGTGCCAAATGCCTTTTAATAAAAAAAAATTAAATACCTATTTAAAAAAAAAAAAATAACTGACATAATTTTATTACTGACATTGGAGGTCGCCAAATTGTTTTAACTTGTAAAGGGGTCGCGTATTCAAAAAGGTTGAAAAAAAAAAAACTGCTCTGGACGAAGGTAGTTGACGCGTTGGTCTCGCTTTATTGAAATCGACGTTTCGAGTGCAGTTTACAATAAGCCTTTAGAACAAAGCCACTTCTGCGCGGTAGAACAGCTGATCCATACACATGGATATTACAAATCATACAGTGGAGTATGCTGTGTGGTGTAGCTACATCAAAACAGTGTTTAAAGAATGAAATAAACGTAGCTGAGAAATTACTTCCTTACTCGTAGATGATGTAACAGCTTTGGAACAATTTTAATGCAGTGTTGTTATTAGTGTTGTAAAAAAACAGTTTTTTTCTGATGTGAAAAAAACATGAAAAAAACTGTGAAAAAAAACATGTTTTTTTTCTGGGACATGTTTTTTTTTTTCATAACTACTAAATTTCAAATTTTTAAGGCATTTATCGTTTAATATGACTGTTTTAGAGTTTATACTAAGTACTTATCTTACTTTTAAATCTACTATATCTTTCTGGTTCAGTAGAAAAAAAAATATTGGTAACATTGACTGAAGTTTTCTTTTACGAAAGGGGACTTCCCGAAAAGGCTAGGTTGCGTGAGAAGGAATACCCGTTCCCCATTGTTTGGACTGATACTCGCTATTTGAACTAGTGCTTCCAGGCCCTACAAATTTATCTGTAGACCTACGAATCTTTTCAAAAAATTAGGAAATTTAACTACGGTTTTTTGCCTCTTTTTATTATTTGTTGTGCTTTCCTTATATTCGTATACTTGTTAAACTCGCAGCGTATAGTGATAATACTGATCATTGTCAGTAATTATGAATAATTTCCTTGCAACCGTTGGCGTAAACCAACGATTGAAAACAAATAAAGCTCCTATTATAATAGATTTAAATTCAAACTTAAAAGACCGTAATACAGAACTATCGGCGCAGTCTTCATTCACAGTGTCTACTTTGCTCACAACTTAAAATTGCAGTCTCAAAAGTTTTTGCATGCAATACAACCAGTAAAAGAAAATGTAACTATTTCTGAAGTTATGGATCTAGAGGGGACAGAAGAAGAAACAGAAAATTCCAACTCCGACCGAACTAGTGAATGCGGTACCGACATAGAAGATGAATAAAAAATTATGTTACCTATATAGATACATTTGTGAATCATTATGTAAAATATTATATGATTTAGTAAGGTTTAAAACATACATATAAAATGTAAGTTCCATAAATAAAACCATAATTTATCAAATATATTGTTTTCTGAAAAAAAAACCAAATTTAGAAAAAAAACGAGGGTGCTAGGTTTTTTTTCATGTTTTTTTCACAAATCTGAAAAAAAAACTTTTTTTCAGTTTGCAACACTAGTTATTATAGACCATTTTTCCGCAGTTGCTCGGTAAATTAAATGATAAAATGACGCCAATGCAACTGTTTTTGTAGCTTTATTGCCGTACGCGTTTCACCTATCGTCGAGGCATCATCAGCGACGAATCTATTTTAAAATTAGCATTGAGTTTGCAAACTTATTATATGATGTTTGACGTAATTGTAAATTGAAACATTTTCTGATTATTTACAACTCAGTATTTATATTAGAGGTTTTCAGGTTCGTAACCAGACATCTCTGCTTTTTTCTCCAGAGCATGTTTCCGCTAAAGCAGCAGCCACGACAAATAGCTTTAGCGGAAACATGCTTTGGAGAAAAAGCAGTGATGTCTGGTTACGAACCTGAAGCCCCCAATGTATATACTGAGTTGTAAATAATCAGAAAATGTTTCAATTTACAATTACGTCAAACAACATATAATAAGTTTGCAAACTCAATTGTAATTTTAAAATAGATTCGTCGACGATGATGCCTCGGCGATAGGCGAAACGCGTACGGCAATAAAGCTACAAAAACAGTTGCATTGGCGTCATTTTATTATTTAATTTAAATACAATTTTCAAATGGGATTGATGTAATTTATTCGTAAAAAATTAACGTGAAGAAGGACACATTGCGAACTAGTATGAGAGCTAGTATTTTTCAAAATATGCAACTAATTAATTGTTGTTTGTGTTTTTAATACTTTTCTGAGTATTCACATTTTATGATGGTTAACTAACAGTTTTACAAAATCTTGTGAGATTAATACGCATGACACATCTTAAATAATGGGATAATTGTGAGTGACTGCTGGGATCAAATGAATCTTTAAAAGCAAGCTCCAAAATAATTGACAACTTTATTGAAAAATTGATGTTAATATTTAATCAATGATACCTATGCTTTATTAACTTTAATTATCATGGAAAATTGGAAATTGTCAAGACAATTGAATCAATACAGAGTATGATTTATAAAACCAATGGTATTTAATGGGCCAATTATTATTATTTTGTTGACAGTATTTTATACAGATGGGAACAAAAGTTACTTGTGGCAGAATCCATTACTGCGCTCGGTTCTTTCGTGTCTAAACGCAGAATCGCGACCTCCCTCCCCCCTCCCACCCCCCCTCGTTGACCTCAGCTAAGTTTGGTGTGATATGAGTTGCGCTGCTAGTTGTAATGCAACGGGATTACTAAGGAGGAAGTCGTGGACCGTTTGTCGGAAATTTAATATTAAATAAAAATGAATAAAGTACGCAAAAGAGAGAATTATAGAGAACATAAATATACAGAATTAAGAATAAATGATTTAAGGTATTTCGGAATATTTAGAGAGTGAGCGAACATATAAATGTCATTAATACGCATAGCTATACATGTTTGGAAGGAAGTTACAGACAGCGGCCATTTGTCAGACCCGCCGTAGGTGACGCTGTGATGTCAGGATGTAGACAGACTGGCGCCTACGACTGGACAGGGGCACAGGGGCACAGGAGCGTAGCTATTGGGGGGATAGGCGGTGCCGTGCACCGGGAACCCCAAGCGCAGCGCAGCTCGGGGGGGAGGGGGCAAGCTCTAGTTCAGCTGATAGGGCCCCCTTAAAGCTGCCAAGCAAACCTCATGAGATTTGGTAGAGCTAAAAAAAATGGCCTGAGGTCCCAAAATATTTTTTGCACCGGGGCACTTGTAAACCTAGCTAGACCACTGCCGGTCTGGACTGTAGCGGTCAACCGTAGTAAACAAAATTTAATCCTTTGACAGAGAGGGGTAGGGTAGCGTCCCTGGTTTTTGTATGTGAAAGCCCATGTGGCAGAGAGGCTATACCAGTACTCCCTAGAGCATTGGTTCCCAAATGGCGGTCCGCGGAACGCTGGAGTTCAGTGGAAGGGTCACAAGGGTTCCGTGTTCCGTCCGAGAATTAAAATAAATGTTCCTTTAAAAGAGTCATAACAACTCCGTGAGAAGGCTGTCATGGTTCTGCTTCCGTTTGTGATGACTTACCGATGCGAGACTGGTCTTTCAGCTTACGCTTATAAAAATGGGGATCCGCATAAAAAATGTATGATCAATTGGGGTTCCGCGGCCAAAAGGAAAATGGGAACCGCTGCCCTAGAGCCTTGAGGTAAGGGTGGTACCGACTGTTACAGTTTCGTTGATCAAGAAAGTGACGGTTGGTGGCGGCTGAAACTGCTATTATCTGAGAGAGGTGAAAAAGCCTCCTCGATTTAAGCGCTCTCTCACTGTGTGGCCAGAAACAGCTTAGGGAAGTCGCAGACATCATATTAATGTTGTGTAAAAGATTCATACTGTCATGTAACAGATAAGTAAACAAGGGATCAATTACCGGGGGAGGTTACTTAGTGCTGAACCAGTCGTGAACGTTGTCAAAACCGTAAGTCAGTGGCCAATCCCTGCTTTTTCTCTACGTCGACTCGATAATCCGCCGCGAGTTCTATGCACTTCTCCTTAGAAACATATGGGACATTTTCCAAGTCATTTCTGAATGTTTGTTTTCAATATTTTCAGCTACTGAATTATATTGTTTGTTTTCGACGATCAACATGACAAGTACACAACACTGTTGTTTTATAGGTAATCAACGTCATAAGCAGCAGATTTTTTAAAAGTTTTACTGTCAAATATTTGAAACAGTTAATTATTGGTTTTAAACTGGAGTGGAAAGTATGGTAAAGGTGACCATTACGCCACTCTCTTTCACCCTGTCGTAATGAAATAACTTGGATATTACGCAAAACATTGGAATTCTAACTCCAGTCAGCTGATTGTCGATAGTTGACTTGCTACCTTTTTAATAATCAAACATGCAATCACCGGGTTTTTTTTTTCGAAAGGCGTACAAATGTCTGCCGACAGCAAAGAACGTTACGTAGACAAACGAAAGGATAACGAACTGAATTTTTGAGAATTACTTCAACCAGTTTCTTTTTTATCGACGTAATTCTCGAGAGTCAAACGAAGATTTTGGTGCCGCTATATACAGCTCTGCAGTGATTCACCGACAAAAGAGCGAATAGTATCTTTGTGTGACTTATGGAAGGAGTACTACGGTGTGTCGAGTAGTTTGAAACATCGCGGAATAACAAGTGGGTCGTCCTCGTGGGGTTCTGAGGACAAGAGAGATGCTGGCTGCGATAAACTTTGTCGATATAACATCACAACATCCGACGTGACAGCCGTACTCCCGCCGTGAAGGTGTACAGAATGCTGCTGTATAGCCACTTCCCTTTTGACTACATTCATCCTCCTCCTTTTATTCATCTTCTTCGAAAAACGCCTTGCCCGTTTCCGTGCGTAGGCGGTTACCAGGGGAGTGGTGGGGGGGAGTGGGTTTACCCCTCCAAGAGAGCATATGGGATGATGAATTGGGTTGGTTTCCGCTATCTTTGTGAGATAATTCCTAATTTTTGTTGTAAGTAAGGATGTGGTGTGAGTAGTCTGGTGGCTCAGTGGTTAAGGTGTCTGACTGGAGATCCAAAGGTCCCCGGTTCCAATCCCTGTCACGGCGGGGATTTTCTGAGGTTCTTAACCCGACCTTAACCTTTGTCGGCGCTTGCTGTGCTGTGTGAAGTACGTTACAATTCCGTGATTCAGATTCCACGTTAAACTGTAGGCCCCTTATTAGATTGTTCGTGGTTTTAATTTAAATATTAAATAACTAGTCCACGAATCATTTTCAAATTTTAACTTGTTTTGTTGGTAGTAAACCATGGGGCTTCTAAATACAGTTCACATATAAACAACTCCAGCGATTACATTCACCACCTCTTCCAAAGACAATACAGTCACACCACCGTGTTCATAAACTCGTCGGAAAACTGTCCAAGTAAAAAACTGTTTCTGAGTATTTGCTGATCCCTTTATATAAGCTCCATCGAAAGTTCTAGAACACTACAAAGTCTTCCGACAGATATTTCTCAAAAATTAATAATACTTAAACAATTGAAAGCATATTAAAAGCAATCAGAATTAATTTATAATCATTTAAAATCATTACATAATGCTTAGAAATCAAAATTAAAGATACATAAACACAAAATTATCCACATAAATCATTTTAAACTGTAGTAAATCGTCCTTTAAACATTGTGGCTTACCTTAATACTTACAATTACAAACATTTAAGTAATTATTTTGCATATTTCTGTTGTTAAAAATATTAAATGGCATTTAAATAATTTATTTTCACAAAACAAAATCCATTTACACTGATTTACAATAAAATACAAGAAAAATATCCAAAACCATTTTCAATGACATTCTAGCTTGCTACAAATACTACATAAATTTCAATTCCAGTTAAAGTTTAAGTTTAAGGGCTGTTATACCCTGTACCCTGTCGGACTGCAGGGTTGGGTCAAGGTGGCTACGATAGGGGCGGAATGCGCAGCCAATAGAAACCCTGTCACCAGGTAATTACGACCACACGGAATTATTATTATTGTAGAGTGTTGTTTGTGTTGTGGTTGAGAGATGGAAGAAGGGAGGGGGTGATACCTGGTGGCGTCGCATGCAGGCCTACTCTTCCGAAAGACACCAATGGGGCGCCAAAGACTAACGACCTCCTTCCGACGGACGAGCCACCATCAACACTGTCGCACGCCCTCACTCTATACGCTCTGCGATGGAGTTTGGGATTTAACACAGGAGTTTGGAATGCAGGCTGGTGGATAGGAACTGTGCATCAGCTCCTCTCCTACCCTGGCGACCAAGTCCTGATGATAACATCTTCTCCCACCAGGAGTGGAACCAGCTAACCCCGTGTCAGCTCCGCGCACCATCACGGTTCCAAAGCCAACAAGTCGTTTCCTTCTTTTTCAGTATGTCAAAAATGTATGTAAACAGAACTCGATGGTACAACGAGAAATTCCGTTAAATCAATTTGTAGTTTTACTGGTCGGCATGTTGCAGGAAGTCATTAACTGGGAGTGGAAAAGAAGCAATTAGTGTTATTTGATAGAGACCGTCCTAAACGCTGCTGCTTTGGGTGTTGGAATCGTAGTGAAAGACGCGGTCCAGACTGATTTGTTCCTGTCTCTTTTTGTTACGGAGCCTCGTGGGTGACCGATTAACGTTGTGGTCTGGTATTCGGTAGGATAAGTGTCCGATCAATGGTCCGGCCAATCTGATTTAAATTTTCCAGTTTCCCGATCACCCAAGGTGAATCCCCGAATGGTTCCTTCGAATCGTCAGAACTGAATTCCTACCTGTTTCGTGCCCGCTTTCCTCTCGCGGCCCTAATCAGTCGTAGAACCATATGTATTTTTTAGTACAGCACTTCATACTGTTACACAATTTGACATATTATGTGAATGAAATTAACAACAACCATCATGAAATAAAGAAACGGCAGATCACGGCAACAAACGAATTCTTCCGAGTATTCTTTTCCATTATGTCTGTGTACGTTTCATCCTGGGCTCCTATGCACGTTGTAAAAAATTTTCCTGGAGTATATTATTACTGTACTAATTAGCAGAATCACACCAAATTTTGTATTAAAGTCGGTGCCGGATCATATTCGAACTCATTACATACCGTCTGTTGTTTTCATACTTAAATTTTGCCTGTCCTTTTATTTAAAAAAAAAAAACATACTTCTCGCAGTTGTCTACAATGGTAAAAAATTTGCGTAATACAGGGTGGGGCAGAATGGACTCCCTAGTTTCAAACACTCACTGTAGAGCGCGCAGGTGGGTTAGCGGAGTGGGAGTAGTGGCGTTAGGTGGGTGAATCGACGCCATTTTCATTTCAGTAGTCGCCATGCGGTGGGCTGGTGAGCATCGAGGCTTTGTCGTAGAAACGTTCTTTAAAAACAATGATAGTGTGGTGGCAACACAGAGGGCTTTTCGTGGGCGGTTTGGTTTGGCTCGTCATGACAGGGTTCCTGATGCTAAAACCATTAGGAAATGGATTACTAGTGTACGGGCGACAGGATCTGCACTTCCTAGACAACCAGCTATGCGACCTAAATGTGTGAGGAAACCTGGAAACATTGTGTCAGTGAGAGCGTCCATTGAACAGTCTCCATCGCGCTCTGCGCGGAAACATGCTGCTGCCCTTGGAATATCGTCCAGAACGGTAAGGAGAATTTTACACACTGACCTTCATTTACACCCCTACAAGATGATGGTCGTTCAAGAATTGAGTCCACAAGACTGGGTGAAACGTACAGATGCTTGCAATGAAATTTTAACCTCTGTGCAACCCGACGCTATTCTGTTGTCTAGCGATGAAGCGCATTTTCACCTCTCCGGCCCAGTTAATAAGCAAAATTTTCGTTACTGGTTGACTGAAAATCCTCGTGAACTTCATCAAAAACCTCTTCATAGCCCCAAAGTGACAGTTTGGTGCGCTGTGTCCTCCATAGGCGCTATTGGGCCTTTCTTTTTTGAATCTCGAGGCTTAACTGTTACTGTTACCTCTGAGCGTTGTTGTGACATGCTGGTGAACTTTTTTCAACCTAAAATGGAAGAGTATGGTCAGCAATATGATACACAAGCCTTTTGGTTTCAACAGGACGGTGCCACGGCTCATACCGCCCTTCGTTCACGCCAAATCCTGCAAAGACTGTTTCCCGGCCGCCTGATCTCCTTACGAGGCGATGTCCATGGCCCTCTCACTCCCCGGATTTGAGCCCATGCGATTTTTTTCTTTAGGGATATCTCAAAGCTGAGGTTCATAGTTCGACCAAGGACCTTGGAAGCTCTTAAGGAGGCAATTACAGATGTCATCGCTGGAATATCAGAAGATATGCTGAGAAGAGTTTTCGAAAACTTTTTTGAACGACTCAATATGTGCATCGCTCGCCAAGATTGTCACCTGAATGAACTAATTTTCAAATCCAAATGAAAATAAAATTGCATTGAATGTAGTTTTGGTAATTAAAAACGTTTTAAAATTATCTTTGTTTGTTCTTTTTCAATTCACCCGTCAAATCAGGGAGTCCATTCTGCCCCACCCTGTATATGACATTTCTGTTCCCAAGATGAACCAAAGATATAGAAGTCTTAACAATACGCTGTGTAGAACATAGTTTTGCATTCTTTTTTAATAATACGAGTAGCTTACGGTAGCAGTTTCAGCTCTTTAAAATAAATAACTGTCTAACGGATATTTCGCCCCAAAAAGATAGGAAATATAATGTTGAAAACCGTGGAAACAAAAGATCTATACAGATTAACCGAAGTTGATTCCTCCGTTGACCAACTATCTTCTAGTTCCTTATTATAGGTAATATTTCAATTTCAGCTCTTTAAAAAAATCGCATATATTTATTTTGATTTTACGGTTGTTTATCTTTCTACTGATTTAGATATTGTGTGCTATACAAAATAAATCGTATTATTTCTAAAACAAAATATTCCTTATACCATTGAGCGAAATTGTCCACATCCTACTATAAGTCTTAATGATATAGACAATGCTGATTCGCCTCCTGTTTCACATCCTCTTTTATAATTTTTACGACACTCGTCATACGTCCCAGTGGCAATGGTAACTTGGCTCACACTGCACAGATATTGTCCCGATTTAACAGAAATTCCATATTATTGCCTTCACAGAAAAGTTACACCTGATAGATTTCGGGTTTCTAACTTATATACTGTATACAGAGTTTGTCTGGTGATTTTATTTAAAACATATGCACTTGGTTTCGTATCAGAATATCTAATACAACAGTCCCACAACTTTCTGCTATATCACCTAATATTAGTTTTAATTGGGGTCCAGGTGGCATTCAATACGATAATTAACGTATGAAATCAGCTTAAATTATTAAAAAACTAAGTTCGTCACTTGTTGAAGACGATGGAGCTAGTCGTCGAAATATCGTGTTTTCAAATACAACCCGTGAAGACTTCATTGCAACCATACGCCTGGAAAGACTCCGTTCTTACATAAAAAATTCCTAGTGTCTTTTAATGTAAATAGGACTGTCAAATGTCTTTCTGGTCCAAGCTGCATTCCAACCTAACCACAACGTCCGCTAATATTTCTGCTCGAAAATCAAAGCTTCTGCCACACGAGCATTCAGAGTATGGAGGGCATTTATTAAACTCCGGGGAGAAATTAAAGCAGACTTTTTTCTGATTCTCCCGCGGTCACGTTGAGGTATATTTCTCGTGGACAGGAGACCGTTGCTCGGAAGAGCACTATAAAATATTGGCTATCAGTGTTTTGTGGAAGACCGAGTGGAATAGCTCCCAAGAATTCCTCTGTACGTTGTTTTCACATTAAATTCAAATCGGTGTTCCGACATACCTGCTTCTCCGCTTTCCACAAAACGGTGAATCCTGAAACAATGTTTCGTGCTGCTGTTCCAAGTAATAGTAGCTGCCCAAAGAAAATTTACTGCAGGTGACTTCGGCTGCTATGTTCCACAAAACCAACACTTTTGTTCTACGACTTCCCTTTTAAAGTTGTGCCCAATCTCATGCCCAACTGAGAACTGGCGCACAACCGAACACCACTAATACAGCAGATGATATACGTAATTGGAAATTGATTTATCACGAAAGAAAACATATTTTACTAAACCAATCGTTTCGAAATAAATCTGCAATAAAAACGATAACATCACATGACTTTGTTCATGTCATAGCCCTGACAGGTTTTCACTGTGTGGTAAACGTGCACTAAATGCCTGCTCCATTGGCTTGTGAGCTATCCTGGTATTGGTAGCCAAATGTGTGCTATCCTGACATTAGTCGCCAAATGTGCGCTACCAGTTATCCTGCAAATGGTCGGCCAATTGCTAGCTAACGACTCCGTTAGTGGTTGACGGGGTGTTATTTAGACGAGAACGGCCCAATCCTCTTCTCTCAACACATGCAAACTGTTAGCTCTGACAGATTTAATTACGATTTTCTGGCATATAGCTGCAAAACAAATTGAAGTATTATTACAACGTCTAAAACAGATAGATTCATTGTTCTGGTAGAAATACTACTGAATTTAATCAACAGCGTTCATTGAAATAATGTTTAAAATACTTGTGTTTCATTCAAACAAGTTTCGCTGGAAGATTGAGTTGGAGAACGGCTCCAAAACGTCGCTTCAGACTGACGCGAGGCCCGAGAACTTTTAGTACAAGTTTCAAATACATTTTAGCTTGTGTACAAAGCACGAACTCGCGCCATACAACCTTCTCCAAGCGGGGTGACACACACACTGCTCCGCGTCCTGCTGTACTACAATGCAGGCGCCCAATCAACTATCGCAGCCCGCACAGCTGTGCTGGCCAGCATCAAAGATTGTTACTTAGATATAACAACGTATGCTACCACGATTACTAAACAAACTACAGTCTGTGAAAACCCAACCCTATAACAAACCAAGTTACAAACACTTATAATTAATAAATTCAATATTAATAAATTAACAGTAAAAATGAATGGAGGATTAGAGATACACTGTGATGGTTCAGGCGCATGACGCGGGGTTAGCTGGTTCGAGTTCTGATAGTGTAAGAAATTTTCCTCAACAGGATTTTGCCAACAGGGTGCGAGAGGTAGTGATGCACTGCTCACAATCACCACAGTCCTGGGTTAAATCTGATGCCGCTCCACAGTGCGTATAGAGGGAGAGCATACGGCACTCTTGATAGTGATTCGTTCGTCGGATGGGGATGTTAAGCCTGGCGCCCACTTTTGTGTCTTTCGAAAGCGTAGACTTGAATGGACCGGCTCCAGGTTCCATCCTCATCCTTCTGCATCCCTCATTCCATGAACATAGACAAGACTCTGTTCTCAACATATACAGTATCACATACATCCATATTTACAATAAAAAATACACTCTGGAGAAGGCAACAGGAGACCACCGCCCGGAATCGGGCATGGCATCGTAATAAGAAGAATGACTAAATTGTAAACGAAAATTAAACACTTTTATGAAATGTGCTCTGACAGGTAGGCCTTCCTTTTCTTTCTCTTTATCTCATGACAGAACTGACTTCATTTCTTACAACACATTTATAGAAGCATTTTGGGTCCTTCGTGATAGACGGCTTTGAAACTGTTTCATAAACGTTCGGTTGTGAAATAAGAGCGTGAAAAGAGCAGCCAAAATTTAATCGCACCAAACATTTGAGCATATATAGTCCAGTAACGGGGTCGTAAAAAGGAGGTCTCACAAACATCACATCACGTAGAAGATTTTTTTTCTTATCTTGTATATATTGGTGAGAGTATGCAGAAACCAAGTTTTCGACCTCCAACACCCTCGGCAAAATTTTCTGTGGCCAAAAAACATCAAAATTTGGGTACTTTTTTCAGTTTTTCGTCTATAACTCCTTCCTGATAAGTCCTATCAAGAAATATTCTATTTTCAATTTGAAAGAGGACAAAATTTCCTACAACTTTCGTATTACAAACTTTTTTCTAAACTCAAAATTAAGCGAGCTACAGTTCTTCGAAAATCAGCCAAATTTCACACTTTTCCTAAAAGTTGGGTTTTTACCTAATTTGCAGCTCAAAATGACCTGAAACCCCTGTATATATAACCGATATATATGTATTTCTGTATGACATAGTATATATATGTACTATACTTTGATTACTGATGGTCCATTCAATAATCATATAGCATTGTTGGCCGGGAGATCCCAAAGGATTGTTCGGCCGCCAGGTTACAGTGTTATGGATAGGCCGCGCAGTGCGCTTCTTGTGGCTATCTAACCTGACCAAGTACTAGTACCGCATATAGGGAACCTACAGCTTAAGGTGGAATTAAAACCACAGAATCGTTCTAGCTTTCTCCATATTACACAGCAAGCTGTGGCAGAGGTAAAGCTCGGGTTAATGGCCTTTGAAAATTACTGCTGAGAACGGGATTTCGATCTTCAGTCAGATACCTTAACCACTGAGCTACCATTTCGTTCTATTACCTGATGGTATTTGTACCAGTTTGAAAAACGGATTTGCAAAACTGAAAACATAATGTTATGGCACAAAGTTTATTTATGCAGTCAAAATTAAGTCATAATAAGTCAAAAATTAGTCATAAATCAATTTCTTTTCCGTTTTAATGGATTGAAACAATGTGTTCCATTTGAATTTGTTCCGTACAACAATGGAAAAAAATTGTCGCTATATGAAGCATTTAAATCTCTTCAAGATACAACACCCAACACAAAAATTTTTGCTATACCTTGGCTGCTTCTGTGGAAAATATGAAGCCTATTTGACAACGAACTATAGATCCAACATCTCAGTTATATTTGACGGATACCGAAGTTATGCTGCGCAGAGAGGAATAAAGTCATCTGAAATGATTTGTAGTTTGAAATCATCAGATACTTCAGCAGGCATCATTTTCAGTGAGGAAACAAGTGCTACAGTGACGCAGCAAATGAGAGCAGCAAGAACTGTGTAATGTTGATACTAATGCAAAAACTGAAAAAGGAGGCATCCAAGATCAATAGGCAAAACAAGATGCTGCTGGATTGATCGTTGACGCAGCAATTTCCCAAGCAGCAAAATTCGACAGTGTGATGATTCTAAGTGAGTATATTGTCTTTCTCATTCTGCTAATGGGCTTTGGTACCACGAGTTTGAACCCACACACATCCTCTTCATCCATGCATTTCCTGGATGTGATACAATATCAGCATATTTCGGCTATGGGAAAGAAAACTTCTACTGCATGATTCAATACCAACCATATCTGATAGTAACATGCATGCTAACTTCTCAGAACTCTAGCCTCCAGAGAACATTTGGAGAACACGCAGGGGAACAGATCATCTTGGAACGATACAAAAAAATTGCTTGTGAAACATTGGAAGACTCGGGTATGAAATGATTAAGAAATCTGCCCCAAAAATGCATTCAGACTAGCACGGTTGCCACCAAAATCAGATGCGGCAACGTTTCACTCAATATGCACGTACCACCAACTAAAGGTTGGTTGGGTCGAGAAACGTACCCATTGCCGTGAGGATGAAGGAAAGGCTCGTCCAGTCTTATTACAGTTACAATAATAAATGCATTCAGGAGGACGTCGGTTCGAATTCCCGTCCAAGCATCCAGATTTGGGTTTTCCATGGTTTCCTCAAATCACTCCAGCCGAATGCCGGGATGCTTCCTTCAAAAGGCCATGGCCGAAATCCTTCACGTTCCTTGTCCCCAGTCCCATCGTGCCACTAATGAACTCGACGTCGACGAGGCGTAAAGTCATAAAAAAACAATAATAAAAGACGATGCACTTGAGTTTACTTCGAAGGTTGTATCATATTCCTTCCAGAAACCTTGTTCTCCTCCATGCAGCTGTCGCTAATCAGGACTGCATTGTTCAGCTGCTTGCAAAAATTGCTCTCGCCTGCCTCGTGAAAGCGTTCCTGGAATGTAGTAGATGAAGGAGAGGAAGATTTCTTCGACCTCGAGGAAGCTGTTCCTGATGCAATGGATGAAAGAGACACAATTCATTGATAAGCCGGGACAATCCAAACGGAAAAGAAATTTATTTATAACCATTTTTTTAACTTATTTCGAAATTATTATGACTTTATAACTTTGCGTCATAACATTATGCATTGTTGTTCGTTCTATTATCTTCAGTAATAGAGCGATCTGGTAGCTCAAGGCGTCTGACTGGAGATCGAAATCCCGGTCTCAGCAATGATTTTCAAACGCCATTAACCCGACCTTTACCTCTGCCACAGCTTGCTGTGTAATATGGAGTAAGCCAGAACGATTCTGTGGTTTGGATTCCACCTTAAGCTGTAGGTTCCCTATATGCGGTACTAGTACTTGGTAAGGTTAGATAGCCACAAGAAGCGCACTGCGCGGCCTATCCATAACACTGTAACCTGGCGGCCGAACAATCCTTCGGGATCTCCCGGCCAACAATACTATATGATTATTGAATGGACCATCAGTAATCAAAGTATAGTACATATATATACTATGTCATACAGAAATACATATATATCGGTTATATATACAGGGGTTTCAGGTCATTTTGAGCTGCAAATTAGGTAAAAACCCAACTTTTAGGAAAAGTGTGAAATTTGGCCGATTTTCGAAGAACTGTAGCTCACTTAATTTTGAGTTTAGAAAAAAGTTTGTAATACGAAAGTTGTAGGAAATTTTGTCCTCTTTCAAATTGAAAATAGAATATTTCTTGATAGGACTTATCAGGAAGGAGTTATAGACGAAAAACTGAAAAAAGTACCCAAATTTTGATGTTTTTTGGCCACAGAAAATTGTGCCGAGGGTGTTGGAGGTCGAAAACTTGGTTTCTGCATACTCTCACCAATATATACAAGATAAGAAAAAAAAATCTTCTACGTGATGTGATGCAAGTGAGAACTACCCCGTTACTGGACTAATGACCGATTTGGCAATCATCTTGCAACTGAACAAAGTGCTTTTATAGCATAACCAAAACAGTTATCAGTAGGGTACGGATCTTTAGGACAAGTCATATTTTTTTCCTGCTTTCTTTTTGATCTGAAATGCTGAGTTAACACTGATTAAACGTTTCCGATTGTATTTAAATGTATTTTATATAGCATATAAATTCATATTCACACCATTTACCTAGTTTTGGTCATATTTCGATAATATTTTGAGGAAAAATCTGGTAGTTTTTTTAATAGTACCGGGAATTCACTAGATATAGATGAGAACAAATTAATATAATTATTCACAGAACTGTACTTCTGCTTTACAGATTTGGAGAGGAGGCGGGGGAACAGCTAATTTTCACTGTGGTCAGATTTCACCAGAATTAAAGTTATACATAATTGTGACTCTCTAATACATAATGTTTCGCTCGCCTTTTAATATCGACAATGCAGCTGAAGCGTGCATGTGTCGATCAGCGTCAATCAATATCTCAACGAATTATCCTCAGTCATCGTTAAACCTGCATTGGAGCAGTGAATAGACCTATCGCCATGCCGAAGATAAAATATTCTGAAAGTGCAAAGTTACGTAAGGGAATTTAGAAAGGAGTATTTTAGTACAGATGAAAGAGTTCTGTTCTGTAAATTATCTGAAATTAAAGTGACTTCACCAAAACGATCTAAAATTTAATTTCCCAATGGTGCAGCGAGTGCACGGAAGCAAATTATGCTGTCGACATGAAAGCGACACCACTAGATAAAATAAATGATGTGTAATTCAGCATGTTATGATCTACAGCAAATTTAAATGTTTGGTCATATTTTGTCATTTTTAGGTCATAGTTACTCATTTTTAAAGTCATATTTGCTGCATATTTCTATATTTCTTTTGTCATAAAGATCCAAACACTAATTTATCATAACAACTATGGAAGACAATGGAATACCACTAAATGTTGATTCTGATATTATGTATTTCAACAATTGTCGCAAAAAAAGCTCATTGAAACTGAAAATGTTAATCACTGCGGCAAACAGAACTTCAGTCTCTCCAATTCTTGCGAATCCGTCGCTCAAATTGCTTTTGGTAGCGTGGTTAAGTATATTTCTTACGGATAATTCACGTACTAACCTTTCCCATTCGTTCTCAAATCATCGTTTACATTGGACTGTAGTTTCTGTTAAAGGCCGCAATCAGAGATCGGATTAACTTCAAAGAATAGAAAATTTTATCGTTGGTGGTTGGCAACTCGTCATAGCGCTCACGCATCTGCCACTGAGCAATAAACAAGCAGTTTATACGTGGGCTGTAGTAAAGCGGGCAGCGGAATATAACATTGAATTACACCGCGCGGCGCGGCGTCTGCGAAGTTTCATGTTCGTGCGCGGCGCCGGAGCATAAACAACTTGCCCGACGAGTCTCTCTTCCAGCCATTACAAAACACTCTGATCGTCTGAGCAGCCCGGAATTTTTACTGGATACACTTCCCACTTTGCTCGATTAGAAAGAGTATACAGACAGAAAGGATGCATATCTTCAAATTTCGATGGTATTTTTGTCTGTTGCTATCAAGTATTGACACAAGGACAACACGGACAAGATATTCACAGACACAACACTAAACACCCATGCCCTCGGCCGGACTCGAACCGGCGCCCTTCGGTACGTGGAGCTAGAACTCTAGCCCCTACGCTACCGAGGCCGGCTTGTCGAAGTTGATAGGCTCTTCGTTGTAATGAATTATTAAGTACAGTGTTATTAGGGATTATTAGGGACCAAGTGTTCTCACGGTCTGTGTGAATCTTGGCGGTGCGGCATGTCAAACAGTCAGGTATAGGTGAGTCAACAAAGCGCCCAGTGTTTCACGTCCGGTGGGTGACTAAAACGTTCTACCTGACTTGGACATTCAGTGGATTTATTGCCGACCATAAATAACTAAGGCCCGCTTTCTATTTGGTCACGTATCGGAAAAGACCCGTGAACTGGTGCCGGCGACCGAAAATGTACCTCAGTGCCATATCCTAATGAAGAGGCGCTTTCTGAGAGTGGTGGGAGACGATCCAGCCAATAGAGAAGCTGCCAACAATTTATTAACGTTTTGATTTTTTTTGTTTGTTCTGTGAGCCAATCAGGTGCTGATACTTTGGCGGGTGGCGCGGTAATTCTCCAAGGGCCGGACGACACATCGCCGTGAGAGGAGAAAGAGTCTTGCTCGGAGGAGAAGAACGGAGGAAGAGACTCTCTGGTAGATATCCTCATCTGATCAAGCAACAAGTAACCTGCACTGCTCTGGACGGGGAAGAAGGCTCGAATCTGGACAGGCCAGGTCACCAGCGGGGGAACAGCAGCAGACCCCCGTGGAGCCATTCATGCATGGGTTCTGACAGCAGTGGCGCAACGGTAAAATCTTCGTTCACGGCGAAAACTTATGCAATGGATTCCAACCAGTAATCGACCCTGCGATATTGCTCTAAATGTTTAACAATAAAGACATTGAACGATGTATAATTGTTTATATCTTAATAAAACTGGTTGAGCGATTTCTTATTTTTCTTTCCGTCGGCCGCGGGCATCTATGTTCGCGGCGGATTAAAGGTCAGCTGGCGTAATTCAGATATCCACTGGCCTATGCAATATTTGCGAGCCTTGTTCCACAAGGAAATTATATATGTGTGACTTTTCTTTTTATGAGTTACTATCGTTGTTACGCTCACGTCCGCGACGTTTAAGTTTGCGTGCATAAACATCGTAGCGAATTAAGCTACTTATTTAACTGTCGGCGAGTTATGCCAAGTTTCAGAGGAAAGAGTATTCTACAGCTCAGATCCAATGCATCCTAGTTACATCTTGCTGGAAATAACAGCCGGTGTCACGTTATAACCTGAACATGCAAATCGATGCTACAATCATAAGGTGAGTGGATTTCTGTTTTTTTTTTTTTTTTTTTTTTTTTTTGCGCTATTACTGGCCGAATCGCTGCTGCCGAATTTCGGGTGCTCGTGGTCGGCGGGAGTGAGGAGAGAAATCGCTCACCAATTAATTACCCACGATTACGTTCCCTGCGGTAAGACACTATTTATACGTGGCTTTCCCAAATAGATTATCCATCATCTAAAAACAAACTTCATGTTTGCATAATTTCACAATGATCAAGTTTCAATAAATTGTACACCCACTTTTCAATTCTCCTATTAATTTCAATAATATTTCATGTCGGTACTTAAAAATTCATTATTATTTTGATATTCAAACTTGATAATTTTGTTATTGTTGGAACAGTATGATCCAGAATTTACTTTCCCTGAAAGGAGACGCTACATCGTTAATTAACCAATTGGTCGTATTCAATAAATGATGATTTCCCTTACTCACTTCGTTCTCTAATGTAAAACAGATCACTGTCGGTGGTCGTCAGCGGGTTTTACCTTTCCCCAAAGGTTTTAATTACTACTGTTCTTGACTGAATCCAGAAGTTCTACCAAATGACAACACTGACGAATAGCTAATCAATTTTAATTTTCCATGAGCTCCTCTCCAAAGAAACTAAAATAGAAACATACAATTATTCAAGTGATTAAACTCACAAACCAAAATTCTCACAACGAATGACAATTAACTTTGCTCACCATCTCTGCGTGTTTAAATAAGCGCTACAAAAACATCCAGAATAACATAAAGAAAGCCTACCGATGTTCCTGGAACGGCGAAAATGCAGCCAACAATTAAACAATCAGAATTAATACAAAATCATTCACAATCATCACAATATTATGTACATAAACCAGTCCGAAAAGTTGAGAATTGTCCTCCAGACATCGTGGCTGACCTCAACAGTTACAATTACAAACTTTTAATTATTTTTTCATACATAATACAGTCCTCGAACATACTACATACCTTTTATATATCTCCAAAAAATAATGTTAATTTACACAAATTCACAAAATCATAATTAATCAACTCCAAGCTTGCTATACAAAATTCTTAAAATAACAATTCATAAAAAAGATTGGGTCTGAGTACTGTTATAAAGTGCTGCAACTAAAGCCGATTTAAGTGAAGTATTTGTCGATGTAAATCTTTAACTATTATTTACTTTCGGCCCCAGTAAGTTTGAGACCGGAGTGGCACCTTAAATGGAAGCTTACACTTAAATGCAAAAAGTGCAAGGCAAAGCAAATAAGTAATAAAAAGACTCCGTTTTCTCACAAGTACAAATTAACAATTCAGTTGTTGACACGGTGGATTCCCTAAAGTATCTAGGCGTAAAAGTACAAAGCAACATGAAATGGGACTTGCAGGTGACTTCCGTCGTAGGCAAAGCTAATTCTAAACTTACGATCCATAGGTCGTATTTTGAGAAGTCGTAATGCTTATACAAAGGAAATAGAGTACAAAACACTAGTGCATCAGCATTTTTTTTTAACTGCTTTACGTCTCTCAACAGCGAGGTCTTTAGAGATGGGAAAGGAATGGGAAGGAATTCGGCCATGACCTTTTTAATGAAGCATCCCGGCATTTGCCTGGAGTGATTTGGAAAACCATGGGAAACCCAAATCTGGATGCCCGGACGAGGATTCGAACTGCCGTCCTCCCGAATGCGAGGCCAGAACGCTATCCGTTACACCACCACGTTCGGTGTCAGCATTTGAATTAATGTTGTGGAGTTTAGGATCCGTACCGCAAGGGATTGATTGACACGTTAGAGAAAGTACAGAGCAGAGCCGCTCGATTCGTGACTGCTAGTTACAGTCCTTACGTAAGTGTCACAGAGCTGATACGTGGGTTGGGCTGGGGTTGTTTGGCGGACAGACGACGTCGTTTTCGTTTGAATTTGTTGGAGAATTTGCGTAAGTCTTTATTTTACGAGTGCAATGAAATACTTCTTCCGCCAACCTATTTAGGTCGCAATGACAGGAAGGATAAGATTAGATATATAAGATGCCGTACTGATACATTTATGTATTATTTCTTTCCTCGTTCTGTTCGGGATTGGAATGGGCGGGTTTAGGATTGGTGCTTGGCACCCTCTGCAACCCACAATATTTGTGAATTGCAGAGTATAGATGTAGATGTAGATGATAACCATGTTCCGACCGACCGTCCTTTGTCTCCTCTGTATTCTCTGGACAGTAGTCTTGTGTAGTTCGCGAACGAACTAGTTCGGAAGAGCGCTCCCATAGGCGAAATACGCGAACTAGTTCCCAGATCTCTCGCTCCTTAGTTCGTTAGTTCGTTCGATCCTTTCCCGAAGACCAACTTTTGTTTTAGTTTATTATCTAAAATGAAACACAGTTCCTTGTGGACACATTTCACTGAAGACACAGATATAAAAAAAAAAAAAAAAAAAATTTTGTTCAACATTAATAATTATTGCAGAAGTCACAAACGGAAATTTAACATGGAATGTGAAAATAAAATACACTTTGATCCCATTAACAATCAAAAGACAACCATCGATAACCACAACCACCATAACAAACAAGAGAGCGCGTGCAGTAGCGCTAGCAAAGCGAGCGAGCGAGCTGTCTTGGAGGACCTAGTTCGCAAACTAAACAGAGCGCTCCCGCGAGCGAGCGAGCTGTCTTGGAGGACCTAGTTCGCGAACTAAACAGAGCGCTCCCGGTCGCGAACTAAAGAGAGCGGTACAGTTCGCGAACTAACAGAGCGCTCCCGGTCGCGAACTATAGACAGCGGTACAGTTCGCGAACTAGCACCATTCGCCGCTAGGGTTTCCAATATTTTTTCGGTTGATGGTAGGAATTTTTTAAAAAGAATAACCTATAAAAATATGCTACACTTCAAAAATATAATATTTTACGAAAGAGTAGAAAATGGTAAAAGGTATGTTTTTACTATTTCATTTTTTAAGCTATATTTTTTGCACTTCTTTCATCTTTAATTCTTTTTTGTCTACAGTTAAATTGTCATATGCTTTATCGCTTTCAGTTATCAAATTAATTTCGAGAAAAAGCTCATTTTTTATTCATGAAATACTTCTCTTACTTTTACCTGGATTTCGTATAATGTTGTTATTTCAGAGTAAAGTTTGTTCACTTTGATATTCATTTTTTCTCGCAAATTTATAACCTCTAATATAGTCTCAGTCATCAAATGAAACCCTGTGATTTGAATTTAATTTTTGGATTTTGTATAGCCAATTGCTTTCATTAAAATCTAACTATTTACTATGATACTCCAGACATTTATCAACGAATACTAAAGCATTATTTTTTTATATTATCACTTTCTGTGGAGAATTTGGTTTCTAAGGCTTTTTCTTGTTTTCTTAACCAAAGAAACAGTATCTTTTACATTTTTCTAGTGCTGATTTTAAAGCTGACATAATATAATACTTATCTCAGTCTGTTAGTTAACAGCTTTGTGAAAGTGATGAAAGAAATGACTTGCGAAATTCAAATAGATTTTAACTTTTGTGTCTTCATCAGTTTCATTCGTCGCCAAAAAATTGTGAATGTGTGTTGGATTATTCTCCCCTTCACTAATAAAATAATAGCTCAATGACTTCCAATTCACTGGAAATTTACGCACTTTCTTTATTGCTACCACTTTCTCATTCAAGGGTCACTGTTATTTTTATATGTCTAATTATTAGATATCACATTGGAAGTATTAATGTTATTTTTCTTAATAATATAGGCAATACTATTTCTGTCATATAGTACTTAAGTTGTAGCCAATAGTAGAATTATATTTTTGTCCATGATTTCCAAAACTTTATTTATATAAAAAAGCCGATTACTTATAAACGAGTATTTTAATTCATCAAAATAAACGCGTTTATAATATTTTATAATTAATGTTGTGTTGTTGTTGGGGTTTAAGGGCGCGTCGATGGCAGGATCATTAGCGCCTTTTATAAGTAATGTTTCTTCCATGAACTAATAAACAAATCCATTTAAAAAATTAATATTCTACGAATGCATGTAAAGTAAATAGTAAAAACAGCACAATTATTCAATTTACCCATTTGTGTAAAGGAAAATGAGCACTTTGGTTTATCGGCGCCAACTGTTCATGCTAATGTAATTTGAAAGGGCTATTATTAAGCAATAACTTTTGTTAAGAAGGTCATATTAAATTCCATTTAGAAACGACAAAAAAATGATTATGTCCTAATAAAACTGACTTAACAAACAAAATACCGCGTGCAGTAGCGGTAGCAAGGCGAGCGAACGCTCTGTTTCTTTTAATTCGAGACGCGAACTAACGAACTAAAAGAGCGAACTAGTTCGCGAGGGAGCTGCGAACTAAACTGAGCGCTCCCCTTCGCGAACTATTATGCGCAAGTCTACTGGACAGTAATCTGAGTGCGCCTGGAGATTCGTTCTGGAAGTTTCACTTTTAAGAAAAATCCTTGACTTCATCGCCGATCGAACTCCTGATATCAGGACCTCAGTCACTTGCTCTGCCTATTTAGATACGCAGCAAGTTTTAATATATTTCACTTCACCAAATGCAGTTGTCTTAGCACAACAGAAAATATATTATTTTTCGTGTTATTATGATTTTCTCTAGATACACTAAGGTTCGTAGTTAGTGGCATGACAGAAAATGTTGTCAAAGAACAGAACGTTTAAAGGTTCAGAGACCCTATGTAAACTTTGATTAACATATCCTTTGACGAAATACACCTGTTCACATCTACGGAAGAGTAGGGCCTTAATGTGGGACGGTTAGGTAACTATCGTGTATTCTAAAAATGGTGAACAGCTTGAGTACATACTCTACTAGTGTTTAGGGTGCTTCTAAAGGCGTATGAGATGGTTCTTGCGATGAATGCGTTTATTTTCAGTAGTACTCTGAACAAACTTGATTGCTGTAAAATATACAAGAGCTACATAAAGCTTCCACTGTAATCGCGCATACGTTATCTTCTTCTTCCGGGTGATTTTTTTTTTTTTTTTTACTTATGGCTTTACGACTCGTCGATGTCGATGTCATTAGAGACGGGATGGGACTGGAGACAAGGAATGGGAAGGAATTCGGCCATTGCTTTTTTTGAAGGAAGCGTCCCGGCATTCGCCTGGAGTGATTTGGGGAAACCATGGATGCCCGGACGGGGATTCGAACCTGCGTCCTCCCGAATGCGAGGCCAGAACGTTAACCGTTCACTCACCACGCTCGGTCCGGGTGTTGATTACCGTGGAAATGTACGGCTCCTTGGGAACCCTGTTGGGAAGATTAACTTGGACGGTTTCCCGTTGTCTTCCCCAGTGTGTGTTATCGTAGGTATTGTGTGTGTTCAGTATAGGGTGTTGTATGAAATGAGAGAAGAAGAAGAGAGAGGGGAGGTGCGGCCTAGTCTTCGAAAGACATCATGGACAGAGTTTTGAAGTATCGCCGTCTGTTTGAGAAACGTGATATGTGTGTTCTGTATGGTAAGTGTATACCTTTCGTTGTGAAATGTACAGTGTTTGAGGGAGAGATTAGGGACCGTCCCAGCATTTACCTGGGTGTTTACTGTATCTCCCGCTTTATCGCGAGCAGCCACACTGGCGAGAAACTACACTTTAAGGTGAGATAAGCTTTCCATGATTTCCCTATGATTTCTCTAAGTCACTCACCGAGTGGTCGTGGTGTAATGGTTAGTGTTCTCGCCTCGCATTCTGGAGGACGGCGGTTCGAATCCCCGTCCGGGCATCCAGATTTCGGTTTTCCATGGTTTACCAAATCACTCCAGGCAAATGCCGGGATGCTTCCTTCAAAAGGTCATGGCCCAATTCCTTCCCATTCCTTGCCCCCGCCCCCCCTCCCCCCATCCTTTCCCGTCTCTAAAGACATCGCTGTTAAGAGACGTTAAGCAGTTAAAAAAAAAAAAAAAAAATCCCTAAGTCACTCCAGGCGAATACCAGGATGCTACCTTTAAAAGGTCATGGCAGAACTGCTTACTGCTACGTCCTTACTGCGGCCGAACGTCACACGGCGGAAGGGCGATCCACAGAAGACGGTCACGAGCAACCCGAAGCAAGTTCAAGGAGCAGGCCGAACGTAATCCAAAGACGCGCACTGGCAGAGTCCGACGTGTGGTTCACAGAGTCCAAGAGAGAGTACCGAAACGTAGCCGAGAACGAGCACTGTCAAAAGTCCGAGAGGCGATTCACAGAGTCCTAGAGAGAGTACCGAAACCGTAGCCGAGACGAGCACTGTCAAGAGTCCAAGAGGCGATTCACAGTAGGACGGAGACACGACCGAAACGCAATGAATACCGAACTGTCGAGTGGAGCTGCGCTGGCTGTATTTATTTATATACAGCGGGTCGCCTCCGATTGACTGCGGCGAAAACTATGACGCGGTGGCGCTCGTTGGCCCGATTCCAGCGCCGTCTATATGTTGTCCACATCCATGCCCTCTACTGGGCATGCGGCGATTTCGGGACGGGATACCAGACTTACCATATCTTTTCACAATTCACTTCCTTTCTGTCGGAGAGACATTCCGATGCCTATAGCATCCAGTAAAAAGGTAAACGCGTATGGCATTGTTGGCCGGGAGATCCCGAAGGATTGTTCGGCCGCTTTGTGACAGAGATTCGATTAGCAGTGCATGCGCCTCTGCCCTATCGCGATAATCCTAGCGGGGAAAGGGGACCTATAGCTTTACGTGCAATCCGAACCACGGAGCGTCCTAGCATGCTTCACATGAACAAAGCAAAGCTCTGTCAGAGGCGAATGTCAGTTTTTAGGCTCGTAAAAAAATTCCAGACGACATTGAGATTCGAACTTCTGCTTCCCAGTCATGCGCCTTAACCAACTGAGCCACCAGACCGCACTATAGCGTCCAGTGATGCCATATGCTAGCAGTGATGCTATATGCTAGCCAGGGGCATTACAAACCTCCATTAAAAAAGGTGACTTTTTTGATTAAGGTCTTCGAGGTGAGGGTTTTAAAAAAAAAAAAAAAAAAAAAAAAAAAAAAAAAAAAAAAAAAAAAAAAAAAAAAAAAAAAACGAGAAACTCAAATTCATTAGAACTAAGCGATCATGTATTTGCTTTTCTATTAGTATTTTTTTTTACCAAATACAATGACTAAAATGCTAAATAAAAAATGCCGCATTTAGTATTAAAAATGTCATTAAGTCTCTGATCTGATTTAAGCCTGCTCCCACGCAGTAGCTGTGAAATGCTACAGGACAACCCGGCTCTGGAATTACGGAAAGTGCGGCATAAATCGTTCAGGTGCCGAGCAGCTTCGGCGCGCGCTCGTTTCGCGATCGGCGATTCATGGAATGGGAAATATCGCAGGCCCCGCACTGCTCTGCGATCCCAAACAGTTCTTCTCCAAAACGGACACGCGCAGAAGCGGGCAGTTCTTGCTACCAAATCAACATTCCAGACTCCCTGCACCGTTTTTCACTCACACATCAATTATTGTTTTTTTATGTCAAGTTATGTTTAGTGAAGGCTCGTGTGAGTAGTGGAAAATTCATTGATTTTTTGCGGACAAAACTGGCGTAGCGTGAACAGTAAGAACTCTGGTTTTGAGTTTCTTTATCGCTGCAAGGCACATGTATTGACCAATATTTATGTAATGTATTACCAATTACATTTTGTTTGGTTCAGTAATAAGACCTGAATATAACATTAGCTTTAATCAACCCCGTCACATTGGGTATAATCGGTTTAGAATAATTTTCGGAACATAGTGAGTAACAAGTATGTAATAACCAAAGTGCTTTCTCAGCTCTGCACTTACAAAGCTTATCAAATGTGTAGTATGGCCGCCGTTTGCACATTCCAGGTTACGTTTTAATTCCAATCTAATTCCAACAGTATATATATGCTCCGACGGAAAATCATCTATTCGTCTTTCCCATTTCACTAATTTTATACCAGCTGAAAACAATGATTTGAGGTTTTTTTTAATCTGTCAATATACTGAAGTGTGGATTTACTTGATTTTTCATTATTTATAAAAATGTTATTGGAAAATGCAATTTGAATACAAATAAATTTACAAGACCCCTGATATTCACAAGGACATTGTAACATCACTCAAAGCTAGACTTTAAATGGAATTGTGTTTTATGAATTATTTGTAGCAAGCTAGAAGTGGAGTGAATGTGATTTTGTATGTTTGTCTTGAAATTTACTGTAAATCTGTGTAGGCCTTTGTTTTATGAAAAGAAATTATGTAAATACTATTTAATACGTTTAAGGACTGAACTATGCAAGTGAATTACTTAAATGTTTGTAATTGTAAGTATTAAGGTTAGCTACGATGTTTAAAGGATGATTTACTACAGTTTAAAATCGTTTATGTGGATAATTTTGTGTTTAAATATCTTTAATTTTCATTTCTTAACATTTCACAGTGATTATAAATCATTATGCATCGATTTCAATCATTTTTAATATGTTTTAGTTGTTTAAGTATTGTTAAGGTTCGAGAAAAATCTGTCGGAAGCCTTTGTAATATTCTAGAACTTTCAATTAAACTTATATAAACGAGCGGCAGAGACAGTGTAAACAGGTTTTGCGTTCACAGTTTTACGTCGGCAAAGACACATGGTTAGAGTGTATGGCAGTATTGTCTTTGAAAGGAGTATTGAATGTAATCGCTGGAGATTGTGTTTACATATGACCTTTGTCTTTGACGTCCAATGCTTTACGAGAAATAAAAACAGTTAACATTTGAAAGTGTGTCTGTAACTAATTATTTCATATATAATTAACTACGAGGCACCTAGTAACATCCCTAACAGCTCTTGTATCTGATATCAACCAATGGTGTGATATAGGTTTTTTTATTCTGATTTACTCACTTCTCTGGAACATCCTTTTCATCTCCTTCTCCAGTAAATGCAGGGTTTTGAGATCTCTTCATATAACGTTCCCAATGTGTTCTGCTAAACTGAATTTACTATCAAATTATACGTCAAAATACTCACACTTTAAGTCTTCAACAAGCAATCCCTCGTCCTTTTAATAAGAATCCCGTGAGCTTAATAAGCTTACGCGTGTTTGTATTTTCTTTACCATGTTGACCTTCCCATTTTTAGACAAATATACTCAAATATTGCTTCTCCTGGTTGGCCTTTATATTCTGATACAAAGAGAATTATGTTAAAAAAAAATAAAAAAAGATAAATAAAATAAAATTAAAAAAGGCTCAACAGAAATGAAAAATATAAAAGTAAAACAAGCACTCACACGAAAACAGCAAATAAAAGAAGGCAATGTCAAGACGGCAAGTATTTCTGACAAGAATCCCTTAACCTAAAGGCTAAGGGAGAGCCTCTACTGATTCGGTTTAATTTTTAAGCAATAAATCCGTATAAATAAAAATAAAACCATCTGTTTTTCTATCGTAAGGACTGTTCAAATGGATCCCATATTGCACACATAATACCATCTCTATCTCGACCTCCAAAGATAAATCATATGCATCAGACAAGTTCTCCATGTTCTACCCTTAGCACTGAGCTCGGTGGGTTAGTGGTAACTCTCTGGTATGGCACCCGGGAGGACGCAGGTACGAATCCCCGCCGGGCCATCCAGATTTAGGCTTTCCATGATTTCCAGGTGAATACATGGATGGTTCCTTCAAAAAGCCATGGAAGAATTCCCTCCCGTTCCTTGCCCCACTCAGTTCCCGCCTCTAATTACCACGACATCAACAAGGCAAAAAGCCATAAACAAAGAATAAAATTGTAGTAGCAGTAGTACATATGAAAAACAAAGGCGAGTTGAGATGTTTTTAGGGAGTTTACTTAATTCTAGTTGAAAAAATAGATCCTAAACGAATTAAATATGTTGTAAAACTGATAGAGAGTTAAAAACAGCAGTGGAGCTGCTAGCAGTAATCATTGTTTACAGTGAGGGATGGAGCAACCTTCACCTGAGGGATTATCTGAGCGGTTGCTCCTCTCCGGAGCTGTAGAGCCCCTCAGTCCAGGGGCTATCGATTACACTCGAGTGGCGCGCAGAGTGCTTAAGTTACCTGCCTGCCTCTGCCTGTCCTCTGATGCGACTTGGAGCTCGCTGACGAGGCCTATTAGGCCCCAGGCAGAGAGGCTAACAACCACACATCTCTTCACGTATTTCAAACATCGACGTCTGCGAACATTGGGGCCAACAAATGTATCAAAATATGAAGTATTTTATATTAAACTAGGAGGCCGGTGCGATAATTTCGCTGTCGCGTGGTTAAGGAGGTAGGTACAGTTATAAGGTTTCAAAAAAAATATTTTTTTTTCTTCTGATTAAAAAAAATAGTTTTTACTTTTGACTTCATGTTGGTGAAAAAATTATTTAAATATCTTTGACAGTGTGGGAGTTATGCGTGATTAAGCGAAGTCCTGTATGATTGACAGCCATTTAAATCTGCACTTGAAGGTAATCCAAATCTTTAACCTTAAATATCTGAAAACAGCAATTCATCAATTGATTTAAAAGTTAACTTTTTTCCAAATGCATAGATCTTTTTAAAATTAGCAGGACATGTTCTACATACTAATTACTACACTCCCTACCATTACTGTTTATGCAGCTTTTCATAAATGGAAAATATGCCTATATGTTTAAACAATAATGCGAGAATTTTAATTTATTAATATTTTTTATTAACAACAAATATAACGTTAAATTTGTTATATTATTCATATAACTAATTGCCTAGGTATTAGTTTACAAGATTAAAAAAAGATTGCAGCAAAATTTCAAATATTATCCTTTCTATCATTAAAGACTTTAATGATGACATATTTTAAGTGTCAGTTTGGATGGTACATTAACATATTGTTAAATAATATTTTTTTAAAAATCAATTTTCATATATAACTATAACAGTTCAATGGACCTGCGAAATTTGAACCCTCAAATTTAAATGTATTTGGAGAAAATTAAATTTCAATTTCTACAAATATTTGTATGTGTTAGCTGTACCTATCCCCTCAATCTAAGCGAAAGCTATTATGCGACAAACCCCTTCTGAATCCGCGTCAACAATCACCAACTGACCGGGCTGTCTGTGATCTAATGTCGAGAAATTAGGTTAAATATTGCATAGTACTTACAGTTAATTAAGAGGGCTTGCAAGCGGTATTGTGTTAGTATTGTGAAAAATATTCTGACTGAACACTTTTCATCTAGATTTATTCTTATATGTTATTTTTATGATCAAGGTTGCTTTGAAGCAAATACACGGCGCATACAATAATTGGTTATTTATTAATAAACTTGGCAAAGTAAATACTTCAAATGAAGATCATATTTCGAAAGCACATTAAAGGCAAAACAATTTCACTGATGATACTAGATATGATTGCGTACTATCACCTTCAACCACAGGTTCTGATGCCACGCGTACACTGTGCAGCCGTAAGGAACTTGTGTAATATCACACGAGTGTCGTGGTTGATAAGACTCGATACGTTGTGCCAGACATCCGGTCGCTTAAGTTACGAGCTGGGAAAGTAGCTCTGGGCTCCTCTCAATTGTTACGAACGAAATGAAGTAAAGACTTTAAGCTATTCCTTTACCCCAGAAAAGCAATCAAGCGTCACCGCGAATGAAATACCGAGGTTGCTGGTCTGTAGTAGGAATGATAGAAGAACTGGCCCATTTGTAGCAATTATTCATTTGTCAAGTGAAATAGGTACGTATCAAAACATACCGAGCGTGGTGGGTGAGTGGTTAACGCTCTGGCCTCGAATTCGGGAGGACGGCGGTTCGAATCCCCGTCCGGGCATCCAGATTCCCCAAATCATTCCAGGTGAATGCCGGGTTGCTTCCTTCAAAAGGCCATGGCCGAATTCCTTCCCGTTCCTTATCCCCAGTCCCATCCCGCCTCTGATGACTTCAACGTCGACGAGGCGTAAAGCCATAAGAAGAAAAAAAACTTACAACGTCTTATGAAACTACTAGAAATACTAGAAAAGCTCCTTATTCTAGAAAACACACACAATTTATCCATTTCTCTGACCTGCGATTAAGGGGTTGTTTGATTTTTTTACCTTTGCTGTAGAAGCTTTAGGTTATCGATGTTATTCTTTCCTTGAGCATCGCATTCGAGAGGACGGCGGTTCGAATCCCCGTCCGGGCATCCAGATTTGGGTTTTCCATTGTTTCCCAAATCACTTCAGGCAAATGCCGGGATGCTTCCTTAAAAAGGCCATGGCCGAATTCCTTCCCATTCCTTGCCCCCATCCTTTCCCGTCTCTAAAGACCTCGCTGTTGAGAGACGTAAAGCAGTTTTAAAAAAAATGAACATCGGTATGCCTGCAGCTGAGTGTTAATCTTTTATTGGGAATCGTGCAGGTACGTGTAGTGCCTTCCTAATGCCTGGTTTTGCATTCTCTGCAGCTTGGCCAAGGAGGTGCGGGCAGCGTACCCCATTACCGGTCACGTATACTCGACGATTGCTTGACCAAGCTGCAATAGATATTCACCACTACTTTGGCCGATAGTCTGCTTGCTCTATAGAAAAGGCAGTCGGGCTGCGTATTTCCTCGATGTGGCTGGACCATGTCATGCGTTGGTCCAGTATCACACCCAGGTATTTTATTTTTGGAGACCACTCTATTGGTTCATCATTTAGAGTGAGCTTGGGTGTCTGTGCATGCTGGGCGGGGCGCATCCCCTGCCACCTCGTTAGCATAATTGCTGAGTCTTACTTGGTCGCCATCTTCTGGCTCAGGAAATCGTTTGCTGGAGCACCTTCTGTAGTCTGCGAATAGCGCCTGCTTTTGATCTGTGGGCAATGAAGGAAGCTGTATCGACTGCATATAACGCAGTACGGACGGTGGTTGGTGCTTACCACTGTTCCGTTACTATACGTCAGTTTTGTTCATCTCTACATTTTCCCAGGAGGGGATGAAGACTATCCAATCCTCGATGCGGTCATTCTGGCCTCGATACGTCGTTGCTTGCGTGAAACTGCTAAGTGTCTTGGCCTACTATCCAGTTCATCGCTTCGCGGGTTTACACATTCTTTATGGATCAACTGTTTACAGTCCCTGTCGCAACTGACCTAGCTCTCTATGCTTCTCTGTAAAAATCCTATAACTTCGAATAAATCTTTATGTTTACCGAGTTCACTGATTTAGCCTATCCCGATGGTAGAAGCTCTCAGTAGCTTCCGTTTACTGCGTCACTTTCACTAGTAGTTTTTCCTACTACTTGGCTCCTATATTGAGTCTGTCTTTGCTGGAAACTGCATCTCAGTCCACTGAGTAAATGAAAAGTGCTGTGGGAGGCTGCGTCACGGCAGAGGGGAAGTCAGCTGTATTCTCCCGCCACTGTGGCGCCCCGCTTGCTGTTAGGCCTACTGGTGCACTCTAGAGGTGCTGCTCCGTTTGTTTTGTGCGGGCGATTAAAGATTGCTGTTCAAACACAGTACTTAGCAACATCGCGGAGGAAAAGACTAACCATGGCATAAGGCGCGACTCCAAAAAGGTTTATAATAGGGTATAAGGTGTATATTGGGGATGAGGCTTGGATAAATATCGATACTTTTGACTGTAGTATAGGGAAGGGATTCTTAATTTCAGGCGTAAGGAATAAGTTTAAAAAATTTCTTTTAAACCATCGCAGTCATTGAGTGGAACAAATATCTGAGGGAAATGTTGACTAATTTACTTGAAACACTGCAAGCATCTAAAGTTAAAACTCGTAAAACGCAGAAGTTGATGGGTAGACAACGTTTTTAATGACATTCGGCTACTGAAGCCATACAACCAGTTCAATGTAATCATCATGACTCATCCAGTGTATCATTTTCTCTAGTGAACACAACAGAACGGCCTCAAAGAACATGTTACAGTACAATAGGCCAACGATCCTTGATGTCATTCAGTAATAGGTGACGTGTTGAAAGATGTAACTGAGTGTTTATGTATCGATGATATTCGGGGTATCAATTCGATCAATCGATTCGCGCGAGTCATGCGGGGCAGCAGTATTTAGTAAGATTTTGAGGGGTGTATATGCAAGTGCTGTGAAACCATACCGCGTCGACTTTGGATTCGAATTTTGGGCTTCCGCGCCGGTAAAAGGCAATAGCAGCCGTATTCGCACAGTAGTTGTAGCCAGAGACTATCAGACTGTCTAATCAGGTGCCGGAGGAACATGTACCATGTGTTCTGGTGGGGTCGTGAACTATAGTGCTAACTGCTAAGCAGACTTCTTTAAACCTGTACTTCTCACTTGGATGAACTTGCAGTCTTCGAGATATAATTGTGTTCCATTAGCATATGTTTAATTTAATAATCTTTTCGGTTGTTGGCCGGGTATAATGTGCTATCAGAACTGTATTCATAAAAGAGTGGTTTGCATTCAGAGTACAAGTGCTTTTGAATAGATGAGTTTCTTATCTCATATTTGTGGCTGGAAACTTATATATTGAACCAATGAAGATTATGCCAGCCATCGAACCGTGGCGACCGGGGCTACTAAAAATAAACTGAGTCCAGATACAAATACTTAGCTAACTAAAGATAATTAAACAGTAATTTTACAAACTTAAAAATTGTAAAATAGAATTGTGGGTAAATTACCACCAGGACGCACGCAACATTCCTGTTAAATTACATTCAGTATACTCTGGAGTAGCGAGCTCAAGTGATTCCGAGTTACATCAACTACTGCATCGAAACTCATTGCATATACTGTTTTTTATCTCTGAATGCTAAGCTGCAAGCTAAGGTGTCTATGTAAACCTCCAAGTATTCATTTCGCATAGATTAGCCACTCGCCGTCACAAAAAAAAACGTTCATTGCTTTGTGTAAGTATCAGTAATTTGCGGCAAGCGAACATATAAACAGTTATTCCAAGGGATGTATAAACTACATAAACGGCGAAAAACAAGTTTAGGTAACTGTATTGGGTTAGAAAAGTGAGCCTCGAGCAATCAAATTTCAACTGAACAATGCACACGCAGAACGAACAGTAATTATGACGCACAGATTGGAAATCAGTGTATTAGCAGTATTAAAGTGCTGAAGGTAATTACCGGCGACAGACATTTGCTTCAAATTCAGAAAATTCCCGCCAAATGAAAAATAATTGACCTAGCGTGGCGACTGAGCGGTGACGCTCTGGCTTCGCATTCGGGAGGATGTGCGTTGGCATCCTCTAACAGGGGTAAGGATTTGGTTTTTCCTAGTTTTCCACAACTCAGTCCAGGCGAATGCGGGGATGATTCTTTCAAATGGAAATGACTGAATTACTTCCCGTCCCTTTCCTTAATTCTTCCCCGCCTATAACGAACTTTACGTTGGCAATGCGTGAAGTTCTAACCATAAAAATAATAAATGATGTAACTGAGAAACTAAAGCTAATCTCAAGAATAGCTACTGATAAACATTTGTAAAATTACTATATGTTGGAAAGACAGGCTTTTGATAGGATCCTTGTGGTCATGGGTTTATTTTTGTCTAATAAACACAGATGGTATCAAAGCGACAGACATAGAGAAAATCTTCTGTGTGCCTATTTTATAACCATCCATAAATTCAAGAACTTTGCTGTCAATAGTTGCTACCAAATCGAGTTAAAAATTATGTTCATCTATAATAATTTAATTAATATTTCATATCCGGAGCTGTTACCAGTGAAACATAGAGCTGTTAGGGGAAATTCGAGTAGCCCCGAACACTTAAAGTTAATTGCAAATAAAAATTAAAAATAAACACTTTTCTGTTTTTATTTTAATCTTAAAATTAAACTGGGAACTTCTGTGGTCATATTAATTAGAATTTAGTAATCATAGCATTTTTTCAGCGAATTAAATTGAAAAATAACTTTCGCCTTAATTTTGGCCCCGGACATAGTAACAAATGGTGACCTAATCGTTTTTTGGCCTTATCTGAACTAAGCACTATGTTCTCCACGTATGATGCATTCGGTCTGTTTTACTTGATTTTCTTCTATGTATTCATCGCATTTATAGAGCCTTTAGCGTTTTATATTTTTGCTTCACCCTTTTTACTGCCTTTTCTTTTTTGCCCGTCCTCTCCACATTTTTTATATGGTGAAGATGTTATAATCTCGTCCTTTTAGATTTTTCAAGCCTTCGTTACTATACGTTTATTTGATGCCTCATATTCTATAATCTACAAAGAATTTTTTCTGGCCTCGCATTCGGGAGGACGCGGGTTTGAATCCCCGTCCAGGCACCCAGATTTGGGTTTTCCATGGTTTCCCCAAATCACTCCAAACGAATGCCGGGATGCTTCCTTCAAAAAGGCCATGGCCGAACTCCTTCCCGTTCCTTGTCCCCCCCAGTCCCATACCACCTCTAATGACCTTCGCCGTCGACAAAAGGTAAAAAAAAAAAAAAAAAAAAAATCCAACGAATTTTGACAGCAGCGACGAAAATTTCCGCAGAAACAAACAGACACCAGTGCGAAACTCACTTGGCGCCCAAGCCGCAGCTCAGTTGAATTTATTTTTTACACTACATGAAGCATGTTCACAATAAAGTTTTACCTACGCAACGTGGTTGGTTTGTTAGAACTTTAAATGTCCGGAGTTACCCGCCGACCGGGGCTATCCAACCTTCCCCTAATTTTGTTATTCACCCCATTCACCTTCCCAGACCAATGACCGTTAAGCCTAACAGTACATATCACAGCTGTATCACCTATAGTTATCTATATTCTTTTGACACTCACGTAATCCTTTTAAATTGATTGAAAAAAGTAGTACAGCCAATCCAGGTGCATTTAAGTGAACTCGGTTGTGCTGTTAATAAATAATAAATATTCCTTGTCGTGTAAATACATACCAACCTGATGAATTCTTTCCATAATACGAAGTTCAAACTGCGAATAGAACACGTTCAACGTTGTGCCCGCCAATAAACATCAAAGAAGTTTGATTTCGTCAAGTCGTTGTTCAAATTGTGACTTGGTCTCTCAATCTACCCATACACCGTCCAACTTCAGCAACAACACAACCAAGTTGGACAACAAGTTGAAGTATGTAGGTACGCCGGATCTAACAGGCCTGGTTAGACTTCTGGCAGGGACTCAGTTCCCCCTCCCCTTCCATCCCCCCCCCCCCCTCACGCTCCTAGGTGGCCAGTGTCCACGCGGTACTTGATGGCTGAATAGGAGAAATAAAATAGCTCGTAGTAGCGTGCAATCAATTAACATATAACGTGTTCCATTCTGGCCATTGTGTTTTAGCATTGTTCTCCACACACCTCGGCACTATCACAGAGATCGTTCTCCACTTGCGGTCATAAAGGTATTTTACAAAGGGAGTTAGGTGACAAAGTTTATTATAAATTTATATGCTTGTCAGAGGGTTAAAACTGCCGTTCGATAAAACAGCACGCAACATTCCAGGAGTCAACACGCAAATCACTGCTTCAAGTCAACAGGCTGCGTGCTACAGTATATTAAGCTTCAGTATCAATACGGCCGGTACTGAAATGGTAAAAAAGAGTATTACCGAAGCTATTTCATCGCGATCTTATTATTGTGTTGTTACTAGTTTCATATTAATTCTATGATTTATTACTATTTTTACTTGCGAACGAATTCATGTCCCTGCACGCCTATTCTATGCTTTATGCACATTTTCGATTGAGACAAATTTATAAATTGTCATCGCTTCCCAATGAAACTTAATTTAATCGCTGGCTTACTTTTGCTCAGCGTGAAAAATGTTTGAAATTAAGAGCTACTGTATACTCTAGTTCCTCTCTTTCCTTGGACATTCAGTTCATTGGTCTTCTCCTGATATTTAACCAGACTTCATCGCCAAAATACGCCTTACAAACGCCCGCCATTATCATTTTAATCAGTCCGCAGAAGAAATATTTCGTTTCTGCCAAGTGAATTTGCAAAAAGGTATATTACTTACCCACTATCGTAGAAAATACTCCTCGCGCCAGACCCGTATACCGTTTAAGTAGTGTAAATTCCTCACACTATCACCAATTGTAAATCTCTGTACGAGCTCTTTGAATCTTTTCCGTGATCTAGTAGCATCCCTCGTTGTTGTTTGATGTGGTTTCCAACCCCCTGCTTTGCTTCCCGTAAATCTAAAATAAAAAATAACAGCTCTGGAAAATTTATTTACATTCATGTTACTTGTTACAATTAATTGCGATGGAGGATCTGCTCTAACTGCAATTTTCCTTCATTTACATTTCACGGTTTTTTGCTTAATTCTTTCTGCGTTTGAAGTAAACTTCCATCCTCTCAGTACTGACTCAGTTACTATAAAATACTAAAAGGTAATTGTTGCCCAAATATTTCGCAAGATCACTCGTTTGTCTGTCTGTGGCAATACAGTGTAACCAAATCTAGATTCCTTATATATACTACTATCGTATAATCACAGACTATAAAACCATGAAAATTTATTACGGGACCACATTCATACAGAAATATTACATATATACATAACAATATCTTTAAAAGGTGACTATACGGAAGCGACAATATTCTTTTATTGCATGACATATTCACGATGTGGTAATTAGAACTCGTGATAGGAATCATCGAGAAAGTATTCGAGATATTACACAATCCTCTGCAGGTAACTGGATACGTACTACAAGGCCAATAAATTAATAGACAAATAATTGAAAATGTCATTTATGACTCAAGATAGTGAAATAATTAAATGTTGACTAAAGAGGGGAAATTGGGATAATTGTTACACAGAATACTCGAATACTCCACGCCGCGGTGCGGAAACAACGATCGTATCTTGTAGGCGAATATAATTACTCTGTTGACTTAGCTTTTATTTCTTATTAGCTGTTACCAGCGACTTCGTACGCGTGGACTTGAGAATTTTATTACTAGAACTGGATACAGAAAAATGTGAGTTCCTTAAAAGGAGTCTAAAAAAACACTGTCAGTATAATATGACGCAGAAGCCATCAAAAATGCCATTCTACCATCGAACATATCTCATGAAGAGAACACAATTTGCAACTTATTTATAAATAGACAAATACTAAAGTGTGGTGGGGTGGGGGAGAGTTTTAAATTTTTTTTTTTTTTAAATATGGCCTTCGGTCTTTGCGACCATTTAGCCAGCTCGAATTTGTTTTTTGTACCAACTGTTGTATCAGGCATTAATCATGATATTGTAGACACTACAGTAAGGACAGCACAAGACGAACACAACACTTAATTAGAACCACCCATGCCCGCGGCCGGACTCGAACCGGCGGCCCTTACAGTGCGAGGCCAGCGTGCTAGCCCCTACACTGCCAGGGCCGGCTAGAGGAGAGGTTAACTGAGGGAAGCTTGTCTTTCAGCTATGTCTTCTCTTCTTACTTCAGCATGAGCATCAGATTCTTGGTTTGTAATAAATTTAGCTGTTCGTGCTACGCCTGCGAGGTATGTCAAAAAAGAAGACAAAATAATCTGTTGTAATAGTCGGGGGCGGCAAAAATCAACATTTATACTATAAAAAATGTTTTTTTCTGTAAACGAAATTTGTGAACAAACCATACTCTAACAGACTGTCAGAGAAAAACAGCCTCAGGGACCGATACAACATTACATACCTAAACACGCTACCCGTCTGTTTGGCACTGTTCAGTTAGGATTCAAAATTTCATGACGAAATATGTTATTTATCCGGAAAAAAGCATTTCATTGTCAAATTTCATCAATATCAGTATATCCGTTTAGTCGTAAAAACATAAGAAACAAATAAAGAGACGGAGTTACTTGCTCATTAATAACGTTATTAGTGTAGATCATACACAAACTGACTGCAAGAGAAACAAAGGCTGAGCGACTGGTATAAAATAAAAAATAAAACTCGTATCGCATTGATCAGCCGCCTACGTGACAGAGATTCGATTTGCCACATATTCCGCCTGTTTCGTGGCTGGACCTACAGTTTAACGTGGAATCCGAACAACGGAGCGTCCAGGCGTGGCTCATATGATCAAAAACAACTCCTAAAAATTAATTGGACCAGAACTTTTGAAAGTAATCGCCTTAATCACTGAGCCACCATCCCGTTCTCCGGCATAGCATGCTATGCGTCTGTCTATCACCGTGCATTTGTTTTTCAAAATTCCATGACAAAATATATTAGTTATACAACAACAAGTATCTTGTTCCCTTTGCAGTGGAGTATAGTACGAGGCGTATTTTTTAAGTAAGTACCGTTTTGTCACACCGTGGCTGCAGCGCTACGGTCGGCGTTCCGCGCATGCGCACTGGGTACCTGCATCTCTTGCCTTCGCACTGACGCCATTACAGTCTAATTCTTCCTTGTTTACGTTGTTCACTGAGTGTTTAAGATGCCTCCGATAATCGTGAGTCCCACCGACTGTGAAGTAAGGGCTGTTATAAGATTTCTTTGTGCTAAAGGCCTAAAACCGATCGAAATTCATCGTGAGATCTGCGCAGTTTACGGACAAAACATCATGAGTAATGGAATGGTGACAAAGTGGATGAGAGCATTTAAAGATGGCCGCACAAATGTGCATGATGAACAACGGAGTGAGCGTCCTTCGGTCGTTAATGAAAGTTTGGTCAGAAAGTGGACAATAAGGTGAGAGAAAACAGACGCTTTACGATTTCCTCCTTGTGTGATGACTTTCCTAATGTTTCTCGTAGTGTTTTGTTTGGCATTGTGACCGAGCACTCGAATTACCGAAAATTGTGCTCACATTGGGTACCGAAAATGTTAACGGATGTGCACAAAACCAAACGTTTAGGCAGTGCATTGACTTTCCTTGAGCGGTACCACAACGATGGTGATGATTTCTTAAGCCAAATTGTTACGGGCGATGAGACATTGGAGGCTTAAGTCACACCTGAATCAAAGCAACAGTCCATGGAATGGCGGCATTCAGAGTCACCCAAAAAAGTGAAGTTCAAGCAAACGATTTCTGCCCGAAAAATCATGTGCACTGTTTTTTTTGGACAGAAAAGGAGTATTGCTTGTGGAATTTCTGCCTCGTAGTGAGACAATCAATGCAGCAGCTTATTGTGAGACATTGAATAATCTGCGCCGTTCAATCCAGAACAAAAGACGTGACAAGTTGATCAAGGGCATCGTTTTGCTGCATGACAATGCCCGTCCACATGTGGCTAATCAGACCAAAGATCTCATCACATCTTTTCGACGGAAAACTCTAGATCATCCTCCATACAGCCCTGATCTGGCGCCCAGTGACTACCATGTGTTCCTGCACTTGAAGAAACACCTGGGCGGTCAGCGTCTTGAAGACGATAACGAAGTCAAAACAGTTGTGATGCAGTGGTTAACAAGTCAGGCGGCAGACTTCTATGAGGAGGGTTTTCAAAAACTGGTACTATGTTATGACAAGTGCCTCAATATTGAAGGGAATTATGTAGAAAAGTAGAGTAAGGTACAGGCTTTGATATAAAAATAAAAATTTTCTAATTTCAAAACGGTACTTACTTATCAAAACATGCCACGTATTTTGTGAAATTTCATCAAGATTGGTTTAGGTGCTTACCCCTGAAAACGTAACAAACAGACAGAGAGACAAAGTTACTTTCGCATTTATAATATTATTATAGATGAATGTTTGCCTAATGATACTAAAGCTGAAATATTGCCAAATCTGGAAATATGAATAAATTACAAGAAAAGAAAATAATTAGAATGCCGCAGCAAATGTCAACGCTGAAACTCAGTTGAGAATTTCCCTTAAACGATCTGTATTGCATAAAATGCCAGATTTATAGTGGAAATACTGAAACATGCTACGGTAGATTCTAGTGTATTGGAAACTGTTAATATTAGGTTGAAGTCATCATGGCACCTTTAGATCGGAAAAGCATGGTAACTACTTGTTAACTGAAGAGCACAAACTCCATTTGAAGTAAGGAACAAAGTTTACGGAAGGAAAATTTGCCGAATTTTGGCAGGAGGTATCTATAAGTTTAGAACTTGTTTACAGTTTGATCAACTGTTTGCCGTTATCTGTTTTTAACCGTTGCGCACTGAGTTCGCGACAGTCGTCTGTGAGACGCCAATAAATCGGGACCGAGAGAGACGCCTTGCGGGTGCCTCGTTGGCTTATCTCAAGTTGCACGGAGAGGGGAGGCGAAGCGATACGCCGAACTGGGGCACAAATAGCTTGTGTAACGCGCCAATTAGAGGCCAGCCCACACAAAAAGGCCTTATCTGGGAAAAAACAAGCATTCACACGACGTCACAAACGATGCTCTGTTTACGAACTGGATTATAGAAGTTGAACATTTCATAGTAGGTGTTTAAATCATCGATAACGGTTAACGGGTCATTATTATTGTTTTGATGGCGTATAAATGCAACGTAGTTTTCGCGGCTTTGTAGCCGGATATTTTCTTTAAACGATGACAACGTTTTGTACAACGCCACCGAGGGTGGTGGGTGAATGATTAACGTTCTGGCCTCGCATTAGGGAGGACGTTGGTTCGAATCCCCGTCCGGGCATCCAGATTTGGATTTTCCATAGTTTCCCCAAATCACTCCAGGCGAATGCCGGGATGCTTCCTTCAAAAGGCCATGACCAAATTGCTTCCAGTTCCTTGTCCCCAATCCCATCCCGCCTCTAATGACCTCGACGTCAACGAGGCGTAAAGCCATCAGCAGAAAACGTTGTTGAAGCGTGGTTATCGTTTAAAGAATATATCCGGCTACAAACCCGTGAAAACTATGTTGCATTGGTATTATTATTACTATTATTAGTGGCGAATTCTTCCAATAACAAGAAGACGTTAAGCAAATGACCCATTCAATAACTGGGTTTTTCTTGTTGTTCCAGTACGCTTTCATTCTTTCCGAAATAGCTTGTTTGCGTTCTTCCGACCACTTTGCGCTGTATTGTTTTTGTTTTGGTTGCTCAGTTGTAACTTCCCATTTGTCTACTTTGTGTCTAAAGGTGTCTCTTTCTAAACTGTCTGTTGAACTTATGTTTTAGTTCAGCTAAGGTGTTGAATTTTAAACTGAGGTTACATGATGTATTATCTTTTTTTGTCAATCGACATCCTGGTGACCAAAGAATTTCATTCACCTTTTCTTGCTGTCAATTTTGATGTTTGAAAACTTCTGTTGTAGTCGTAGTTGATTGTAGTCTGTAACAATCTTCAGTGTGTCTTCTCGAATTTTCCTAATAATTATTCCCTTTTCTATTTTGATTTCTTAAAGTTCGTTAGTGTCAAAGTTTCGCTTGCACAGACTATTGTTGGTTTTATGACTGTGTTGTAGTTCCGAATTTGGATCTGTCTTCATATACAATATATATATATATATATAATTTTTTTTTATTTAGGTGATTTTGCTGAGAGATTTTCTCAAGGACTGTCGGTTCGATGAATTCTCCATGCTATTTAAAAATAGGAATTCAATTTTGTCGAATGAGATTTGTTGCTCTACTTTTTCTGCACATTATTATTATGTGCGCATGGACCTATTTGGATCGCAGATTGGGTTTTTGATTCGCCTTTCTGATCTTCCATATGGCTCTTAGTTTCTCTCCATGAGCTATCATTCTTTATTCAGCCCGTTTGGTTGCTGGTCTCGTTGGAATTCATTCTCTGGCTGCACTACCCATCTGTTGACCTTTCCGAAGTGTCTATTTGGGTCCTCTCTAGATCCACGATATATTCTTCAACTGTCCGGTGTATATCATGATCTTGGCTGTAAGTCTTATTACTGAGAGTCTTTGAATGTGTCCATATAATTTTATTCTTCGTTTTTTCTGATGCCTGCTGCAAAGTTAGACAGTTTTTCTGTTGCTTTTAGGGACTGTAATCTGTACCCATCTTCAGTTTTCTTTCGGTTAAGAATTTTGTTAATGCCCTTTCGTTCTTCCTTCAGAAAGTTTCCTGGGTTGCCTTTTCTGTTGAGTATCAGTTTCAATTGCTTACTGAGCTTTAGGTTTGATCACTGTGTTCTAGTGTTGGATCTCCGTAAGTATCGACGCGCAGTTTTGGTTATAGATGTCGCGTTTTCTTCCGTATGTTGTCTTGAGTTTCCGTAGTCGAATTCCGTGTGCTTTTTTCTCCAGCCCTGTTGGCTCTAGAATCTTACCTAAGTACATAAAGTGTGGAATCAGTTTAACTTGCTCATTTTTCGCGTTTAATTTCTGAGTGTTGAATCTAATGCAGATTAACTATGTTTTCTCGAATGAAACTTGTAAGCCAATTTTTTCAGCACATCACTTGAGCACTTCTGTCTGCTTTATCGCAGTGATTTCAAGGTCGGCTAGTATCGCTAGGTTGTCTGCGAAAGCTAAGCAAGTGCTCTTAACAAGTTTATAAGTATTCCCCACGCTCTCTGAAGTGATATTTCAAACCGTGCACCTCTTCGTCCAAGTATCTGTGGTCATGTGTGATGACAGAAGGAAAAAGGAAAAAACTCGAAGCAAATTATACAATATGCTATATCAGAGAAAAGTTTTTTTTCTTCATTTAATGAACCATACCAGGAGAAAAGTGTAGCAAGATTTTACTGTGGTACATACTGTTGTTGTTTTGAGCGAAATTATTTAAATAACATTTGATTTCGGAAATGTTTTGTCGTATGTTCTTGTTTCTCAATTTGTTCATCCAGTCGAGCGCTTAGAACCTGAGACTTTTGGTCCAATGTCTTCTAACCTTCCCAGAACTTTTTCAATTGAAATACGAATTTTCCAGCGTCCTTATATCTCAGTCACTGTACTACATTCCATAATACTTCCAGAATCCATTTGAATTAGGCCCTTCTCAAGATCAAGCATGATAACGCACAAGGGGTGAAATATCCATCCGTTCTCCAGATGATATTCCATTGCTTACCGAAATCATTCCAGACGTTTCCGGGATGGTTCCTGAATTTTTACCATTTCTTGCCTCCAGTTATTTTCTGCCTCTGCTAACCTCGACATTGGCAGGGCTTATAGTCATAAGAAAAATAAAACAATTACTCAAAAGATGTACGTCACCATTTTTACGACGTTCTTGATAGAAACATTATTCTTACATACGAAGGAAAAATAGGGAAGTATTTACAATACCTTTACACATAAAAGATCAGGCTAGAAAATTTTAACTTTTTTCTTGTTACATAGACGTTGTGCTTCAATGCCGTCTCGACTTCCGAAATGGTAAATGAGTTCTTTATTCGTATATCCTTAAAACAAAAGGAACTCTATGCTCTGTACTACATTCTGAATCATTTATAATCGTTTCGTTCTCCATTTTCATGACTTCGTTATTTAGTGTAATATAAACATTCAGACAGATTTCCTGCTAGATTGAACTTGTGAAACATATGTTTCGATGGCGGTGGGTTTTACTTTTCACCTGGGGGCGTCCATAAACCGCTAGCTCCATTTTGACCTCCTGTGAAGAACCCTACCCTCCCTCCAGGTAGCCTGATGTGCCTTCTGCCTCTACACCCTCCCCCCCCCCCATCCCTATGCCTGGCAAGTAGCTTATTTTCCTATTGATTTCAGAAGTAATTTTGTACAGTTTCCTTTCGTTAGTCTATCATAAATTATATACGTAGATAATTAAATGGCGGAAAAACATATTCATATGTTTTTGTTTTACTGTACCTTATTTTAATTGTGACAAATAATATTAATAAAAAGTTACGTGGCTTGGCACGGAAACCCACCTCCCCCACCCCTGACACGTAGCCCAGCGTAGCTTTCTGACCAACCCCTCCCTCCATTCTTCAGACTGAGCCACGTAGTCTATGGACGCTCCCCTGTTAGCATTGTGAGATTAATACAACCGATATCGCCGTAGAATTATTTTGCAACACCATCCGATATGTATTATTTATAACGGGGAGATATGTCTGTTCACAATGTATTTAATCCGACAGTAATAATTATTCCGTGTGGTCGTAATGACCTGACGACAAGGTTTCTATTGGTTGCGCGCTCCGCTCCTGTCGTAGCCGCCTTAAGCTAACCCGGTAGTCCTACCGGGTACAGGAAACCTACAGTTTAACGTGGAATCCGAACCACGGAAGCGTTCTGGCGTACTTCACATTACACAGCAAGCTGTGCCAGAGGTGAAGGTCGGATTAAGGACTTATTAAAATCCCCGCCGAAACAGGGATTCCAATCAGATACCGTAAACATTGAGCCACCGAGCGGGGCGGTGTAACGGTTAGCGTTCTCGCCTCGCATTCGGGAGGACGGCGGTTCGAATCCCCGTCCGGGCATCCAGATTTGGGTTTTCCATGGTTTCCCCAAATCACTACAGGCAAATGCCGGGATGCTTCCTTCAAAAGGCCATGGCCGAATTCCTTCCCATTCCTTGCCACCATCCTTGCCCCCCATCCTTTCCCGTCTCTAAAGACCTCGATGTTAAAAAGAAATGTAAAGCAGTTAAAAAAAAAAAAAAAAAAAAAAAAAAAAAAAAAAAAAATCATTGAGCCACCAGACCGCTCAATCAGATGTTATGTAGTTGTAATTGTTACTATATGTCTTTTCACAAGTTATCGGCTCACTATGAGTGTGTTATTTGGTGTAAACATTAGTGCGGTTGGTATTGCGGTTAGAATTAAGATTGGCTTGCCGGTTAGTGAGTTATTGCCGCAAGACGGACAGTAATGGCGAGTAAGAGTGAAATTTCGGTTTTGGTTGTGCTAGCTGAAGTGTTATTTGAATTTCAAAGTGTGGTGTGATATGATGCTATACAATAAACTCTAAGAGGCCTACTGGAAATCTTTTTCCAGCGAGTTTTCACTATTCCAAACGGCGTCAATGAATTATGGAAATCTTTTGATCAGGACTAAGAATCATATCCTGATAATGTCGAAAGAAAGGTGACACAACTGCAGTAACAGAAAATAATAGTATCTCTTCTTATATTTTACGTGACAGGTATTAGAAGTAGGTGTAAATTGCTTGGTTTTAGTAAGTGCATGCAGAAAACAATCAATTTTCGGAGGAGATATAAAAATATTATATATTTTGTATTCTTCTTCATCTTCTTCATCTTTCGATTTTGGCCTGCTTTGGACATATGGAAACAATTCGTTTGCTGGTTTGCTTTTCCTTCTCCCAGATTTTTTTTCATTTTTTCACTGAAGTTCCTCCATCTATCTTCAGATCACGTGGTCTTGGTCTTTGTACATTGTTCCTGGAATCCACTGAATTTATCTGTTTTAGTTTGAAAAACTCTTCGATTCTCCATCTCATCAGGATGGAGCCCAACTTTTTCCATATCTTTTCTCGTCTCCGATTTCGTTTACGCCTTTAATTTAGGGATGTAGAAAATTCTTACGTTCTGGCCTCGCATTCGGGAGGACGGTGGTTCGAATCCCCGTCCGGGCATCCAGATTTGGGTTTTCCATGGTTTCCCAAATCACTCCAGGCAAATGCCGGGATGCTTCCTTCAAAAGGCCATGGCCAAATTCCTTCTCATTATTTGCTCCCCATCCTTTCCCGTCTCTAAAGACCTCGCTGTTAAGAGATGTTAAGCAGTAAAAAAAAAATCTTTTTGTGGAACTGCTCTCAATGATTCTCTTAATGTGTCTATAAAATTTCCGCCTTCTCTTGGTTGCATTCTTATTATATTAATAGATTTAGTGCAAATGGAGTGAATCTCAATAGAAGTATTATTATTTGGTGGAGTGAAAGCGAATTATACTTAAGGACAGGCATTTTCACTGGTTCTTTATCTCACAAAGAACTGCGCAAATCCACAATAGTGCCCCGGCAGGTGGTAAACATCGGATCGATACGCCAGTGAAGGCTGTGCTCGGTCGCTTTTCAGTTACAGAACTTTCCGTGCACAAAGACGCACGGAAGCAAACAGCAGGTTTTAGTGTAGGACGGGACGACGGGAGGGCAGCGATAAGAAGCGTGGAACAGTGCCGGACCAGCGGCTGACCTCTCTCTACTAATTAGCTTGAAACAACAGAGCAGCCGGCAGCCGGCACACACGCCGTGTGTTAAGACGGAATGCGGAACAATGGTTCGCTAATCCTACCTGGCTGCGAATATTACTCAGCCTGGCCCGCGCGGGGCACGCTGGGTAATCTGCCCTCTGCGGCCGCCCGCGCCGGGCACCTAAATTCTGGCGACGCCGCACCGAACACAACACTCCCCAACGGTACGATAACTCGAATCGTGTTTAAATGGTCGAAACAATGAATTTCATCGCGTGAATACACGCACGTACTATCCTGAACGTATAATATAAGTTTTTGCCCAAATTCTTATTCTTTGAAATAAGATTCTCAGCCGTTCGTTCAAGGGGAAGGCAGGGTTTTGGTAGAAATGCTGCGCTGGGCTACGTGGAGGGGGGTGGGGGTGGAATGGGGGTTGTCCCAGGCAAGTTGTGGAGCTTTCACATTTAATTGTCACGGTTAAAATAAGGTACAATTGAATATTTGTTTTCGTTATTTAACTATCGCTTTATTTACCGACAGTACCTCGAATGCGTGTGACTAGAAATGCTTAGGTATAGATCGAATGGGGCCTTCGCATTTGAACAATCGACACATGTCGGCGTGTTACGCGCTGAAAACTTTAAGCATGCGCAACCCAAACTCGAATTCGCTTAAAGATATGACACAGGATTTTCCACACCAATGACATTTCGTACTGTTTCGAAGTCTTATTTTTTTTCTTTTATTTTTTAAATGCCTTTTTTATTTGGATAGCCAGAGTGACACCACACAGTTCGTTGATAAAATAATTCTAATTTTGCTTTCTGTCAAGTGAATTTGAGTGCACCATTCTCGTATTGAGCTCGCTGAGGTTATTTGAAGTTCAAAGTGTGATGTGAAATGATGCTATACAATAACTTTTAAGAGGCTTATCGGAATACTTTTCCAGTGAATTTTCACTATCCAATACGGCGTCAGCCAATTATGGAAATCTTTTAAACAGAACAAAGAATCATTCCCTGGTAATACAGAAAGAAAGATGGCAGAACTGCAGCAACAGAAAACAATAGATGCTCTACTTATTTTTTTTACGCGGCATGTATGGTTTGCTCTATTTTACCGAATAATAAACAATGATGAATGAAAAGAGGAGAATGGTTTTGGTAGCATCTCAAGAAGAAAAGGAATCCTGGCTGTGCCTGAAAAAAAGGTTTTTTCAAAATAATTGATCATTTTCAGGAGTGCTAGTGTCACCATTTCAGCCAGAACGTTTACAATTATACAAAAGTACATAAATCAAATATCTGTCGTGTTTGTTAAATATGCAATAATTTTAACGATAGTCTGGTGAGAGAAAAAGAGAGGAAATGTCTTCTGGAATTAATAGAGTAAAACGCTACTTGTTATACAGGAGGGTGGTGGGCGTGTCAAGCCACGTCATGCTACACTGGGGGGAGGGGGTTCAAAAGAGGCTGTACTGGAATCACGTAGTTTATTGACGCTCCCTTACAAAAGAGAAAATCATAAGAATGGTGAATTCATTAACCTTTAAGTCCTAAAACCTGAACTGCAAAGAGAAGAAAGCTTTCACTATGTTATCTCACAAGACATTTGAAGTCATAATTAGGAACTTTAAGAAGTAGTATTTAATTAGAATAAAGTTAGGATTAAGGATTGCAATCCCGCAGTGTTTTCAATCCCACGGGATTTGCATCAATCCCGCGCGATCCCGCGGGATCCGTGCGGGATTGGTACAAACAGTTTTTTAACGCATATATTTAAAACATAGTTACTTAAAACGTTAATAAATTAAATAATATTTAAATTAATAAATAATTTTTAATGTTAAATGATAAAAATTAACAGTTAAAAATATTTTTATTGGCAAAATGACAATAAAACTTTTTAGCTTGTCTTAAGTGTATTTCAAGGTTTTACATTTTTGTTTTTTAATTTAAACCAATTTTTAAATAAATAATAAAAATTGAAAATATTGAGTCTTAGGTCATATTATGTGCCTTACAATATATCACATAAGTTTAAAAATATGGTTTGCTTAATGGCCAAGTTACCAGAGGTTTTTTTTTTTTTTTTTTTTTTTTTTTTTTTTTTTTTTTTTTTTTTTTTTTTAAATCTAAATAAACGTTCCATAACACTGAGAAAAGCATTCCATTTCACCAAGTGAAGTGAATATACTCTGTAAAGTGTAGACTTGTAGACTTGGCTCAGAACAAGATCTCATAACTTTTCGTCACTGCACAAGCACGAGACTTGTCCTTTTTTTGCGTGATTCATTATTATATCTCCTGATTCCTTGATTGATATTACAGTTGATTCTATGTTATTAGAAGAAACTACTCACCAACACGTAAACAGTCAAGTATTTCAGATTTACTTATGAGGCGTAACGACGTTTTTAGAGTGGAAATTATTATTTTTTAGTAAGAAAGGAGACTTTCTCAGCGAATGATTGCAGTGAAGTCCTCATAGGTTGTATCTCCGGATTTCATTGCAAACACACGAAACTACACACGTGAGGAAGACGGCGGAGGCAGCCGTCGAAGTATGGTGTTCCTACAACACAATTCGTCGATACACCCATGAAAATTTCATTATAACTTTTTTTACCTTTAGTCGAAAAAATAACAAGAAGAAGAGGGAATAATCGAAAGCCTGAGCGGCACATGTAAGCAGGTGGCTTTTGTCAAAGAAACGAATTGAGGCAGCGGCCAAAATAACAATAAATCAAAGGATATACAATTTCCTTTTGATATCTGTTAAATTAATAGGTACGCGATCGTTAAAATTACGATAACATTAGTTTCATATCAACGAATTATCAAATTTTCAGCCGCAAAATAGGAAATTGTCATAGTTACTTTATCTGCAAATACAGGAAATGGGAACAATGAAACCGTGAATAAAAAGCTGTAACCATGTAGTTCACATAACGTGTGCGACACTTAAAAAATAATTATATACGTAGTTAGAAAATCGTATTAAATACGCACCATAACTCAAATTACAGAAATGTATACTCGAAACAAACGAAAATTTTGATGAATACGTAAAAGTGTATTTATTTACTTACGAATGACGAAGGTTGACAAATCAAACGCTTGTTCACATGAGTCAAATTCCAACTGGAACGGTAAAGGCAAACAGTGCAAAATATCAGACAGAGACCGAGTGGGGCAGCGAGTCACGCAGACTAACACGAGTTTCCACCGGATTTTGCGGATTGCGGATCCGCTTAATTTTGTGCGGGATCCGCCAGACTGTCTAATGATGCGGGATCCCGCGGGATTGCGGTATCCCGCTTTGCTGGATTGCAATCCCTAGTTAGGATTAAGTAATTTCGATTAGATAGCGAGAGTGAGGCGGAGAGTATTTTTTATTCTAGGATTTTCAAGTGTCTACAGATACTGTCATGGCGGCTAAGCCATGTGGGAGAAGTTCGGACACCTTGCATCCGCCCAGAGTTTGGCGGGGATAGGATACTATTGTAGCCACCCTACAAGCACAAAAGTTACCTGTCGGGTGGGGTAGTATCGGTGGAACTCTGTGTTCCCTCCCATTTGGCAGAGATGGTCCTCTCGCCAAATGGGAAAGTAAGAATCCAATGTTGGTAGTACTCCCCTCCCGTAGAGGATCAGCACACCTGAATCCCGTTAGGTGGGTGTTATATAAGCCCTCACAATGGAACCAGAGGCGCTCAGTCTTGACCAGTTTTGTCCAGTGCTACGCGGTGGTAGCTCGTGATGTCGCTCCACGAGGGTTCATGATGTAAGCCCATATTATGTTATGTTTCTCTCTTTCTGTGTTTCTGCCATACATCACTCTCGCTCACAGTTTGTAAAGTAAATTAAGTGTATGAAGAAGGAAGTTGTAATTGTCTTATCGATACGTTGATTAGTGGATTCAATATATGTGTTTGAACAGAAAACCTATAGTGTGTCAGAGTGTACAATTTATCAGAATATAACTCAAATCAGTGTGGTGCATCTAACTAAATTTTATTTTCTTTGTAATCGTTCCACCTCATTACCTGGATTATATGATGTAGTGAATGCAGTCAATCTTCGGCTAAGAGGTCCGATACTTGAAACATTAATAAATTAGCCAGAATAATTAGAAGGAGGGGTGGGAACGTTACAACTAATATTTAATTTTTTAAGGAGTAGCTGTGGTAATATATTTTTTTGCTATTATCAACTGTCATTGTATTAAAAAAAAAAAAAGTGTGCAGTGTGGCTTTGTGGGCTTGCTTCCGCGTATCGACCGTTCTGACTGCGGTTTTTAGGTGAATTCCCGGGACGGCCCGCAATCTCCGCCTCATAAACTACACAATTCGCAAACAAAAAAACACGCTTATCACACACAGAACACATTTCACAAAGAGATGGCAACACTTCACTTCACCCATTAGTACGTAGTACGACCTAGCGGTAGGTATAAAATGCTTGGCGTCAACTAGGGCATACTGTACTAAAACAAAAGCTCCAAATTTGACCATACTCATCAAAGGCAGCCGACCCCTAATGTTGTGAGAAGCAGAGGAAGAAAATAGTATTAATAAAATAATTATCTTCCTGCGTTATCTGGATATAAATCCTTACGATTCCGCTGCAGCTTATTCTTGAGGGGTATGCCAGCTAAGTGTTTCCAAAGTGGCACAGGCTTTATCATTGATGTCAGCTGTAATATTTTTTAGAGCCGTACCTAGTTCTACCGACACTTACAAACAGTTTTAGTGTTACCACATGGCCAAGGACTCTTCGCCACTTGACTAAATCATCTGGGTTATCTCAGCTCTCAGTGTGGGGAAGTTCTTACGAGCGGTGTTATATTTCCTTGAATATTAATTGCTGGTTATCATAAACAGTTCGTCATTATTTCATTCGTCCTCTCCTATAAAGCTTACTGCCCTTGAAGCATCTTGGATTATTGTCAACGTTGTCCATCAGTGGCTTACCGGACACACGGGCATGCCTGTTAGAATTTACTGACAAGTTCACAAAATCTGCTTTAGAGCTGTTGTAGTCCATTAATTTGACGCATTCTGTTGACTAGGATCTCCCTTGGCGTCTTATATGAGAGTCTACAGCATTTCCCCAAGCTACTGAGGCGTACTGCTTAAGGTACCTTCTGATGGCAACAAATAGATGGATTCCAAGGTGCGGCTCCAGAGATGATGTCGAGTTCAGTGTGGGATACAATACAATCATTTTCTCCATAGTTTTCCGGCTACTTTCTAGCGAACCGAGAGCACTCCGCCACATTAAATAGGTTTTGCTTCGATCAGACACACATTCGGCTTAGCATTACCTGAAATGTGTGGTCGTTGTGACCGAAGGATTATGCAACTCTCGAGCTTAGTGTTAGCTATGCAGAGGAAATTAGCATCAGCAAATGAAATAGCGAAGGAAAGGTTAAGTTAGCTTTATAAATTCCCGTAATGGTATACATGAACAAACATATGAACACTCACGAAAATAACTATGAATCAATTCAAGAGTATTACTATTGAAATTCTAGCTAACTCTACTAGTACAAAAATCATAGAACGCAGAAATAACAGTCTGCAAACACAAATTTTTAATCTGCAAATATATTAGAACAAATAAGGAATTTCAAGAGTTCAGGAAAAATAGTTAAGATCCAAAGGAAATAAGAATAAATGTAAAAAATTCTAATATTTGGATCCGCTCTCAGGTACTACAGTGTTTAGAAACTTATTTCAGTGGCATTGTCTTCTAGTTGGCCAGACAGAGGCTCGATTAAGAGAAGTAAGCGGATGTGAGGTTTTGGAGTAATGACACGGAGTAATGACACTGGCGACTGCTAATCGTAACAGCATGCTTGTGATGCATTCAACTTGGTCTCGCACATTAGACGGATCTACTTACAGCGATAATGTGGAACAGACACTGTAACGTAACACCAATTCTTCCAGTGTAAACTATAGTTACGTTTGACAAAATAGTTTCTGAAAACTTAGCAGATTATGTGTACAAGATAAAGTACCTTCATTTAATCGATCCCAATAACATTAGTTACAATTTTATGCAGCAACAGGTAAATGGTTGCACTTGAATTTAATTCAGCAGAAACGAATGTAACACTCCAGCAGCCCTCGCCTTAAAAATGACCTCAAGGCTGTGTCATTTTTATTTTCGTCAGAGATACGAAGCATTCAGAAGTAAGGACGTTCCCATTCAGTGGAATTGCTCTGTAATTGAGTTGTTCCTCCAGTGTTGTACTGTTATCTGAAACAACACCTTGCTCCTTAGCACCAATTACTAAATTAATTACTGGCGACTAATCAGAAATATATAAAATAACAATACCATCTTGTTCTCATCAATTTAAGTGGGAAGACTTTTCCATCCATTTGCCAAAAAAAAACCAGTTTTTATGATAATTTTTGCAGACAATCTGTAACCACGTGTTTTTGTAAGTAGTGTGACTTGTAGTGGGGGGGGGGGGGGGTGGTTCCTTTGTGGACGAATACTTTATGGTTATCATTCATAAATTTATTGTTATCATTAATAAATGGGACTTTAATTTTAGTTTTCTGAAGGAGTAAAATTATGGATTTTTCAAGAATCTCGATGATATTTGGAATACAGGAAAACTGTCACAATATGACATTTATTTAGTATCATTGGCGATTACAAGTCTGACCGAATTTACCGTTAATATTAACACAAGTAGGTAAAATCACAAAGGAACGCTCAGAGGTACAATTAGCCGACATGAGCAAGCAAACAACTGAAATTTACTTTTGAATCCATCTCGAAACTAATATACTAGAAACAATGGTACTTGGAAACAATATAAGTTATAATGATCTCAGACAGCTATCCTGATACTGTGACTTTAACATTTCAATAAATTAGGGCGCCACGAATGAACAATATGCCATTCGAAAATAACTAGTTCTGACAAATTATGCCGCTAACTCGGAGGGTTTTCTGTTACAAAATTAGAACATGGATCTATCCTCTCAAAGTAGCTTAAGGGTTCGGTTTCACGGATTGCACAATCAGATGGCTCGGTCGTCACACTTTGCCATTTTAGTTCAGCATCTGAAGTCTGCGATGTTCGGAGATGACCGACGGTATATGAGACTGTCTCACAAGTCCGCTGCCATGCACAAGCAGCTGGGCACCGTGGCGGGCCACACCAGAATCTATGTGGAGTAACGTCGTCCCGCAGAAGCTTAGAATCTAAGTCGGACACAGCGTCCCGCGGCCGAATCTCGACACCAGGAGTCGGACTGCAGCAGTTAGCGAGAAAAGCAACAGAATGAAGCTCGTCGCACTTACATCCCCGAGGTGAACTTTGCCTCCACCCTTGCAGTCTCGAAGATCACATTGAACAGAAAATTCCCAGGATTTTAAGTTATGTGCTCACTGGGATTGGATCTGAGGTTAGCCACCTGATGTCACGTGATATCCCCGATATCTTATTCGCTCCGCGTGTAGATCGCAGAAGTCGGAAATATTCGGCTAAGTTCGGGGACGGCCCTGTGCTCGGGCGGCAGGCATCCCCCGCTAGATGAGCGACCTCTTGTTGACTGTACACCCCAAGGACACAGGAAGTGTTGTCCGGCGAAACCCTTTATCCCCGACTTCCTGTCTCCGTGGTAGGAAAGGCCACGATTAGCTTCAAATCTACACAGCTCAATAAATGTTTAATACTCGTTGCTCCAAGATAAATTGAATATTCCTCTGGAATCACTATCCTCACATAGTATCTTCTGTGCCTCAAGGAAATTATCAAAAATATAGGTGGTCGCCCAAGCTTTTGAACATTAATCTAACAGTATGATTTATATAATAAAAATGCGCCTTAGATTGTGGCGATGAACAGTGTCACATTACCCCCCCCCCCTATGTACTAAAGAATCTGCAGGTCTCATTACGTCTCCAAAGCTTCTTTCGAAAAATAAATATGGAGTATGAGAAGCATAAATATGTTCGTCAAGACAAATAAGTTTATTCTTTTCAATTCTTAATACGAAATGGACTGTTACTTGCATTTAATCTTTATGAATTTCAGCTCGCTGCACTGGACACGAGGGTGTGGCGTGACTCTAGCTCAGGAATTCTCTGCCGCACCGCTAACGCGTGTCCTCCCAGAGAGTCGCAGGCAGGCAATGTTAGAGCAAATTACATTCATGGATTAAGCACCCTATCATTTCCTTCAACTTCACCCCATTTCGGCATTGATATCTAAATTCAGATAAGGATCGGTTTGGCTCATAACAGAGTGCGAGTACTGTTGTTTGCAGATCTGTGTTTTACGGCTGTAAAAGGAATATACTACAGACTTGTACCACCCACCCAGTACAGGGTAACTACGCTATCGCCTTGGGACGACGTAAGACAAATCAAGGTATTTTTTTTTACCAGACAGTTAAATTTTCACACCTACTGCACGACACTTGGCAACAGCTTATAAAACTCCACCCGGCGTGAAAAGGATGCTTCGCTGGGATTGCTGGCCTCCCATCGGGTGTTCCCATCGGGTCCTCTCCCAACGAGTCCCAGCTGGTTGAATTGAAATACCAATTTCTGAGCAATGTGAAGAGCAGAACGCATTGTTTGCTCCTGGAAGAACGTAGTAGTGACGTAATTTGATTCGTGTTTGGGTTATGCCGTTAATGTGAAATTTGTTCCAAGCTTGCTTCAGGAGAATACGTCAGAAATATTGTAAGCAAACACAGTCTCCTAGCATTTAAAGAATTATTGATTAATATTTTCTTTTGTTTCTTCGTTCGGTATAATATTTTGCCATTTATTCAAATTTGATGAAAAGTGTTTTAAAGTATTGTATTTAAGATATCGAAGGCAGTGTGTAAGTGAATTATCTCTGAACTGTAAATGTGTGTGTAGAGAGAGTATATTTGTCAGTGAGTCTGGAAAGAAACGATGGTGAGCGCAGGCAAATGAGTGGGCTCTCGCTTGTATTGTGGACAGTGAACTATGGCTCTGCGTAAAAATTAGTAGAAGAGACTATTTAAATTGGTTTACAGGGAGATTTCAATGTTATAAAAGTGAAATTTAATGTTCAATATATCAAGTTGTGAAAGAGAGTTTAATTAAAGAAGATTGAAACAACCAAGTGAGGTTTTAATGTTTATTTTTTCTTGATTAATTGTATCGAGAAACGCACGCCTTTCTTCGAGGTTATTAACTCATAGGTGGCATCCTGTGATGAAATGAAATGAGCAGCAGAAGCAGGAGCAGTGCAAATTATTACGTTGTACGTGACTCTTATAAAGAAGACAAATGAGGAGAAGGTTAGTAAACATTATAGTACTAGCCCCAAAGCCCGTCAAAAATGCCAGTTTTAACAGAGTGTTATGGTAATTTATTTCTCTGCAGTGGCTTAACTAAACAGAATTGTTATAAAATAAAGCTCGTTGTAATTTCTCGTACCTTGTGCTGTAGCAAAAAGCTTCGGTTATCAACTTGGTCCAGGTTGCATTTCAGGCTAACCACAATCTCCGCTAATATTGCTGTTAGAAAAGCAAAGCTTAATCACACGCGAATTAATACATTCCCTGTATCGCATGTCAGTGTCATCATGTATGACGATATAAACTTGATCCAAAATCTTCACGGGTTTGTGTAAAATCCCGTGAAGATTTGGTGTACAGGAAGATTGCAATTTACCTATGAGTATGATCAATGTTTTAACGGCTGACATAGCTTACATGAGGCAGAAATAATGACCCCAGTGAAAACGAAGGATGTTAAAAATAAATCTTAACAACTTACACTTGACACGTAGTATTAGTTTTAATTTTGGTTTAGGTCACATAAATCGCGAACAAATTTGAACTTTTTTCATTCAAACCACGTAATGGTTTCAGAAAAAAAAGAAACTTATAGTTAATATGTCAATTTAAACGAAATACATAATAGTGTTCTGAAAAATAATTCATTTCTTAGCAATTGCTTAACTAAATAGAACTGTTATTAAATAAAATTCAATGTAATTCCTCGTTTCTTGGTTTCAGTTTCCATCCGGATCCAGGTTGCATTTCAACCTAACCACATACTACGCAAACTTACCGCCAGAAAAAAACAATACTTCAATCTCACGCATATTAATACATCTACTGTATCGCATTTTAGTGGCAATAATGCACCGCGAATAAACAATTTGATCAAAAATCTTCACGGATTCTTACACCTTTCTTTTTTGGTATCTGTGATTCAGATCGATATTAGAACATTTGAAAGGCTGACATAGTTACATGTTGCTGCAATAATAGCCTCAATAGTATTGCCCAGTGAAAGCAAAGAAAATTAAAATAAATTTTATAAACGTTCATTATGCCACGTAATATTAGTTTTAACTGTAGTGTAGACTGCACAAATCGTGATCAGTGTGTTTCCGTTCGAACGATTTAATAATTTTAATAATTGGACACAGTTTAAATTATTTTGAAGAAAAAAACTAAATTATTCATGCCATCTTCTGTAACGCCAAATGTTAGTTGTAATTCTGACGCATGCTAAGTAACAAACAATCTAATCAAAACGTTCGCTAACATTGATGATCGAAAATTAAAGCTTTTATGTCACATATCTATGGACAAAGAATTTAAGGAATACTTTTATATATCAAACGAGTAATACGTAAATATAAGCAACTAATGATTGATTTGTCGATTTAAACGCAATACATACTTTTATTTCAGTGTTATGAATGTTAATTTATTAAACAACGTGCATAACCTAGAACAACGTAGGCGTAAAGCGTGACGTCATAGCGCAATGTCCTAGAGACGTCATGGCGTGACAGATCACGTCATAGATGACCAAAACTTGTGTTTTACAAGTCTAGATACAAAACTACCTAAAACCGTATTAGTTGGGACAATCTCTCATAACAATTAGGCTTACGTACAGAAACTGTGATATTATTTGTTAGTTTCTGGAAAGATATCTTAGATGATTTTTGTAGTTGTCTATAATCCGCTTATAGTGATAATTGTCATTAAAATTGGCTTATGTGAATTGTCTTTTTATGATGCCTAATTATCCAGACGTGGCTCAGCATGGTGCGAGATTTTGGCTTCATTTGTCTTCTGCAAGATTAGTGGATAGGTTGAGACAACACTCAAGAAGTCAAATCAGTTTATTATCTCAGTCTAGTCGTTGTCCACAGCAGGACAGAGACAGTTTATAAGTACAGATGTCTCTGAAATGTATGCTCTCAGCCCCCGGCCACAGTAGATGCGTCCGTGTTCCGTACCCTTTGAGTTTCACACGCTACCAACTATTAACTTTGTAACATCCTCCAACTCAGCTTGCAGTATGAGCGTTTACCGTTCACATCCGGTATTTGGGAGGATTGGTATCGATTACCGATCCAGCCATCCAAATTTCGGTTTTAAATTGTTTTACGAAATCGTCCCAGGCAAACGGTTCCATGGTTCCTTCAAAAGGGCATGCCTTAATTCCTCCCCGTTTCTTGTCCTAGACGTCAAAGAATCATAAAGCACCTCAAACACCCCGTCCTCTGTCACCCCATTCCCCCCTCCCTTCCACACACACACACCACAAACACAAACACAAAATAAAACAAATTCAGGAACTAGGGTTCAGTCGAGACACAAATAGTCATAAAAGTGCAGGAACTGCCTAGATATCAGCTTTTGTCTCACATGAGCGCATCAGAAGCCTTTGTGTTAGGAAATACAAAGTAAATTCTACCCGTCAGTGTGGCTGGGCGTTTATTTATTTTTGTTTAGCTTATGGCAAAATGCACAATATACACAACACAATAAATAACAATTTGTCATACTAAAAATTAACAAGCCAATTGAAATAAAAAGTTTTAAGTCGAGATTGTTAGACCACTCTGTAGCAGCTTTAGAGGTTTGAACAAAGCCTTCCAATACTTTAAGTATCAATAGTGGCTGTAAAAGGAAAAGAAAAAAGGTTTTTTTTTTCAAATTGTGTAGTACATTGTTAAACCCTTTACCTGATCAAATTTAAAGTTTTATGGTTTCAAACAAATACATTTAATATGTAATTTCGGCCGTTTTAAGAGAATGATTAATTATTCACTATCCAAAAGTAAATAAGTTTCGTATTCGATTAAAACAGAACGTTTCTACTGTAACGTACCTACCGATTGATGTGTGATTTTGCGAGGTGTTGAAGTGTCATCTAGAATCTCTATCATATTTTAGCAGACATAGCAAATTTTTTTCTAATTGATTGTCAGCTGCGTGTACCATTGACACGGTCACTGTACAAATTGTTAAAAAATAACGCGCCAATCGGCAAATCGCATCTTCCAGCAGACTGTTCCGCAGCCGACTGGGAACGCTTAATTTTATTTTTGAGCGCGTCGCAACAACCTTTTATTTGGCGTCGCACACTGCAACACGAATCCCAATAGCAGCGGCGACCACTGGATAAATCTGTAATCCCCCGGACCGATGCTGGTAAACCGAGCGCCACTATCGATTACGCATTCATCTCGCGGCATTTAGACCAGCAGTCGACATGGAAAATTTTTCACAGCGTCGCACACAACTTCCGACCGCTGTCGAACGGCGCAGTTTTCAACTATCGACTGTTGCACTCGAGGTACTCGTTCCTGAATTGCCTCGAAAGCCACTGTTTTCGACTATCGACTGCTGCACCACAGTCCGTTGACCGGTATTCGTTCCTTGATTGTCCCAATAAGGGGCAATCAAATGAGATGATACACATGGAAAAAAGTAAGTAAACTGTTTATTATTTCAAAACTAACGGCAATAACTGTTAATACATGTATCCCAATGCGAGACAAGACGGTCAATACTTCATGTAAAAATGTTTGCGGTTGCCTACGGAACCACAATGGTACCGAGACGTTCACGTCTTCGTTCGAAGCAAATCGACGGCCAAGAGAGTCTTTCTCAGGTCTCCAAAAATATGGAAAGCGCATGTGGAGAGATCGGGACTGTATGCAGGATTAAGTCTAAACGCCCAGCAATATTAACAACATCATTTTGTTATTATTACTACTATTATTATTACTCCGCGATTCACTGTTAGTGGGAGGCGGAGGGTACTTTGCACCTATCCGAAAGTGTTATAGTTTGGATATGGGAAATGGCAGGAGGCACCCATGAGCTGTTTTGAGGAACCATCCCGAAATTCGCCTGGAGTGATCTGAAAAAAACCATGTAAAACCCAGATAAGAATGACAGGAGTGATTTATCGAAAACTACTCCTGTCGCATTGTAAGATTTCTCGCCCCGTAAATCCTTTCTGTTCCATTCCCTAATCGCTCGTGGAAGAAATGAGTACGTGAATTAGTTCTTGCCCTGACTTCTCTGATCTTATTTTCTCGGTCATTCCTAGATATGACTGTTGATGGTAGTTATATTTGTTTGATGTTATTCCGAAATAAGTCGGTCGTGAACTTTTCAATTAGCTTCTGTCGAGAGCAACACCTTCGGTGTTCTAGGTCTTCCCACTTCTGTTGCAGGATAATACCCACCCACATGTTGCTAAATGTTGTTTTGACTACGGTGCAGAAATTTCTCTAGGAAGCTCTTATACATTCTACATTCAGTCCCGATCTTTCTCCATATGATTTTCATATTTTTGGAGCCTTGAAGAAAGACATTCGTGGCCACTGATTATTCTTGGGTGCGAGGAAAGGAAATGATGACTGTGACCACAAGCTGGTTCTTTATTTCAGGAGTAATGAAGAGAAAAATTTCTTTTGTAGATAAGTGAGTTAGAGAATGAAATAGTCTACTAAGGAAGCTACTGAAAAAAATACTTGTAACAGTGAAAGTATTCAAAAAAAATGTAAAAAGGGGCTGTCACACTACAATAGAGGCCAGCGACCCCATGTTTCAGTTGGCAATAAGTAATGTTGCTAAGACTTAACAGTATAGGCAGCGTCGCATTTAGGATCTGTAAGCCCCTAAGCTATAGCTATATCAAGCAATATCGATTGCTTATTATTAAATTAATAATTATTTCAATGGAAAATATTGGAAGATATAATCATAGTAAAAATATACGAGGAAAACTGAAGAGTTGAAAGTTCTAAACGTGCTTTCTGTAGACTGAGACTAAAGTGAACGAGATTAGCAAGTGACACTCGCATATTCAATTTTTCGACTGGTGATTGACAGATAAGGTACTGCCTGTTGCAGCTGTGTTGTTGCAAGCAAATACCCTTAGCAAAAGCCCGCGGAATTACAAACTCAAAAGTTTTAATAACAATATGAAGCAGTAGGCCTACATATTAAGATAAAACCAGCGATAAATGATGATAAACGTCACCAAAGCACGGAACAGAGAAAGATTAGAAACACAATATTGATTGTTCACACACGCATCCCAACAGGAAGAGAGCGACAACTTTTTTCAACAGTGCTCCACCCCACACCAAGCGACTGAGATTCCTGAATGCTGAAATAAATTATCAAAATAAATAAAAAGTGACTTTAAAAAACAAATAAAGTAAACACAAATTGAAAATAGAATTCTAAATACCCCTATTTCAATTATAACCGAATGTATTTTTTTAATATAAATACTTACTTTCAATTCTTACTTCTCGCTGTTTACATCGTATGCAAAATGAATTTATGTTACCTAATCTTCTGGAGATGAAGGCTGGGGGATTTTAGTTCGTATTGCAGGTGTACCACAGTCGTTTCAATCTACATTCATAAGCCCCGAACACAGTGTTCCGCAATCTTATGTTACAAGGGTTATAAGTCCTCATCGTTGAGCCTTAAAGTTGTTTATTTTCGGTAACCGTGGATTGAAATGTTATTTTACAGTACATCTGTTGTGGTATGGTGCCTTGGTGGATAAATGCGTTATATTTATCTTTCATACATTTATGATTAATAAAGGGGATTTTAATTCAATGAAGGAGTGAAAATATGGATCCTTGCAAAATCTTGACGTTATTTGGAATATAGGAAAACTGTCACAATATGACATTTATTTTGTTATCATTGGCGATTACAAGATTTAGCGAATTTTTCGTTACATTGGCGATTACAAGTTTGAGCGAATTTATCGTTAACATTAACACAAATTGGCAAAATCGTAAAAGCAACGCTTAGAGGTACAATTAGCCGTCATGAGCAAGCAAAAAATTGCGTATTTACTTTTAAATCCATCTCAGTATTAATATGCAAAAAATAATGATATTTGGAAACAATGTACAATACAAGTTATGATGGCCTCAGGTATCATAATACTGTGACTTTACATTTCAAAAAATCATGGGTGCCACGAATGAACGATATACCATTCGAAAATAACTAGTTCTGGCAAATTACGCCACTAGCTCAGGGGTTTTTCAGTTACAAAGTTAGAACATGGATCTATCCTCTCAAAGACTCTTAAGGGTTCAGTTTCACGGAATGCACAATCAGATGGCTTGGTCGTAATAATTTACCATTGTAGTTCTGCGTCTGATGTCTGCGGTGTTCGGAGATGACCCACGGTATGTGAGACTGCCTCACAAGGCGGCTACAGGCACGTCCGATCTGGTAATGCGCATCATCGCATTACTGGCTGTGTCGTCGTGCGAAAATCGCTCCAGCCAGCCGGCAGCGTCAGTTTTCCGACACCAGGAGTCCAACTCAGCAGTTAGCGAGAAAAGTCAACTTTCGGAGTCCACCAGAGAATAGACTTGCCTCGAATCGAATGAAGCTTGTCGCTCTTCTATCTGCGAAGAAAACCTCTGGCGCCGCCCCTTGCAGACTCGAAGATCACATTTAACAGAAAATTCCCAGGATTTTAAGTTATGTAGTCATTTGGATTGGATCTGGAGGTTGGCCACCTAATGTCACGTGATATACCCAATATCTTATTTGCCCCGCGTCGGACATTTTCGGCTAAGTTCGCCGGGGTGAGAACGTATTCGGGTGGCGGGTTTTTACATCAGGTCAGCGGCCTGTTGTCGACTCCCCATCCCAAGGTGAAAGCCGGCAAAACCCTTTATCCCTGACTTCCTGCCTCCGTGGCTCGGGAAGGCCACAATTAGTTTCAAGCCTACATAGCTCAACAATTATTTAATAATCGTTGCAAAAAGGTACAATGAATGTTCACCATTGCATTACAGTCCTCACTTGGAATCTTGCGTACTTTAGGAAATTACTAAAAAAAACTATGTAGGTGGTCGGCCAAGATTTATGAAAATTAACATTATGATTCATATAATAAAAATGCACATTAGAATGTGGAGACAGCGTTACATTATACTGTACGTCAAAGGATTGAACTGCGCATACGCGAACATTGTTTTCGGTTTCCACGAGCATTTCAGGACTTTCGTTACTAAAACCGTTTCGGAAATAAGTATAGATATGTGATGTGGGCCCCTAGGATACAGCCTAGATAGCCTATGCCTAAATGCGGCCCTGATTATAAGTATTGAGGGCGAGTGAGGAAGCGTTTCGTTAGGTCGAATCTGACATGGCGATGTTAATCATATACAGTAGTAATCGCTATAAAGATATTGGTGTATGTGAACATGTATATTGAAGTGCAGCGCAACATGCACGGTCGCTTTAAATACGAATTATTTTCTGGCTTCCGCGCCGAAATGCAGTCGTTTTCGGACAGCTGTGGTAATTCGCACTACCCAGACTGTCAAGTTATAAAGTGAAGTGTAGGGAACAGTGATTGTTGTAGTACCGACCTAACGGAGCAAATTCACGCTAACTGTCGCTTCTCACTTGAAAAGACCCTGCAGTCAAACGGAACATTATCTTCTGTAGACTTCATGAACTTCGGTCGGTGGTCGCATGATGTGTGTTATCTGTGCCGTGGTAATAATAAATGAAATTTATTTGACCATTCAAGCGTGACGACCGCATTTATTAATTTACACCAAGTCCCGATGCCTATCCAATGGCGAATGCATTAAAACAAGACGATTATTGAAGTAATCAATTAATATCACCTGATGGCTGTGCAGTATTTAAATAGTAATTTTACAAGGTGACGAGAAATTGCCACCCGGGCACGTGTAACATTGCAATTTTTCTTTTTTTTTTAAATTAAAGAGATCCTGAACTAAAAGTTCCAACCGTTATTCTTTTTATTTTTTTCTAAAAACACACGTCACTTAGTGAGGAAACAAAAACAGCTATCTATTATATCAATTACTGTACTAGTGTCTTGAACCATCATTTTTATGATTTTTTTTTCACAATGTTATAAATTGAAATATATCTACTAGCTAGTGTTTCTTTCATCTTCTTCTGGTCCCTATCCAATCCGGATTTCGGCAACCATCTTGGCTGTGTTGTCTCTGCTGGTTGATGCTCGGATTAACTCCGTAGTGTTTAGAAGGGAAAATTATTACTACAGCCATTATTTTTAGAGAAATTCATGAAATAGCTGATATGCACTTTATGTATTGTTTATATGGATAAAAATGGTGTTCGACTAGTGTTGGGATGATCGACTGAAACTCCGAGGAAGATCGGCTGACCGATGATATTGTTTTTTACTTATTATTGTTAGTATTTATTTTCAAATATCGACTGGTTAAAACATCTAACAAACTTATAAATACACTGTATTTTTAACAGCGGAATAATTTAAAACTTTTTAATAGAGATGAAATTTCAGTATCATCATTTTTGCAGGATCACATTCCATTTGTACCTTTCAGCCTTCCCTAAATCTTCCAACAGATAATTTTTTTCAAGTGGCAGTTTATTGTACAATACATATGTCGTCTCTTTTTGTAACAAAATCTATTGAGCCTTATTACCTTGTTATACATTATATGAACTTGGTCAATCTGTCAAGTCCCATATTTATGTATATCACTGTTTCTTTAATTTTTTGGTGGCAATTTCTGTACATACCCATTTTCCCTTTTCTTGTATCCACCTACTTTTGACCTCTGTGAATATTTAATTCTTTCAGTGTTTCTGGTTAATTATTCCTCAATTCACTTTTAATTTATTTCAGACCCCAACTCTCTTACCTATAAAATAAGTAAATAAAAATTTCACACCATGTTCTCCCTTTCATGTTCCATTCTTAATTCTTTCAACAATAGATTTCCACTTCTTATTGCCAATATACATTCAACAAAAAATTATTTCAAAACATATTTTTTAATTATTTTCAATTCTTTTACATTTCCCATTTTTTATTTTATTTTGGTTATTTTCCTTCTCGCGATTAACATTTTCTCTGATTTTTCCATTTCTGTCGCACAATCTCCATTCCGATTGTAACGGTCATTATCATCATCATCACCAGTGTTCTGCCCTAAAGCAAGTCTTCACATAGCTGTTTTAAATGCGCTCTTCTTCATGTCCATCAAATTTCCATTTTTCTTGACGTCGTTTACCATCTTATGCCTCCTTCTTCCTCTCACTCTGCTCTCTCAGACGGGTCCATCCAAGGCGTCCGTCAACAACCACTCCCCTCTCAACGTGTGTCCCATCCAGTTCTTCTTACTTTCTCTTATGACTTAGGTTCTTCCTCTCACCAATCTTTCCCAGCACTTTTACAGTACATTACTCATACCACACCACATGATCTCGATGTCGACAAAGCGCAAAGCCATAAGCAAAAAAAAAAAAAAAAAAAAAAAAAAAGCAGTGTGAGTTTTTACATCTTGGTGTATGGTCGAAGTCACTATTCTTGTGGTTGTGTTGAGTGTTGACCATAGAGGCATTCAAGAGCTAAGTTGCATGTTTCTACTTTCCCGAAGGAGGCCGTAACCCCAAAAATTGTGTTTTTGTCGCGGCTGTCCTCCTTCCTTCAACTGTGTAGAGCAGGATTACCAGTATTTCTTTTTTTTTTTTTTTTTTTTTTTTTTTTTTTTTTTTTTTTTTTTTTTTTTTTTTTTTGAAAATCCGGGGACGCTTCACAACTTTTTAACCAAAATTCGGGGACGCTTTCGGCATTTATCCTAATTACGCATTGTACTTTTGTAAGTTATATGATTAAAGGTTGAGTTTACTTAGACGCCACATATTCTTTATATTTTGTATTTTAAATGAGGATCACAAACAGCCATTCCGTGGTTCGTATTCCACGTTAAACTGTAGGTCCCCTGTACCTGGCAAGATTTCCGGGTTAGGTTAAGGCGGCTACGACAGGGGCGGAATGCGCAGCCAGTAGAATCCCTGTCACCAGGTCATTCCGACCACACGGAATTATTATTACAGATAGCGATGTTGCACACAGCAAGGAGACTTGATTTTCCAAAGCTGTTGTGTTCAAGACGCAGTATTCTTGTAATTTTCTTTTATTCCTAGGCACGTACAAGGAAAGAAGTGCGCTTCATATCTCTTGCTTTAAACGAATGCATTAGCAGATCAGGGCTTTTAAAGAATTCTCGCTTGATTAAAAAAAATATATATCTGAGAACAACAGTAAAAACACCGGGGACATTGCGGGGACGAAATCTGTCCGGTGACAGAGAGCTAAGTACGGGGACTGTCCCCGTCAAACGGGGACGTCTGGTAACGCTAGTGTAGAGTGATGGTTATTTAATCTTTCCTTTCCGAGGTGAGCCTTGACACGTGCAGTCTCGACCCGCGTCTCTCGGCACAGCTGACCTTTGACCGTGACGTGTACGCTTGGCACGCCGGATTATCCCTCACACACCGCGCGGGACCCCGGCCTGTTTGCATGCAAATCCGACACAACAGGGGCCGCCCATTGTTTCTAACTGTCGGCGCCAGAATAATTGTCGCTTTATACCGCGCGCGCACAGCCAATCTGATCTTGTGTTAATCTGTATTTATGTGCAGCTCGCCCGAACACGGCGGGCCGCTATATGGACCCTGCTTCCAAATATTGCGCGCAAACTCCCAGCCCAACAGCGGGGCCTACTCAGTAGGTACGTATTTAATGAGGGTATTCCTTTTTTGCTTTGCATCACTTCTGTGTAGGCTGTATTTACACTAATTTTTCGTCTGTCAATTGTTTTCCTTTTATTCTTAATTCTCGTACCTTTTCTGAAAATACTGTTTAGTCCCCGTTGGCTTCAGCATTTTTCACTGCATCATTTTTCTGCTATATATATCTTCAACCTGTACCGCATTAATGAACTTACGTATTTCCTCATGTTTCATTAGATGATTAATATCTACCACGCCATTCTTCTTTTTACCTTCTCTACAGTATGACCACAGAAGACTATCTGCCTTTTTCGGTGTGGTTGAGAACTCCAAACTTTTCATACAATTCTCAATTTAGTCACGGGAGGATTATAAACTCATTTTCAGATTATTATTATATTTTTTTATTATGATTATAAGAGAGGAGAGAAAAAAGGGGGGGGACATTTTTCGGACTTGGTTCCTTCGTTTTAAACTCTCAAATTTTTTCGGGAAAACAATCATAAGTGATTGAATTTGTGCGTCTTTGGCCGCATTCTGAGTCTATTTGCATCTTCACTACTTAGCCGGTTTATCCATATTTTTGTTAACTGACAGAAATGAAGTACGATTTACAAATAATGCGGTAAAGGTCGGCATGAGTGGAAAGTCTCAGGAGTCCCATCCCGAGAAGCTGTTTTTTACGCATTAGTAATTATTTCCTATGAAGAGTAGCTTATTTATTTTTAAAATGTACTTCAACAAATCTCAACGTGCTACTATGATCGTGTTTATTTAACAGCAATAGGTGGAAGTTTTTAATGAGTTCCGAAGGGTTCCCTACGCGCTGACATCATACGCAATGACAATAGCAGCTAAAGCAAGCAGAGGCGTGCTGTAATTAAAGGTAAATGTGACTCCGTAGTAGGAACCTCCCCTCAAACATTCATTATCCAGTCCTGGCCTTTTTACTGACCTTCCTAATCTTCTGGTGACAACTTCAGAATTACTTCGACCTTTGACTATTCACGTCAGCGTTTCTCACGGACCGAGCATGGTGGTGTAACGGCTAGCGTTCTGGCCTCGCATTCGGGAGGACGGCGGTTCGAATCCCCTTCCGGGCATCCATATTTGGGTTCTCCATGGTTTCCCCAAATCACTCCAGGTGAATGCCGCGATGCTTCCTTCAAAAGGCCATGGCCGAATTCCTTCCCATTCCTTGGCCCCATCCTTTCCCATCTCTAAAGACCTAGTTGTTATAGGAGACGTTAAGCAGTTAAAAAAGTTTCTCAAGGGGATAAGATACCAAGTTAGTCGATCTTGCACATACGTGTGTCTTAATGTTTATGTATTTCCTGTTTGGGTCGGTCTGTGCCTGTCGCGAAATGATACAAAAGGATTTACTCCTAAAGTGGTTTTAGAGAGTAAGAATTTCCCGGGAATCTGAAGAAAGGGTCACTGTGATGAATTATGAATGCAGTGGCAAAAAAGAAAAATGTCTGATGGAGTAAAGAATGGACAGTGCGCGCATCGGAATAATGACTTCTCTTGAAAGTTTTATTTAACTTAGATTCTCATCCGGATTGACTTCCAGGTCTTATAACCTTCTCCCCACCTAGATGTTTACCAGTACCTATTTCTAATCAATGAGGAAATACTTTTGTTTATTTATGTGATATAATGCAAGAAAATCTATTGCTGCTATTTGCCCAACTTTAATAAACTATTAGTATAGATCAAATCCTCTCATCGTATGGAATTGTTGGTCGCGAAATCCCGAAGGATTGTTCCACCGCCATGTTACAGAGATTCAGTTCGTCGCGCAATGCGCCTCTTGTCGTGGTTAACTAACTTAACCCGGTAATCCTACCGGGTATAGGGGACCTGCAGTTTAACGTGGAATCCGAAACACGGAAGCGTTCTGGCGTATTTCACATTGTACTTCAAGCTGAGTCAGTAGTGAAGGCTGGGTTAAGGGTCTGCGAAAAGGCATTCTAACCGGTGACTTTTCTACCTCCAGGCAGTCTCTTTAGTCACTGAGCCACAAGGCAGCTCAGTAGTAGAGGTATGTCTGGTGGAATCTTCTACTACAGGGTTATAACTCCGCTTACCACTATTAAATTTCCCAGACAATGGTAAACCCCCTAAAAACTGGCTTTTTACTTCTTTTTTAATAAGGATTTTTATTTAAAATTAACACAGTCACAAAGAACAATATATTATTAACCAGCTGGTGCACACGACTTCGTTCGTGTGTGTAAAGAATTTTTATTGACTGCTACCGAAATGTAACCACCATAGTGCACGATGGGAGACTCGAAGCTAACACCACACACAAACATCAATGATCTGCGCAGGATATCTATTGCTTCTAGGTGAAATGTAGGGACACAAATGTCTTTGGTCGAAATATGAAAACGCCCTCCGTCAACCAATTTCAACCATTATATCTCCCACATCCCCTATCTACCAACATGACACCACCATGGTACACGTTGGGAGTCTTAAGGTTAATGTCACACACAATCACCAGTGGACTGCGCTAGGTAGTTTTGGCCGTGGAGCGAAATAAAGAGACGCATGTCTATTTTATATCAGGTCCACCACTTTCAACTACCATATCTACCACATCCCCACAGCTACCGACATGCAATCACCATAGTCCACAGTGAAAAACTCCAGATTACAAGCACATGCTTACGCCTGTGGTCTGTTGGTACTTCTGGCTGCAAGCTGAAACATAGCGATACACATTTCTTTGGTAGAAGAAGGAAAATGACCTACGACTACAACTATCAACCACCATATCTCCCACACCCCCATACCTACCGTCATGTAACCACCATAGCGCACGTCGATACTACCACCACACACAAACACCAGTGGTTTGCGCTGTATAGTTGTGGCAACAAATTGAAATATACGAATTGGTCGAAATACGAAAATATCCTTGATTAACCACTTTCAACCATCATATCTCCCACACCCACACAGATATCGAAAATCGGCCAACGTTGTGCACGATCGGTGAATATATGCTACTACCACTCACAAAAACCACTGATCTGCGCTGAACAGTTTTGACTGAAAAGTTCTACATACGGACACATACGTCTTTCGTCGAAATGTGAAAGTGCCCCAGGTTGATCAATTACAACCACCATATCTCCCACACCCGCATAGATGTCAACATCTAACTACCATAATGCAAGACGGGAGACTTGATGCTGCTACCACACATAAACACCAATGATCTGCGCTATGCAGTTGTGGCGGCAATGTGAAATATGCGGACACTTATGCCTTTGGGCGAAATACTAAAATATCTTTGATTGACCACTTTCAACCACCATATCTCGCACACTCCCACAGCTATCGAAAATCGGCCAAAGTTGTACACGAATGGTGACTCTATGCTACTACCACATACAAACACCAGTGATCTGCGCTAGATAGTTTTGGCTGAAAAGGGACACGTACGTCTTTAGTGGAAATATGAAAGTGCCCCAGGTCGACAACTTTCAACCACGATATCTCCCACACCCCCATAGCTACCGACATCTAACCACAATAGTGCACAATGGGAGACTTGATGCTACTACCACACACAGACACCTATGGTCTGTGTTATGTAGTTGCGGCAGGAAAGAGAAGTATATGGACAAGCATGTGTTTGGTCGAAATATGAAAATTCCCTGCACCCAACAACTTTAACCACCATATCTCCCACATCCGCACAACTATCGGCATTGGGTCAACGTTGTGCACAATAGGAAACTCCATGCTACTGTCACACACAAACACCAGTGATCTCTGCTAGGTAGTGGCGACTGAAATGTGAAATAAAATGTAGGGAAAGATACGTCTATTTATATATATGTATATAGATTAATGTAATGGATAGTTTCTTGTAGCAAGTAGAGTCAATTTTAGAAACATTTTGCTAATTTTCAGTCCCAATTCTCCAGTTCGAGACAACTAATCAACCGCCATAACGTAAATCTTGTCGCGATCCCCCTACAGTCAACTGGCGAATCTCTTGGGGTTCACGTACCACACTTTGAAAAACCCTGCGTCTAGTCAATGAACGCGCAACACCTCCCCGTTGCCAGCTGGAATTCCTCGAACTGGCTCATTGTACAAAGCGAGCTCTTTCCGGAGTGAACACTCCTTATTCCCAGAAGTACTTACAATCTTTCGGACATACATTGGCGAGTATTCCCAGATAAAATGTAACCGTGCCAATTTAATATGACAAGATTTCCCAGAGTCGTGACACCAGGTAGCAGATCAGTACACTGGGACGGTTGGATTAAAGCCATCTGAGTAGGATTGAAGAGGGAGATACAGTTCCTTAATGCCTTAATGTACTTGGAAATAGAGATCGTTTGAACATTCTCGTCACGCGGCTTCGTGATAATTCATCAGCCACTCTACAATCATTGCACGGTAGTTACTAGAAGTTCCAAAGGTTCGGCGACGGAAAATTGACCTAATTAAATCATTATTTTTATAGTAACTTTTAGTAGCATTAAGAATCTGAATTTAGAATCAGCCAAATTCAAAATGAGAAATAACATTCTTCAAAAGCTTGTGGACCCAATGCTCATATTCCATGATCCACAGCCTTAGCTCTGTCATAATCAGTTGCTGAATACTGCTGCCTGACCTGGATCAACAGTACCCACACGAAAATAGACGTCCAACTCAATCAGGAAATGCGAATAATTACGGAATGGATTCGGTGTACGAACACCGTATGACTTCCAGTTCTATGAAACATTCCACCTGCAGCACTAAGATGCTCTCCTGAAGGTCTGGAAAACGATTCTGAAGAATTCTCAGCTGCCTATAATTTAAGACATTACTCAAGCAAAAACCCAACGCTTGAAATCGAGGAAACCGGATTCGATCTCCCCAGACGGCAATAGAGAAACATCAATCGGATTCGAACAGGACAAGGCTGATGCAGTTACTTATTACACAAGTGGGGCTCGATCAGTTCTGCAAATTGTGACTGTGGAGCCACCTTACAGACAATCCACCACATCGTTTCTGACTGTCCTCTTCAGCCTACAGATGGAACAATAGCGGAAATACACGATGCGCCGGTAAGTGCAGTTGATTATATAAAAACATTACTTCTAGGCATATAGAATTGTACAAGTTGGTGATATGCATATTTGTCCTCACCTTTTGCGTATCTTGTTAAATATCATAGATAAATAAATTAAGAATAAGGAAGTCTTTTTCTGAGCCATTGCCATGCCAGGAAACATCATAATTCCACGCGTTTGTTTGTCAGATCACAGAATACTTCTTTCCAAGGTAAAACCACACGGCAGTTTTTCCTGGTAACAGAGATCTGCGCCTGGACATACGTAGAAGGATATGGAGTCGCGCAGTGAACACACGATATTTACATGTCTGTCCAGCCAATGGCAGAGGACCTTCCCTCCACACCAGGCTTCAGAGCAGTCAGTTTGAACAAGATATTGACGTCAGTTTATTAGATGAATCTTGGGCCCGCAGTTCAACAGTCATAAACCAGAATAGTAAGTTCAAATTTGTCACCACTATTTCAGATCAATTATCCAGCATTACTTTACTCTCTGAGGTCCCTAGCATTTTATCATAGCTTCTAAAGTGCATCGAGCACCTTTGCTCCAGTTTCTATAATAAATTTAACTTAACTACGTCTCCAACACTCATTACAAGGAGTTACCCGCATAAACGTAGTCTCTGGTTCAACAGCTCACACACGTCGGTTGGAAAACTACTACATCAGCCGACGCTGAGTTCACATAGACAGGCGGACCCTATTTGGGGTAAGTTGTATCATCTACGCTCGGTCGACACGCAACAATACTCCACTTCGTAGTTAGTCGGTCCACCGACCTGCGCGTTATCTCGGTTATTAGTTACAACTTCACCAGATACAGCTGTTCGAACTTGAGATAAACCCTACACATTTTTATAAGCACCGAAATGTTTGTGATAACAGATTTAGTTTATAGCATTTAGGTGCCGTGTGTCCACACTGGGTTAAAACCAACCTCGTTCGGCATTATGAGTATTTTGCGTGCTGAAGGTACATATTATATGTCGAATCTTGCCTTAATCCCCACAATCACCGTTTCTAGAATGGAGTCTAGCCGCGCGTAATTTGCTTTCGGCTGACTATCCGGTTTTCGGAGGGGTAATGGCTTGGCTTGCGTCGGGGTGCATAGGCACGAAAAGGCAGATCGCTAATCCCATTCGCATATTCTCTCCACCTGTATCAGCGTGTGCGTGCGTGTTGTCGCAGATGAACAAACCTGTTTCCCGCCCGAGTGGACATGCTGAGAGATTCGGTTACCTGCAATCAGCGTCACAGATTAATTGCAGATTTGTATCGATTTGTTCTGTAGCGTCAGACACACCGTATTCACACTCAAATATGTGCGAGGTGATTTGGGGGAAAATTGCTGGGTCCTCAGTGGAATTTGTATCGGGTTTCTCCGGCAGTGAATGCGCTCCACTGATTCCGTTCATTTCGTCAAGTTGAAGGTCGTGGCTCGGAAATTATTAATTTTATATCAAGAGTGCAACATGCAACATCGCTGCAACTCTCCAAGTAGCAATAACTGATTACAAGCTTATTAAAAAATTAGTAAATTTTGCATTTTTATTTCTCCATAAAAGATTCAAATGCGTGCCACAAATCACTGGATAGAGGAAAGTGCAAAGTTTTAGTTTATACATTCGACACGAGCACCATTTGTAAAAGCACTTCTGATACGCTCAACATCTTGGACGATCGGTATTTTTACCTTTGCATATGCAGCCACCTTCTACGTATTATGCCAGTAGCAAATCTGTTTTAGACGATGTGCTGCTTTGTTTAACTTACGACGGAATGCAGGCTACCCATAAACAGTGGATTCACTTTTTGCATGCTGTAGCACGCAAAACGACTTCTGCCGTGGCGTCACCATCTCCACGTAAATAGACAACAGCAGGATACAAATTTTGAAACTTCCTCTATGCAGTGGTGTGTGGTACGTGTTTGGGGGCGTTCATTAATGACGTGAGGTGTTTTTTCGAAATTTCGGACCCCCAACCCCCCTCTCTGGTGAGACTTCGTGAGATTTGGTCGGACCCCCCCCCCCTTTAAAATGACGTGAGATTTTTGAGGGACCCCCCATTGCCAATCGACCTCGCAGCGTTTTGGGACTTTTTTTTGGGTCTCATGCTCCGAAGGGCGGTTATACCCCCCCCACCCCCCTAAGGTCGGTTTTTGGAGCAGAATACTCCCCTAATATCAACTTTTGCGTCATTTGTGGAATTTTTTTTAGCTCTACAAATCTACTAGAATTTCAAAATCTCACGTCAGATTTCCATTAACCCACCCCCCTCCCCCGACCCTTGGTGAGGTTTCGTGAGATTTCGCCGAACCCCCCCCCCCTTCTCCCCCCACATTTCACCTCACGTCATTTAATGTACGCCTCCTTTCTATCTTTTAAAGTTTGTAAGAAATAAAAATTCAAAATATGCTCTTTGTTTTTTAATAACTGTTATTTCAAACACTGTGCGCGCTACGTCATCAGCTTGAGAGGTAGGGGGTTGCACACTTCCGTTATGTTTGCATTTCCAAGGAGTTTTGTTCCAAACCATGTTTTTGTGTTAATTGAATGGTTAGGCACAATTACCTTTATTTCTGATAGCTTCATGTCTCGTCATTGTCCAGATCATTACAAGCAGAAAAATATAGGGGGTTAAGGAACGGAAAGGAATTAAACTATGGCCTTTTTGAAGGATTCGTCCCAGAATCCACCTGTAGTGATTTCGGGAAAACACGGTAAACAGAAATCTGGATGGTCGGGAGGGGATTTGAACCAATGTCCTTCAGAAAGTGAGGCCATATCGTTAACGCTCACCAACCGTTCTAAGTGCAATATTTACTTTACTTTTACGGGATACTATAATACAACAAACGTCTAGTCTGCTCTAATTTTAAAGTGTCTCATATATTTTTTAGTTCAGACTTTCTGCACCAATACAAAGCATTCATTCGTTTGTATTATTTATGGGTCATCAAGTAGCCATAAAGTCCGAGCCAATGCTGTATCATTTCATCTGACCTCGCCAATTTCGTTGGCCATTCTTTGGTGCTGAATATATTACTTTTTTCGGTAGGCGAATGTCCGGTGTTCTGTTGACATGTCCAACTGATCGCAGTTGGTGATTTATTATTATCATTGCCTCAATGCTTGTCGCATTCGCTTTTTCTAGGCTACTTATGTTTGTAGACGGTTTTGCAATTTTATCCTAAGAATTCTCCTCAGACAGTGTTTGTGGTACTTCTCCATACATTTTAAGTGTCTTCTGTAGGCAGTCCAGGTATCGCAACTGTAGAGTTGGTATTGCAATGATACTGTAAATGTAAATCTTCGTCTAAGCATAGATGATATGACTGTCAACTCATTTTTTAGAAGACGTCCGTAAACTGCTCTAGTACATCTTATTCGATAATGAATTTACGGATCGGACCAGTGTTTGCATTTGTTGAGATATAGCTACTGAGATAAAGAAAATGTTGACTTCTTGTAGAATTTTTTCCTTGTTTGTGATAGATACAGCCATTACTAATTGTCTGCCATTAAAAAACAAGAATTCCAAACCACAAGGTAAACAGTGATATTTTACTGCTGTAAGAAATGCGGGAGTAAAATAAGTTACTTTTGTAAAGCTATTTTTCTGATACCAGAAATGAGAACCACATATCTAAAAATTCAATGAGTTAAAGAACTTTCGGACTGGTGTCATCATGTGCGTACTGTCTGTGATAGAGCCAGGTCCTGAGTCAGAGATAACATTTAGTTCTTTTTTTTTTATCTGCTTAACGTGTCTCTAACAGCGAGTTCTTTAGAGACGGGAAAGGATGGGGGTCAAGGAATGGGAAGGAATTCGGCCATGGCCTTTTGAAGGAAGCATCCCGACATTTGCCTGGAGTGATTTGGGAAACCATGGAAAACCCAAATCTGGAAGCCCGGACGGGGATTCGAACCGCCGTCCTCCCGAATGCGAGGCCAGAACGCTAGCCGTTACTCCACCACGCTCGGTATTTAGTTCTTCTCGATTTCACTGCTTGCCTGGTCGTTAGTAGTAAGGAGAACTTAATTAAGAATATTTCCTCCCCGTATGTAAACTAAAGCCTATTATCTCGTCTAGACTCGAAGCTAATACCACACACAAACATCAGTGATCTGTGCAGGGTATTTATTGCTTCTAGGTGAAATGTAGGGACACAAATGTCTTTGGTCGAAATATGAAAACGCCCTCCGTCGACCAATTTCAACCATCATATCTCCCACATCCCCTATCTACCAACATGACACCACCATGGTGAACGTTGGGAGTCTTAAGGTTAATGTCACACACAATCACCAGTGGGCTGCGCTAGGTAGTTTTGGCTGTGGAGTGAAATATAAGGACGCATGTCTATTTTTATATCAGGTCCACCAATTTCAACTACCATATCTACCACATCCCCACAGCTACCGACATGCAATCACCATAGTCCACAGTGAAAAATTACAAATATCGTACATAAAAGTTTGTCGACGCCGAGGTCATCAGAGATGGGAAAGGTCTGGGGGCAAGAAGCAGGAAGTAATGAAGCCATAGCCTTTTCATAGAAAGCATCCCGGCATTTTCCCGAAATGACTTGTGGATGTCCGGACAGGGATTCAAACCCACGTCCTCCCAAATGCGAGGCCAGAGCGTTATCACTCACCAACCACTCTCGGTCCATTATGTGTTTTGTTCCTACTTCAGCGTAGTAAAGGACGAGAACCTCTTTGTCTGGAAAATTAATTGAGAAGTGAGTGGCCATCAAAGTTGACAGACTGCTTTTGTTGCCAGGTCATGTTACTACCTAGGATGTTGGAAATTTTCTGAAATAAGGGTCATTTCTTGTCTCAGTAATTTTGCACCACCACTTTACTTGCAATTCTGTCTGAGAACTAAGAGGTGAAAATTTCTTTCATTGCTAGGTAATGGAGCGGGCAACTGCCAGAAAGAAAGCTGAAAACCGGCATTTTGTCGAGAAATGAAGATTTAGGCTCCTTCACTGCCCGTGATTCATTACGATTGCAAAACAGTGAAACGGTTCCGTGACTGCAAACTTTCCGCTGCTCTCGAGAAATAAATCAACAATAAGGGCTAAAACTTAAAAGGGACGCCGTGCGATCTCCAGTCCTACTACCTAAAGCGATGCAGCTACGAATTTTAATTAACAGGAACTTGCTCGCAGTTTAATTTGTACCTGCGGTTTCGGCATGTATTCGGGTCGAGGTTCCTTTCTACCAAGACGCGCCTTCAGACTGCTGTTGTAGTTATCTCTGGTATTCGACCAGTTTATGAACTCTCTCAAGCTATTCGATGGCGCAGTATTATTTACCACAGTGTTTCGTGTAATACTGGAATGAGTAATAAAGACGGCCAGTTATGGAAATATCGCTACGCTCCATGCACGACTACAGAGAAATGACGTGGAAACATGAAACAGGAGTCGTACTGGCTTACCTGCCAGTGCATAACTCGAAAGTCATTTATTCCAATCTTCCCAAATCTCTTATCAAACCGTCTGCTAGATGAGTAGTTTCCGAACTCCAGTGGTTGAGCGGTTGCTATTCGGAAAGACGAGAGTTCTATCCTTGGATCGACCATCCAGGCTTTCATTTTACATGATTTCCCGAAATCATCCCAGACAAATGCCAGGATTGTGTTTTTGTTCAAATGTTCGATAGACTGTGACCGATGGATTTGCCGTGGTAAACACCCGCTGACGGCATGGTAACCATAGAGATCTAGTCCCGCAAGACGCGCCTTGCTAACGCCCTGATGCAAGAGCTTACCCGGCTACAATAAAACGTAATATCCCCAGCGGTTGTAAGATGATGGGTGGACAAGTTGACTTACAAGGATATTTCTATTCTAGAGACGGGTTACCACTTTTAGAGAAGCTGATGCTAGAGCCGGGTTTGGCTTAGGGAAGTATATTTACAACGTACCCTCACAGAGAGCATACGTTCATAGGCCGAGATGTTACAGGATCCTCACAATAGATTGCGGCCCATTATATCTGGATGGTACGCCTATACTGGCAACGGCAGAGTTGTGCGGAGGCTGGCCCGATCCCAAGCACTGGGTCTCGATGTCGGGTCGAGATGGCTACTCTTCAGTCTCGGTATTTCCAATATGCTTAACTGAATGACGCCCTGACATCCTGGGTGATCTATTTATCACTCGGTTATCTCTTAACGTGACACTATATGGTAACGAGCTTCGAGCGTTAAATTTCAAAGTGGCGCGGCCAACTCTAAACCTTAAATGGTCTTACATGCGCTCTCCACCTGATAAGGCGCCCGGTTCCTAGCTACGACCCTACTTGGTATTAATTCTAGTCTTAGAACATAGCTTGGCCATAAGAAGGCCATGGCCGAATTCTTTCTCATTATACACCTCTCATCCCCTACTGACTATAATGACGCCGACCACAACGAGCTATGATTGCATCATATAAAGTATTTACTTTAATAGGATCAAGAATTCCTCGGTTAGAATCACAGTTATTGACAGCAATTTTGCTGATTCTTAACAAACATTTTCCGCTCTGGCGATGGTTTCTTGTCCACAATTTCTCCCCGTTGTTTTTCCCGTGGCATTCGGATTACGATAGTTCTGCCCCAGTCCATCCCTGCTGATTTCTATTCTCCGTGATTTACCGAATTCGCTCTAGTCGAACTGCAGGATGGTTTCTCGAAAGAGCCGTTGCTGATTTCGTTTCCCTTCCTACTCAAAAATCCTCAAACCCACTCTAATGAACACCGACGTCAACGAGTCGTTAAGTCCTGATTCTAATAGAGAAGAACTCTAAGTTTCGTTCCGGTTTTCCTACTTTTCGGAGCACCTTACCGTCACCAATTTTTTTTCTTTTTAATGGTTCTAATGGTTCATCCTATACATCTTTAATGTTGTTCTAAATCACTCCACTGGACAAAAATTTTATATTTATAATTACAGACTCCTATTAACACTTTTTGTGTGGGTTTTGAAACAACGAGGCTCATATCGCTTTCCTAATAATCATTTCTGGAAATTATATTAATTTTAAAAGTTATCAGCAGTGTTCGTTCGGGTTACTTCTGTTGTCAGCACCCTTTTTCCGCAACTAACACAAAGCCTACATCGATGAATAAAGTATCAGTCGATAGATTTTTTTATAATTTCTTACAAAGTGCATTCACCTTACTTTAAAAAACATCTTTACATCAAATTTAAATTAAAAATTCGTCCACCACTGCAGGGGCGAGACGCAACCCGCCTCCCTCAGCAGTCTCTCTGGTACCAGAGTAGTAGTGTAAATACATTAATAAACTATTCAAAAAATATTCTTCGTTGAATATTTGATTCCAACAACTTAAAAAAAAGAATCTTTTTTTATTGAGGAAAGAAGGGGATAAAAATGTTATAAGTGCGAATGTTTCGCACTGGTTTATTGGTTGTCTTAAATTAAATTCCGTGATATACATGAGGTCTGATATAAATTTAGGAACGTTAAATTACAAAAGAATTTATAATCATTGTCCATAATCTATGAGACAATGGGGCACTCCACTGTCTTATTCGCAAGGTTAGTCCATGAAGGCTTCTCTTGCGCGTCCTTCTGGATCGCCGCTGCTTCACGAATCCCAATCTCTGCGGAACAGTATTCAGTATGCCTTAACACCTTTAATAAGGAGTCTACAAGGGACCCACGGTAGTGCTACTGTAGACATTACAAGCTTTGTTTGTTTTTCAATTGCATCTCTCAGTTTTTCATCTTTAGATATAACTGTGTAACATATGGTGACATAAGGGAAAGCATAAAAAGGAGATTCAATTAATTTTTGTGTTATCATATATAAAAATGTTGATCATTTCTTTGAAGATCATGAAGTAATTATTACGTATTGCAGTTTTTTTCTACTAATTTCCACAACAAACATTTAACCAGTTGTTCATAATCTACGGAAAATATTATTATTGTCTAGGACGATTTCAACCACATTATTAAATGTGAGACTGCTAAAAACATTGAAATTAGTCATGTCGTTAAATGTTATTGTTGGAAAGAAAATAATTTTAGTCGCTTTTACAGTTTATCGCCCTAAAAACTGGTTAATCAACATTGAATCTTAGCGCCCATTTATTTCTGAATTGCTGTTTACTTGACACGTATTGCAAATTCTCATAAGAAGAACTGTCGTGGTGAGAATATTTGGTAATGCTTTATCGGGTGACAGCAGAAATACAAATCTCCGTACATTACAAGACAGCAAATAAATCTAATTTCAATCACGACGCTTGCTAAACTTAAATGAAATTATAAAACGCATAATAAAATTGACACCGAAATCCTGCGTCAGCATTTTCATACGTCTATCATTATGCAAAATAATTTAAATACAGGGTTTCTTAATGAGGTAGTTCAGGATTGCTATTTCTCTCCTGTAGAGAGAACCGTAGAAACAGAGAGAAAATATTTAAAATTGAGTGTGTGTTTACTTGGCGCGCTTGAAAATATTACATAAACGTCTGCACGTTTTTAACTGCCCGAGTTCTTGCACGAAATGGAAAATGTTAGCCAGACGTGCTCTGCTGGACAAGGCTAATTACAGAAAAAGATGGTGAGAGTGATATTACTCCTTTTTTAATTATTTTTGTTTATTAGTAAGATTAAGTATTCTGACATTTCTGTAGTAGCCCTTATTAAATAGAGCACACTTTCTGCTAACGAACTGTGATGGGTACTTTTAGTTACATGTTAGTTTACAGTAACACTGTTGATACTTAATTTTGTACCAATAAAGCAGAGGATTTTATTTAATTTGAAGTTCTCACAGATTCCCAAAGCTCAAAACTGAACAGACCTGTCATCGATTTAAATTTTCTTTTTCTTAGGCACGATTTTAAAAAATCAAAATAGTCTTATCTCCAGCAAATCAATGTGAATTTAAACACCGGACAATGTTTTGTTCCTGTCTCGACGAAATTTATCACTTACAATTCATGTATGTAGACAGTAAATATTTCGGACGACAATGTAATTTCAGTGAAGGACTATTACTTCTATCTGACTGCTCAAGTTTTATGCCACTTGAGTGAAAGGATATGAATTTTTATATTAAATAAATACAAAACCTATCAGAATTTTTCAGCCATCATCTATTGTCGTTAAAAATACCACTAAGATTCCAATCGAACAACATGTGGAAAGAAATATGAATGTTATGGTATGAAACTTATATATAAATCATAAATTGTTTAATTATTATTTATATAGTATTTATTTAATTATTTAAGAACCACTTGAAACTATTAATGCAGTGGGTTGTATTTAGAAACGTACCAACAAAATTAAACTAGACGTAAACAGTTACCCTGTGTTTACTGTTGGGATCGTATCTCTCTCTTTGAGGCATCGTCAGTAATGGAAATTCATACCAAGAAATTATTTACACGACTTAAGAGTTCCGAACATCTTGGTGTTGATGGTTCTGTTAACCACTTTGAGAGATATTTTTCTACCATATTCAGAACTCGTACGAACCATACTCGCGATGGAAAGAAACCTTCTCAATAAGAAGTAACTTCGGTATTTTTATGCAAGTGAGATCAGCAAAGGTTATGAGAGACGCATTAAATATGTTTGGAAAAGCTAAAACCATCAGATAACGTAGACCACGGAAAATTTATGAAACAAACATACATTTATCAATATTCATCTCAGTTACTTAAGATATTAAAACAAAACAGGTTATTTTTTCATAGAGAATAAAGTACTAAGTGGAGAAAATTGATTCGATATTTCCATGTTTACCTTTATTTGATGTTTTATTAATGGACGTAACACTGTACTTAAAAATTTTGTATGTTTGTTCATTTGAGTCAACTATCACCATATTAAGAGGCTGTTTGGCTTGAATTTTGCTGTGAATGTATAGACATCAGTGTTACAACCAGGGTTGTTAGTTCCAGAAGGGACCTACAGTTTAATCTGAACCACGGAAGTGTTCTAGCGTACTTCACATTACACAGTAAGCTGTGCCAGAAGTTAAGGTCGGATTAAATGTTTATGAAAATCCCCGCTGAGACAGGGATTTGAACCGGGATCTTTCGATCTGCAGTCAGATGCCTTCACCACTTTTTTAAAATTGGTTTTCGACTATGCCAGTCATACAGCCAGCTCTAAGTGTTTCTTCAAGTTTATATGTGCTATACCATCGCCACAGGACAGACACAACACCTAGTTAAAACCGCTCATCCCCTCGGCCGGACTCGAACCGGCGACCCTTGCCGTGTGAGGCCAGCTCGCTAGCCCTTACGCTACCGGGTCCGGCATCCACTGAGCCGTCAGACCGCTCAAATTACGCTTTTTAAAATATGTGTTATTGATAGTTTCTCTAACTACTGCTGCCAGTGGACATTTGAAACAAAGGAAGCGCGGGATGCGATCTGACGAAGTTAACTCCATGCGCATGCGCCAGTTTTAACCCGGCTGTCTAGAACGTCACATTATGATAGAGACTGAATTAGTGATGAGAATAGTAAACGCACTTCCCGCTTCCTTTGGTCATGGAGACACTGAACATTCCCATTTATCAACAATAACTCATATTTTTTCAGGCAAAACTACAGCTATGTGATAAGTCAGGGATCCATGTGACGTCTCACTAAAAACTGAATGTATATGAATCACTTTACTCCTTTCCAAGAAGAGAGTTTCCTGAAGTGTTTGGGAAACTGCTGATAGAATTTGTGCAGTTCCAAGAGGGAATCTTTGAAGGTCATTACATAGAGCTCGGTTAGTGATTGTATTTTTCGTAGCTGAAGTTCGATATTACTTGTACAAATTCGGAAATGAAACAATAACTATCAAAAACTGAGTGAGAACCCGATTCTGAAAGCTTCGGCGGTCACTGTATGTATTATCTTGGTTCTCCGGGTTTTATTAAAACCTAACGTTTCATCCATCAGAGGTCCGGTTACACCCGGGGAACCAAGATAACCCAGGTGCAGTTAAGTGTGATTAACTTGGTTTCTCTGTTAAAGCAATCTAGTACTACAACACGGAAACCAACGAATGTCACAATCACTAATTGTTACCTTTTTTGTCGTGAATACTTCTGTGACCTCATCTCAGAGTTCTTACCGTAAAAATCAAGTATTAAGTAAAGATGAAAAACGTAATAGCCTGTTAGCGAATAAGGGTGATAAGGCCAAGAAAAATATACGGTTAAGAAGGTGTCACATTACAGAGCGATAAGCTAACGAACTGTCAAAGTTCATCTATGTCGATAATCGATATCCATCATAAGTACGTTGTAGTAATAAACTCTTTGTAAGGGGCAAGCGGTCGGTGTATGATTGTCGCTGGTGAAGGGAGCGCGGCAACGAGATTATGGTGTAAGTGTGGAGTAGTAGTATTCTCCCGAGTGTAAATGGATTTCAAAATCGCGCTACCGCGTCGGCACCGAATATTGGCTGTCGTTTACGACTCGATCGGACAGACCAGGTGGAACTAACTGCATGGACATTCCTTCAGTGAGTGTGTATTAAGTGTATAACATACAGTGATTGTTGTGTGAATAGTGGCCACGATAGTAACTGAATTTACGCTAAGTGAAGGTACTTTTCACTCTCGCGAACCTGTAATCTTGGATTAATATTATTTTCAGTTGGTAGTCGACGTATATGTGTTCTTTAAGACTAAAACTAAGTGAATAAACTTACTACAGCTTTAAACGACTGTGTATGTGTTCAGTGGTATCATACCCTGTACAGTGCTGAATGTTTCAATTATTTATGGATTGATAAACTGCTCGACATTACGTCGGCTATCAACTATGGGGACCGCATTGCTAAAAATAAATTTAAACGAAGTCTGAAACTTTCCATTAGGTGGTCAAAAACATCAGCATAAGTGACTATCATTTTCATGAATTAATCTAACCGCAGTAAAACGTGATTAGTTTTACAAATGGCACATCATATTTCTGCTTGCTTTAATGGTACGATGTGTTCTAAGTCAAAAAACTCATACATTTTCTGAATGTAGCGTCGTTCTGCCAAAACTGTTAATTGAGCAAGCATCACAAAGTGTAGTATTTAGTGCCGTATCGAAAAATTTCGCGGGTAGCTCGGTGAAACGAATACATTGCCTAAATGAGATGTCCTAAAGAACTCGCCCTGAAGACTTTTGGGGTGTCTTGATGTCGTCCGGCGCTTTCCGAAGGGTTACCTGGTTTCAGTGGAAATGTTTCTTACTGTCGTGGCTTGGCTGACAGGATAGGAGTGGTCGTGATGCACAATTCCTATCATATTGTGTAAAAAAATCTCAGCGTTAAATGCCAAATCTCTCTGCAGTGGGTATGGAGTGATGATGCACAACACTAGTGGTAATTCGTCTGTCCGGTGAGGAAGTTAAGTTTGGCGGGCCATTTGGTTTATTTCGGAATAGTAGGACTCAGGTCCAGCTCAGCCTTCTTTCATCTTCAACACGAACAGCAGACAGCTTTTAATAAGTGATGTCCCACACATACAGCCAGCTCCATTGGCTGATTTGGTTGCGGCACCTTGATAGTTTCCGACGCTGATACTTGATTAGCCGGTTCGAATCGTCATGGTGGCATAAATTTTCATCAACTTGGCTGGTAGCACAGTCCTTAGTAACCAGATTGCGCACTAAAATCCTGGGTTAAAACCCAAACCTCTCCGCAGTGCGTTTCGAGAGAGGGCATGCGATACTGTTGATGGTGATTCGTCCGTCGGACGGAATCGTTAAATTTCGGCGTCCCAGGCGGTGTCTTTCGGAAGAGTAGGCCTAAATGGGTTAGCACCTGGTTTCACCCTCTCCCTACTTCCATCTCTCTTCCTCAACACAAACAAAACTAAATACGAACACTATTACAACAACATTACCACATTATTATTATTATTATTACTATTACTCCGCGATTCACTAAAAGTGTGTGGCGGAGGGTGCATTGCACCTATCCGAAAGGGTAATAGTTTGGAAGGGATATGGCAGGAGGCGCCCATGGGCTAATGTGAGGAACCATCCCACCATTCTGGAGTGATCCGGGAAAACCACGGAAAACCCAGATCAGGATGGTCGGAGTGCTTTATCGAAAGATACTCCTGTCTGAATTTAAATTTACACGCCCGATAAATCCTTCCCTAATCGCTCGTGGGAAAAATGAGTACAGAAATGAATCGGTTCTGGCCCTGATTTCTCTTATCTTACTTTTGCGGTCATTCCGAGATATGAATGTTGCTGGTAGCAATATTTGTTTGCTGTCATTACGAAATACGTCAGTCGTGAATTTTTCAATTAGCTTCTGTCGAGAGCAACGCCTTAGGTGCTCCAGATCTTCCCAACCTAACTCCTTCAACATCGCACTTACGCTTTCCCCTCCAACTATATATACCTGTAACGAATCGGGCGGCTCTTCTTTGGACCTTCTCTAATGCCTCCATTAACCCCTTTGATGGGAACCCCATACAGAACAACAATATTCTAAGCGAGGCCGCAATAGTGACCTGTATACAATAGATTTAACTTCCGGAGTGCATTGACTTAAATTCCAACCTAGAAATCGGAGCATACGAATTGCTTTCCCAATTACATTCTCGATATGCTCATTCCACGACAAATTATTACGAATTGTTACCCCTAGGTATTTAGCGGAATGTACCGTTCCAAGGACATTACCATTAATTGTATATTCAGAGCTAAATGGTGTCACCTTTTTACTTACACGCATGACTTGGCACTTTTTAGCGTTTAACTCCAACTGCCAATCTTTACACCACGCAATTATTTTCATAATATCGTCTTGTAACAAAGCGCAGTCGTCCTGGGTTTTGATTTCACGATAAATAATAGCATCATCGGTAAATAATCTTTTCATCCCCCTTATTATGTCGCACAAATCATTAATATATATGAGAAACAACAGAGGCCCTATCATGCTTCCCTTCGAAGACGTTGCCATGGAGTTTAAACATCCCCATGGCAACGGTCTACGCCTGGGCACGGGAAAGGAGTTAATATAAAATGAAGACGCACATAGAATAGCACTTACGCTAGACACGCGGGGTAGTGAAATTAGCCATACTAAGTGTTTAGCGATACGTACAATACTCCGGCAGAAACATTTTCAGGTTTAAGACCACTGAAGTGAAAGGGGGAGCAGCAGGCTAGAAAACTTTCATCTACAACTCTTACCGTGATGTCTGTGAAGGTAGTCGTATTTTTTTTTTTTTGTTTTTTTTTTGTTTTGTTTTTTTACATTTCCATCAGCATCATTTTTAATATAAAAAATAAATTAAAGTAGACTCTGACGCATCTACATACTCTCTCAAGTTATAACCAGTAACGCTCTCGTAGAATGTATTTTAATTTTTTTTTCACAGTTCCCCCGGTGTCAGCGTAAATATTTTCAGTGGAAACAAGTGACGCGTCCGTAGCAGCCTGTGAGCGTGGCGGGCTTTCGTTGCGGTGCACTGGTCCGAACTCTACAAATAATGGATGCCGCTGTGTATTTTAATGGCGGCTGTTGTCGCTTGTATGAATTATCAACAGCGCCTGTCGGGACACTCACTATACGCTGAGGGTCGCACAGCCCCGCCTACTTCACACATCCACATCTTGGCGCTCTTTGACTAGTGTATGCACTTCCAGCGGATCTAGCAATAACGTCTGTTAGTGTACTTCCTTGTCAACATTCGTTGCAAATTAAAAAACATTGTCCAGGTGATAAACTTTTGCTCTTGCTAAAGCTGTCCTGGGTCTGTAATACAAGCCTCTTGTCTCGTATTAGATAATTGAAAACATAACTGATTGTTTGTAATGTAAACCGGGTCAGTTTCGTACGAATTTCCTCCGATTGGAATCCCGTACCTGATTGTAGACCAAGCGTGGAGGGTGATTGGTAACACTCTGGCCTCGCATTCGGAAGGATACCGACTCTTAACCCCGTCCAGCCAACCAGATTATGGATTGTCACGGTTCCCGAAATTACTCTAGGCGGATGCCGGGAAGGTTCCTTCAAAAAAAGGCCATGAAAAATTTCCTTTCCATTCCTCGCCACCAGTCCTTAGATGCCTCTATTGACCTCGACGTCTACGAGGCGTAAAGTCATTAGAAACTACTAACTACTATATTACAGCGAAGTTTGAAAGTAATAAGAATGATTTTATTCTAATAAACTTTGTGAGGAAACATAGTCCCCTCACATCTAAAATTTATTGTATTAGTATTCCTTTTTTTATTTGTTGTTTGTGTTTTAATTTAACATTGTGCTGTTGATTTAAGTTTGATGAGAAGCACTGCAAATGATTGTATTTAGGATATCGAAACAGTTTGTACGTAATTATCTTTGAAGTAATCTGTGAGCGGAGTGAGAGTATTCTTTGGTGAGTCCAGAGATAAAATTGAGGGCGGGCGGAGGCATGAATTGGTGTTCCTCGCTCGAATAGTAATCGAGATAATAAGAGAGAATATTGAGTTTTTAATGATATGTTGAATGTGTAATTTGTGAAGCAAATGATGAGTGAAATATATAGAAAAGTGAAATGAAGTTCTCCTTAGTTTATTGTATGAATCATACAGACCAATTAAGTAGTAGAAACTGCAAGATAATATTCCATGGATTCTGTGGTTAGTAATATCCACCCGAGGCAAATCTAGGAATCATAATAAAGGTAAGTTTCTTACAACTTTCGTTTATAAAAACCAAACTAAACATCATCATTATCATCATTATCGTTGAGGACCATCTCCAGTTTCCCGGGTGTGGTTTACGAGCCTTGGTTATTATAGACGATTGTTTTCCACCTTTTCCTGTCCAGAAAGGTTTCTCTGTCTGTGATGTACTCCCAATTCCAGCCTCTTCTCTCTACGTCCTCCTTCAGTTGGTGTGTCCATCTTCTTCTTGGTCTTCCCACTGGTCTTTTGCCCAGTATCCTTTTTTCCAAATAAGTTTTTGGCAGTCTTTTACTAGTAATTCTCTTCACATGCCCAAACCATCGAAGTCTTGATGACCTAAGTCTCTCTTCCATGGATTCCCTTAGCTCTAGGTTTGATCTAATTTCATCATTCTTTATGCGGTCTAGTTTTCTGGAGGGCCGTTCTAAGAAACTTCATTTCACATGCTTGGATCTTGCTAAGGTCCCTTGATGTTAGTGTGCATGTTTCCAAAGCATATGTGAGAATATGAATGAGATATGATTTGCACAAGACAATTTTTGCTCTTCTGGGAACCTTCATGTCCCATAGTAAGCCTCGCACAGTACTGTAGAAGTTGGCTCCTTTGGTTACTCTACTCACTATTTCTAACTCACTTCTACCATTATTGGCAATTATGCTCCCCAGGTAGCTGAATTGGTCAACAACTTCAACTTCGTGGTCTTTTAATTTTATATGACAGTCTGTATTCTTTCGGCTTATTTTTAGTGCTACAGTTTTTTTTTTGATTCAATTTCATTCCATATTCTTCAAACTTATCATTCCACATCTTCAATTTGTTTTGTATTCCTTCTTCTGTTTCATCCCATACTGCTACATCATCTGCAAACACCAGTGCCTGTAGATCTCTATTGAATGTTCTTTTTAGTTCTTTTAAGATGTTATCCATCACCGCTATGAACAGAAGGGGTGAAAGGGCACTTCCTTGTTGTACTCCTTTGGTTGTACTAAACCATTCAGAGTAACCATCCCCAACATTGACACAGCTCTTGCAGTTATTGTACAGCATTTGGATCTTTCTTATGAGGTACTCTGGTATTTCAAGTTTTCTTAGACTTTTCCAGATAGTTGATCTAGGAACATTATCGTATGCCTTTTCTAGGTCCATAAACACAATAATTAGGTTTTTCCCTCTTTCCCAATATTTTTCCACCAGCATTCTCAAGGCAAATATTAGATCTGTTGTGCTTCTTCCAGCCCTAAACCCATGTTGTTCCTCTTCTAAGATGGGCTCTAATATTGTTCGTACTCTGGCTTCAACTATCTTTTCCATAATTTTGAGGCCATGGGATAGGAGGGTAATACCTCTATAGTTTTCACTTTTCCTTCTGTTCCCTTTCTTGAATATAGGAATTATCACCCCTTTCGTCCAGTCTTCTGGTATTTGGTTATCATTCCATATTGCTCTGAGGACTCTATACAGCCATTGTATCCCTGGTGGACCGGCAGCTTTAATCATGTCGGCTATAACTTCGTCGGCTCCTGCTGACTTGCCACTTTTCATCTTATGGAGAGCTCTCTCGACCTCTAACCAAGTTATTGGGGTGCCTTCATCTATTATCCTCTGACTTGTTTCTTCATCGTTTATCCCATTAGGTCCATTTAGTAGTTTTTCAAAATATTGTTTCATGGCTTCCCTGATACTTCTTATATTGCGAACTATATTTCCATCAGCTGTCTCTATTGCTGTAATTGTTATCCGATCTTTTGTGTTTTACAATTCCATATAACATTTTCATATTCCCTTTACTATCCTCTTCTAGTTTAGATGTAAAATCATCCCAGCTTTTCTCCTTTTCTTCTTGTACAATTCTTTTAACTTCCAATTTGCTCCTTCTATAGTCTTTTGCCATCTCTTCCAATCTGCCATGATTTTAATAAACGAAAGAATTCACTTAGAACAACATCAGCATGTCAACGCATAATATCATCCTAAAAACAAATCTCCGGAGCATAGCCCCATATGGAAGTGAAACATGGACCTTTGTAATGGCAGAAAGGAAACGACTGGAGCCATTTGAAGTCTGGTGTTACAGACGAATGCTGAATATAAGCTGGATGGATTATGTTACTAATAACCAAATACGAATTTCTGAGGAACGAAGATTCTGGAAGGACATCGAGAAAATAAGAAACAAGATGATAGGTCATGTTTTGCGTCACAACAAATTGCTTAAGGTAATTACTGAAGGAAAGAAACAAGGAAAAATCCACAGAGGAAGAGGGAGAATAAACTATATGAATCAAATTATGAGTGACATCAAATGAAGCAGCTATGAAGAATTACAAAGGAAGACAGAGAAGCGGCATACGTGGAGAATTGCTACAAACCAATCTTCGGATTGATACCTAAAAGAAGAAGAAGAAAATTTATTTTTTAGCTTATGAACCACACGGTTGAGAAACGATTTAACTTTAACGTGTATTTTAAAATCTCGTTTGTCGCTGATATTTTTTGTCTAATATCTCGAAAAAATAAAAACAGATGAGAATTCTCGATCGCTTCCTCCAATGTATGTTGTTTTTGTCAGATTTTAACAACCACAGTGAAGAACAAATCATGCGCATCGACTAATCTGCCTTTCATTAGGTTAGTAATATTTTTTAATCGGTTGCTGTTCACGTTTATTACCCAGCTTACTAGTTGAACGATTTCATTTTTTACTGATGTTGCTCCTTCTAGCGATTCTAGTTTCGTATCTAATTCTACCGTACATCAGCTGCTTACGTTAAAAGTTTTGATACCCTAGACGAGGCCACTGGTGTCTCGTTGTTGCTTTGTAGCATTTTGTACAGCCCTGTCGCCACCACGCGCCATGCCATCTGATAATTTTCAGTCAGACTATGCGTCCAGCAAACTTGGCCTCCCGCTCCCGGCAGCCATGACTGACATAACTGCGGCTAACAGCAGAGATAGCGTAGCATAACGCCAGAGAGAATAGCACGACGGCTGCAGCAGGGTTGCCAACTGCCGTGGCCGCTACAAACGCCAGCCTGCAACCGCTGGGATTTTGTTATATACGAACTATACTGATGGGTAAGCGATAAGTTTCTAGCCGGACGATAAAACAGGGAAGCGATAAATATATTCATATACCAGATTACCCATTTAAACATACGTAAAATTTCCTTGTTTGCTTGAATCGCTCACCGCCTATTTTTGGGAATGGCTTGGAAGAAATTAAGCTATTTCTTATTTCCTTCCTGTACCTTGTCAGTTTTTTTTTCTCGGCTCTAATTACTAACCACTAAGCAGCTCATCCCTGAAAAAGAAAAATTTTAATGGCATGCTTTCATCAAGAGAGAAAAGTATCTTCTGCTGGATTTCACCTGCAGCAGTGGAGAAGCACCTATGTTGGTGTCGGATTGCTCTCCAAACAGTTGTAGACAATTCAGATGTCTCTGATAAAAAGAGACAGAAAAATAATTTACAACTGTCAACTAACTGAGATTAAAAAATACATGCTTCAAGTGAATAACTCGTATTTCAGGGCAATTTCATTTGTAATGAACATTATTAAAACAAAAATTTTGTTGTAAATTATCCAATTACTAGAATATTTTAAACAAATATCTAAACAGTTCGATGATGTGAGAAAATTTATTTACTAAATCGTTCACAACAATGTGGTAATAGGTGATACGAAGCAACAATAAATTATCATTACATCAAGCTATACATTCTTTATAAAATTCAATTATTGTTAATTTTCAGTAATATATCAGCTGACGCATAAGTTTAAAGTGCTTGTTTCTGATTTGACAGGAATGTCATGTAGGGAGATATTTACCACGAGATGTTTCCCGCAACTTCTTTCATGTGGAATTTTAAAAAACGGACCTCTTTCTTAAACCGATTACGTCACATTTAACACATTGCCAGAGGAAAAAAAAGTGCATTGGTGTGAAAAACTTAAGGAGGAAAGTAACTTTCGCACGCAGTGTCACAGCCAAGTAACGTAGCTCGATGAAACTTGAACCATCCATAGAAAGAACTACTACGGTCTGATACAGTAGGAAACTGAAAGCGACACGCAATCAGACGAACAGAAATGACACTTTTATACAGAGACAATAAGCTATACTGTAGTCATGGTGACTCATTATGGTCCCCTGGAGATTATAAGAAGAGGGACATGGTTCTTAAAAGGGTGCGTGATCACCACGGTCAACGATGCATGATCTCCAACTTGCTACCATGCTTGCCACAAGATTGGTAAGGATTTCTTTTTTTTTTAATTCGTTCAATTCCTCTACCCGCGTGGTTGACAGCTGCTGTATGGTCGTTGGAGAGCTTGTGTACATGCTGCAATACGTCCACTCCCTTCGCCAAATTTACTATCGTCCCTAGCGGTCCTCCTCTTGCGATGTTCGATACGGTCGCGCATTTTCATCAATAGAAATAAAGTCAGGGCCGAATGCACCCCTGAAAAGATGCTCAGAAGGAAGGAGTAGGTGAGAGCCGGGCAAAGTGGCCACGGGGGTTTGGGATCCAGGAGTTGGTGCCACTGCGCGGAAAAATCATAAATCGTTCGACGCAATTACCTTTAGAAGCCATATCCGGTTAGAATGTCATCTCTATAAGTTATCAGAATATTTATGGTTATTGATATCCCTGATATTTAGTAAATACTCAGTTTATGTACTGATTAATAAGAAACCAGTTGATATACCGCTTCTGAGTGAAATTGTTTTGGAAAAGTTGTGTTTTGGCTACAGATTCCCCGCTTGGTGATCGCACTGTTAAGTGAAAACTATGTTTCTGTAACGGCGTTAATCCTGGCAAAGTGGCGACGCTGCTGGTGCCCGTGGAATCTTTGTCCCCTGAACGCCAACTCTGTTTGTTACTTTCACATTATAAAAATTCCCGACATACGATACTCTGAATAGATCTTTTAATATTATTTGAAGCTGAAGTGAATAATAGTGAATTAACAATAATAAAAATCAATGAAATTATTTCTATTTGAAGTTGATGTGGTATTCCAATGACGAAAACTTCTTTTCCTGTGATTGCAAAGGACACTGTGGCAGTGCCTCCTTCAACAGCAGTAGGAAAACGCGAAATCAACAGCCAAAACAAATGTTATGACATCGGTCCCATGTTAAAATTACCCTGAAACCACAAAGACAAGCAGTTATTTGATGATGTTGTTGATCAAGAAGGCACACATTGTTTGTAATGTAGCGAAAATGTTTCAGCTTTTAGATCACAAGAACGATGGATCCAGTGCTAAACGTCTTTCATTTAGACTCACGGGCTCTGTGCTGGCGTTGTTTCGCATGCAAAAATTGCGGTTAGTGTTAATTTCCCCTTTGCCTGTTACAGTTTCTATGATATGCAGGTTAGATAACTTTTTTCTAAATGAAGTACATTGTTTTGAAAATTAAGGGCGTTTTTAATTACTTTTTTCTAAGTGGCCACTTAAAAAAAAAAAAAATATTTTAGGCACTAAACTTAATTCAAAGGTAACAGAAAAGTTCTAGTGTGTGTTAAGATAGTTAAGTAAGTAGCCATTAATTTTGATGCCTGCAGGTTTATCGTTAGGCTCCTCAAAACATCATCAAACCTTAGCGTGGCCACTTTGCCCGGTTCTCCCCTACTACGTCACAATAAAGTTGGCCAGTGAGGTACCGAGTTAAAAGATTTGGAAGTTGGTTCATCCACGCAACTTTATACCTACCGACACCATACCACTTTGTTAGGTGTCTCGTGGTTAAATTATATATATGAAATAATTAGTCCACGGTATAGTTTCAAATTTTAACTGTTTTTATTTTTCCTAAAGACATCGGAGTTCAAGATACTGGTCACATGAAAACACAAACTCCAGCGATTACATTCAACACTTCTTCCAAAGACAATATTGCCACACACTCTCACAGTACACGTAAAACTGTTCGCTCAAAACTCTGTCCATAAACTGTGTCAACTTCAGCCTATTCACAGCTCCTTTGAGCTGCTGTACTGCGGAATATTTTGTCCTAAGACATTGCCTCCATGTCGTTTTGACAAGTCATATCTTCAGTTGGTCTGTCTTTATGTTGGCTGTAATTGTTATCTTCAATGATATTTCTTCACAAGATGGAATGCCGGCGCATCTGTCATCTCAGAAATGGTCCTCCGATATTGCTGTGGTGACCTTTCTCTGACGTTCGCTTTATATTAAGTTTCATCCAAAGTTCTAGAACATTACAAAGGCTTCCGACAGATATTTCTCGAACTTTAACAATACTTAAACAATTAAAAACAAATCAAAACCAATCAAAATTAAGACATAATCATTTACAATCATTACGAAATGATTAGAAATGAAAATGAAACTTAAACACAAAATTACCCACATAAATCATTTTAAACTGTAGTAAATCGTCCTTTAAACATCGTAGCTCACCCTAATACTTGGAATTACAAACATTTAAGCAATTTTCTTGCATAGTTCTGTCCTTAAGCATATTAAATGGTACTTGTATAATTTCTTTTCATAAAACAAAGTCCATTTACACCGTTTTACAGTAAATTTCAAGACAAACATACAAGATCATATTCAATCAAACTCTAGCTTGCTACAAATGCTTCATTAAATACAATTCAATTTGAAGTATAGATTTGGGTGCTGTTACAACTTGGACCGCCAAAACGGTCATATTTAACAAGTTCTTGGATGCATTACGTGATCCTACCCCACCACAGGTGAGCGTACGTTCAGACTGAATCTGCTGTCACGATCCCATTCCTCGTCGACTCAGTCCTGATGCTCTTGGCACCATCGCAAACGGTGGCACCGAAGTACGAGTGTCAACGGAATACGCCGTAATCATCGTCTGGCAAAGGTACCAATCGCATACTGTCACCATGTCACTATGGAGCGTGATATTTCGTGCCTTGCAGTCCTTTTAAATGTGGTTACTATTTCACACGCTGTTCGACGTGTGTCCCTTCTTGCCTGTTATACAATGTAGTGATCATCTGCTGCAGTAGTTGACCGTGGTTAACCACATCCTCTCCTACCAGCAGCAGTGCCTGTGGTTGGAACGCCCCCATGCACGTGAAACAATATCAAACTCATGGGTTACGCTTGTCGCATTTCGTCCTTCTACCAGTTTCCCGATGATTATTTCCCTTGTGAACTCATCCAGATGTTGACACGAGGCCATATTGAACAGTGGACCGTAATATCTAGCTGATTAACACACATTGTTTTTTCCCTTTGCTTCAACTGCGTCGTGTTTTGACGCCAGACACATTTGGTGCTATAGTCGCGCTGATCTCACGCCATGTTACTTTCATTTTTCTGTACACATGTGGTAAACCTCAAGCAACGTACTCCAAAACGTCCATTCTTTTCCACCTAGAAGTTAGTATGTTATTTTATTTTCTCCGTCTTGTCCTTAAGATTTGCAAATCAGAGTAATATGATGCCACTCGTATGCTGAAAACCTGACAAACATTTCCACTCACAAAAATAACGAAATTCTATCAGTAACTTTTGCGTGAATTACGTTCATCCAAACTAAAAGGTAGAATAGTGGTCATCAGAGGTAGTGATGTGCCGGATATCCGTATCCGTATCCTTATCCGCGGATATCCGAGGGGAAAAAAAATCTGTATCCGTATCCGTTACTTTTTTTAGCGGATCTTTAACGGATCTTTTGTAAAGAATTTCATCAAGCACTTATATAAAATTTTAAAGATTGCTAGCAATGAAATACTATTAACTTCAATTCCAATTACTTTGTATTTGTTAAAATCTCATATCTGCCACATTTATATTGCAAAAATTAATTATTTAAACATTTATTTTACTAGGTTACTAAGTGACTGGTAACTTACCACTTTAGTAAGTTTTAATGTATTATTTTAACTATATTTATAGTGAGATCAGATCTCTAATCTTTGTGATTTGCTAGCTGAAATTGTTATTAAGGTACTGTTAAAGTGTTTACATCAGATAAAACAATCACTTTTATAGAAACTTAAAAAAATAAATGTTACCTTGTATATTTAAAATTAAGTTTGGTAAATTGTACTTCAAAAAGAGTAACTTGAATGCTTTGAAAGTCATTTACGATGAGGCCGTAAATAATTCCAACTGCACTGAAAAACTGCTAACAGCTTTTTTAACAACTAGATGCAGCAGATGTGCTGTACACTCAATATTATCTACGTCAGATAAAGTGCAGGCACGCTTCATGTTGGATCACCCATTTCTTACCATAAAGTGCACATTCTGTTTGGGATTCCCTACTCTTCAAACATACTTTGAAATTTTGGTGAAATCTCCCCTTTTATAGCGATAATTTTTCTTATAAAATATTTTGTAATGTTAAGGATAACAATGAAACACCTGACCAAAAAGCCTACCAGATATATGATGTGAAGGAAACTTTCTCAAAATCCTTCAACACGTTCTTTATATTCGATCGTAAAATTCGCTGCAAATAAATTACGTAAAATTATTTCCTTTCCTTTTAGAACATAATTTGCAACAACATAATCCATTAATCGTCGGAACCCAAAATCTTCTACTTGTTGAAAAGGTAATCCAGATAAAGCTATCATTTCTGCAATTAAATAGTTAATTTTTAGTTTGCAATGGTCCACATTTTAACTTTTTCTATGTATTCGTTAAAAATCTTTTTCTAAATTCTCCCTTTACCGTTTTTAAAAGATGTTTCCTGCTGAATGTTTTTGCCGGCAATTTTCTTAGCATAGATTTCTTTTAAGAGTAACTCATATTCTTGAGGGAGTTTCATCTGAAGGTGATTTTTTAACGAAGTTGTTCCTATATGTCAATACATTTCTTCACAAATTTTGTATTTAGCAGATTCGTCATTTACTATCGTAAAATATTTCAGTATTACACTACTATACTTTTTTTGTAGAAATAATTTTTATTTTAATTTAACTTACACGAGCGTATATAATCTACGCTATCCTATGTCATCTTAAAATATTAACATAAACACAGAAAGTGCAAGGTCAAAACACGTAGCGTATGCTGGACATTCTTTGATAATAGATCGTAGCTGACGACTTTTTCACTGTCGGTCCAAGTTGAGAAAGTTGAGATCCGTATCCGTATCCATATTCGCGGATCTAGACACTAATGATCCGTATCTGTATCAGTATCCGCGGATATACATTTTTAACGGTCCGGCACATCACTTATCAGAGGTAAGTAGCTTCTCGCAGTTGGATAGTTTAAGTTTTAGAATATAAAAAAATCTATAGGCTTTATGCTACACCGAGATGGGAGGAGGTCAATATTGGCCTCCTACCTATCATTCGGGAGGACCGGGGTTAAACTCGGTTCTGCCATCCTGTCTGAGGTTTTCCGTGGTTTCCCTCAGACACTTAGGCGAATGCTGGGATGGTTCCCTACAAGGCCACGGCCGACCTTCCATCCCCCTTCCCTCCCCGTAGTAGTAGATTGGCTGGAAAGAGTCCCCTATGACTCTCCAGCAGCCCGCCTCCCAGCATTCTGCTGGGAGGAATGAAATGGTTATAAAAAAAAAAAAAAAAATCTTTATGCTACAGCTGTGTATTGTAATTTTTTTGATCTTATATTTTTCAAATTTATTGCGTTTACTCCGATATCCGATTGTGTATTCCGTTTTGCATTTACCAAAGTTCCAAGATTCTCAGTTCTGTCGTATGCAACGTTGTTCTACTAAAGGTTGGGCCAGATGCGATACGAGCAAATATTGGTTGTTGAAAATGACGTCACCGTAAGAGCAAACAGAAGCAATGGATACGAGCGGCAAATGTACGGAGCGCGCATCTTCGAAACTACGCGTCTTACACACTCCTTACATAGTTTTATGAGATTCGGTGTCACATCTGAATACTTGTCGAATGTTTTACAACAAAGTGTTTTAGCAATATTATTTTCATTTGATCACAGCCATAAGCTTATTTCTTAAAAACAAATAACAGATTTTTGGAATAGCAAGAAATGTCACTGCTTTGCACACTTTATCCCTGTTCCATGTTTCTTTCCTATTACTAAACATTCAGTCTGATTTTTTGAAATTATGTTATTCAGTTCCTTTTAATCTGGCTGTGTACTAATTTATTTCTATTATTCCTAAGCGCTCTTTGTTTCCTGGAAATTGCTCTCTATTCCTATTGCAAATATTTGTTCATGATCTTTGTGCTAAACATGTAGCTTCCAGTATTTTCGTATTTGCTTCAAGACCCCCCACCTGTGTCTTTAGATGCACTTAGTAACCTAAATGATGAAAGATTAGGTTGGAAGTCACTGCAGGCTAGAAAGTGGTTGAAAAGAATAGTAATGAGCATTTACAAGAAATGTACTGGCGATGTGGCCTGGATAAAAATTGATGGAAGGTTTAGAAATACCAGGTGGAAGGTATTAGAGGATCTTAATAATTAATTAGCAATTGGCGACTGAAATCAGAGTGTAGGAAAGATTTAATTTGTAGGTAGAGGATTCGGAGACTAGAGCAAATTACCAAAGGAGATAATGAGTGAATTAAGTACACAAGACTGAGAAGTAATTTAAGATATAAATTAGTATGAATTGTAAGTAGATGTGTAGGAAAATTGCCACTGTCATCACTGAGGTGTGATCTCCATTGTAATTAATAATAACTTTGCCAGTAACAATTATGGTCAAAACGCATTTGTTCTTTTTTTTTCAGGTGAAACAGCGGTAAATGTTACAATTGCTGTTTTTTCACGTGACTGGTTTGATATGTATCAATTCTGCTGCTTTGGTTTTGCTGATGTTTGCCGGTAAATTAGAATGACAGAGGTATTAAAAAGCATTTCAGGAAGATAAACATTAGGCACAGTTTTAAATACTTTTTGGAAGGTAATTTCAGTAATTACGCTTGCAAGTCACGATCATAATCCTCTGCAACAAAATTTTGGGAGCATGCAGTTGTTATATTGAAATCGTGTTACCGCTAATGACCTCGCTGTCGACGCGCCCTAAAGCCACAAATCGTGTTACGATAATATTTATATATCCATGATTTCTTACGTTATAAATCCTTCGAAAATGATGACATATGATACCAATATCTTCCCTTTTTTTCTGCTATAAGATGTACAGCCGGTGACAGTACATTCAGGTATGTTAGTACAGTTTGCACGATGTTTTAATCAAAATGGCATTCACAATACGGCACGCGCCCAAAAGCTTCAACGTTCCGGCAAAACTCAGTGCTCCTATGATGACGTCATTTGCAGAGCAAGAAAAATGTGCCCGATCTCGCGTGGAGATGGGTGGGAATGGCATCAAAACTTTTTACACTTAGTAGGCATCAAGCTGTCGTAGCGTTTTGACTATGATTTGTCTATCTTGTTCGTTGTGTAGTATTGAAATGAACACTTCAATAAAATCCCGCGAGTTGTGAGGTGCATTCAGTGTAATTCATAGGCAACTCTGTGAAGTGTACGGAGACAGAATATTGAGTGAAGGTGGAGTGAGGCAGTGGTACACTCAGTTTAAATAGCCGCATCAATTTAATTTCATTGCGATGAAGAGCACGCTCCGTTACTCATTTCCCTACATACCCTTTTCCCCCTTTCATGTACCCCGTTACTTTTGCCCTCTAAAAACTTCAACACTAAATTGTTTCGACGTTTTTGGTAAATTATTCATCAATTTTCTTGCTAACTTATTCCAACACCTGACCCCCTTACCTATGAGAAAAAATCTTCCCACTCCTTTGTGCCTTAAATCGAGTGCCAGCTTGTGGTCATGGTCATCTTTTCCCTTCCATGCATTACTTTAAGTCTTAAACCAATATCTTTCCACACCTCATCATCAATGTATGCCTTGTACACTCCCATGACTCTCTTCACCCTCCTCCTCTCTTCCATTGAATCCCATTCCAGCTCTTTTATCCTATCGGTTACTGATTGTATTCTACGGTAATTTCCAGAGACAAATCTAGCAGCCCTACTTTGCACCCCTTCCAACTCCCGTACTTGATACCCAAAATGTGGGTCTGATACTACACGAACATATTCAAGCAATAGTCTGACCAAAGTTTTGTAACCCAGTTCTTTCACTTCTCTCGTACATCCCCGCATCACTTTCTCCAACAAGTGGAGGATTTTGAAACCTTTTCCTGCTACCTGTCCAATGCGTTCTGCCCAGTTGAACTTGTTGTCAAATATAATGCCAAGGTATTTACATTTCAAGTCTTCAACAAGCAATTCTTTCCCCACCTTATTGTCGACCTTTAGTTTTTTATCTTTGTACCTAATAAGCTAACTCTTCTTTACAATTATCTTCATCTCATGTTTACCATGCCAGCTAGATATCTTGTCCAGATCATCCTGCAGCTGTTTGCAGACTGTTCATGATGATGTTGATAAAATTCGTGAAAATCACCGCTTACGATTACCGACTCTCGCTTAATTTCCCCCAAAATTCGCCAAGTTTACTGCATGAAATTGGGTCGGAGAAGCCTGATTGTGCAAGATGTGTGCCAAAAATTTTGACGGAAGACCACAATAAACAGCATCTTGCAGCATCACTGAACTTCCTCGAAGACTAAGACATGGATGGAAACGGTCTTTTCGATGGTGTTGTAACGGGAGATGAGAGATGGGTAAAGCATGTCATCTGTGAGACAAAAGGACACTCCATCCAATGGGGGCACATGAATTCTAAAAGTAAACCAGTAAAATGTTTGCAAACTTTATCAGGCAGAAAGATTATGGCAACTGTGTTTTTAGACGCTGATGGAATACTTCTGGTTGATTTCCTTGAATGTGGCGCAACAATTAACTCAAAAAGGTATTGTGAAACATTGACAAAACTATGGCGAGCGATACTAAAAAAGCTTCGGAGATAAGTGAGCTCAAAAGTGTTTTTTTTTTTTTTTTCAAAACAATTCACGTTCACACATGACTAAGGCTCGGATCTTTATGACAAGTCATACATTTCCTGCCTTCTTATTTACCTGTAATGCTAAATTTAGATTTAAGGTCTCTGATTGTATTTTATATTGCATATAAATGCATATTCAGACCATTTTCCTACTTTTGATCATATTATGATAATATTTATCATCATATTTTGAGGAAAAATCTGGTAATTATTTTAGTACTACCGGGCGTTTACTAGAAATTATAGATAACAATAAATTAATATAATTATTCATAGAACTTACATTCCATTATTGTCACTCTCTAAACGTTAAAGTTCAACCCGACTTTTAGTATCGAAATTGCAGCATCTGCATACCTGTATCGATCCGCGTCAATCAATGTCGCATTGTTGTCAGTACTTTTGAAAGTAATCCTGTCAGTTTTAAGTCTCCATTGGATCAGTCAATACCACCATGCAGAAAACAAAAATTTTCTGAAAGTGTGAACTTATGGAGTTACGTAAAAGAATTTGGAGGGGAGTATTTTAGTACAGACGAAAGAATTACGTGAAATTAAAGTGACTTCAACAAAACGATTTAAAATTTAATTTCCCAGTGGTGCATTAGGTGCACAGAAGCAAACTATGCGGTCTACGTGAAAGCGATGTTACTTCATAAAATAAATAATGTATAATTGAATATGTTTTGATGTATATAATAAATTTAAATGTTTGGTCATATTTTGTCATTTTTAGATCATGTCTATCCGTTTTTATTGTCATATTTGCCTGCATATTACCTTATTTTCTTGGTCTTAAAAGTCCGAACCCTACACGTGACTAATCGTACCAGACAGCTCTTGGATGGCAAACGTTTGGTCATTCCACCGTAAAGCCCGGATCTGGCGCCGACTGATTTCCACGTCTTTCCAGCGGTGAAGACTTCCTCGAAACACAACGCTTTGGCAGTGCTGCCACACTTCATGACGATGTAAATCAGTGGTTTAACTCTAAGGAGGCAGATTTGTACAGAGACAGAATTGAAAACAGTGTGCATCATCTAAGTGCCTCGATTTAAATGGCTATTATGTAGAAAAATAGTTTAAGATTGTCCGTTTCAAATGTATATAATAAAATTTCTTTTTCTTATTTGTTTGGTTTTTTATTTGAAAACGTAATTTACTTTCTGGACAGTCCTTTGACGATACCAATGACGTAATTGCAATAAATGCGTTGATCTAATGCTGTATTTCTGCGGTACTTAATTCACACCATTATTATCTGAATCTGCCTCATATCATACAATAAACATGATACTACCAATTAAATTTCTGAATTATTCTTTGGTTAATGAGCTATTTATTAATAAAAGTTCCGTTTTCTTACTCTCCTCAATATTACGTATTTTTCAGTTCTGTCGTTGTTCTTCCGTAACACTTTCTTCGTTTACTAGTAGCTATCATGTGGAATTACAGTATTATCTTTGACTAAGGAAACTATTTGCAGGGAAACGTAGCTCCTCGTAGCTCATTGTTGGTATTACCGCCTTTGGCTGGCCGTGTTTACGAAAGCTGTTTTGGATATGGCGCCGAGAACATTTTGTTTGGAGGCCGTTAAGATCCGATATCTCCTCTTCCGACGGCGCTATGGAACTGCGGTTCCGCTCCAGAAATTTCTGGCGGTTGTGCCGGCGGCCGGAATTAATTTAATCTGATTGTGGAGACCGTCCCATCAGCCACCGCGCGGCCCGCAAAAGACAAACATTTGCCCAGCTAGGACTGCGGCCAAAAGTTGAAGACGTCTTGGGGAGAGGAGGATAAACACATTACGCCATTAATGGAGAGAGGCCCCGTAATGGCTGAAATAAGGCGGACAAAGAGACGAGGGGTGCACGCGATCACGCGCGAGTATGGAGCCTGCGCGTGTACCAAGGCAAGTCCTTTGTCTCACACACGCACTTCCAAAGAGTATCAGCAGTAAGACAGAACCAAAATCAATGGTTAAAAGGTGAATATTATTTCGTTGAATTTAATAGCGATAGAGCCTGCCGTGGAAATTTCCCTAATCATCAATTTAATCCTTTTTTTTATTATTTTTTGTTGTTATTATCTTATACACTTTGGGTGCAAAATTCCCCACCTGTCAACTATTGCCATTTACGAGTTTAAATTTTAAATTCCTTCCGTGTTTTTGCTAAATTATTCTTCACCTCCTGTGGTAAATACGGCATTAACACTGAAGTTCGTCATTAAGAGTTCAGGGTAGTAGCTGTTTAAGGTGGTTGCTTATGAGTGAAGTAACTTCGCGTGTTAAAGTTATCAGAACGACAGACGCGGCAGGCTAGATGTTCCTCCAAAGAAAGAAATTAAACAAAAATATAGTTTAATGTAATGTGATGATAACATCTTTCTTTCCAAGTCACAGCTCGTCAGCGGGTTTAGGGAGCGTCCATAAACTACGTAGCACCATATTGGCCTCCTTTAAACCACCGCGTAGCCCGACGTGGCTAATCACCCCCCACCCCCGCGTAACAAGTAGATTTTATCCCTATTGATTCCAGAAGACATTGTGTACTGTGTACTTGTCAGACTATCATAAATTACGTACGGAGATGATTAAATGAGGCAAATAAATATTCACATGCTGTTCTGTGTCCTGTACCTTATTTTGATTGAGACAATTAATATGAATTAATACTAAGTGGTCTGGCACGGAAACCCCCACCACCAACACGTAACCCAGCGTAACTTTCCAGCCAACCCCTCTCCTCCCCCCCTAGACCTAGCACGTAGTTTATGGACTCTCCCTTATAAGAATAACTGAATTAATTGCAATCGAATATGTACTATGATATAAACTTCTTTTCAGATTTAATTTTGCATGTAACAAATTTTTAATTTAAACGCTTTCAGAATGTGTAGTAAATTGTCCACATACTGTTTATTCTAACCCTAATTCTTTTACCTATAAAATAACATTTTTCCACTCTATAGTTCCTGAAATCAAAAACCGAGCGTGGTGGTGTAACGGATAGCGTTCTGGCCTCGCATTCGGGAGGACGGCGGTTCGAATCCCCGTCCGGGCATCCAGATTTGGGTTTTCCATGGTTTCCCCAAATCACTCCAGGTGAATGCCGGGATGCTTCCTTCAAAAGGCCATGGCCGAATTCCTTCCCATTCCTTGCCCCCATCCTTTCCCGTCTCTAAAGACCACGTTGTTAAAAAGGGACGTTAAACTGTTACCAAAAAAAAAAAAAAAAAAAAAACTGAAATCAAAAGCTAGTTTACGCTTGTTGGCATTCCAGATACGGTTAGCATTCCTTAGTGTTTCCAAGTTTCATTACGTTTAGATGCCTGTAGAGCTTCCCCAGTCCACTCTGAATAAGTTCCTATTAATTCCGGGCTCACTGTGTACCCTAATTACGAAATAAAATGTACTTAACAACTTAACTACAAATCTGCGGAAACAAGAAATGAAAAAGAAACTGACCAATAGCTTTTATCACTAGCTACACTCGTTTTTATGATTTTTCCCTCGTCGACGTCTAGGTCATTAGAGGAGGGAAAGGACTTGTTGAAAGGAATTTGGCAATGGCCTTATGAAAGAACAATCCCGGCATTTACCTTGCGTGATTTCGGGAAAATAAGTAAAAACGCAATCTGGATAGTTGGACGGAGATTCGTACCCGCGTCCTCCCGAATGCGAGGCCAGATCACCGGTCACTCCACCCTCGATGTGTAATAACGTAGTCGGTGACTGGAATGCGTTATTAAAAGTGGTCAGAAACAACATTCTTCAAGTAAATATAACGCAAGCAAGAGCGCATAAATTGCCACGGGACATAAGCTGTGTCGCAATAAGTATTATGTCCTAGTGAAAAATGTACCTGCTTTAGTCAACTAACAAGAATTATCGTTGATAATCTTTATGAACCTTGAGATTCATCTGCATTCAAATAAGTCTGGAAAATTATACTACTTTTTATTATGATTAACATTTTTCATTCTTTTAGTGATGGATGGTCAATACAAATAAAATTAATAATTTAAACTATTGTACTTTATTTTTTGTTGCCTCCTTGAGAGAACAATGATCCAGAACAGTTAAATTTCACTCCGTCATAAATATGTCAGAACGGAGTAAAGAGTAAATTGTTTACAACTTAGCCAAATGTTCCCTTGAAACTACGTCAGTATATGGCAATAAAAATTGGTTTTACTACTTTCTTTATTAAAAAAATATATTACTCTACCAACACCAGACCATACCATTCAATATTATAAAATTACAAACGATGGCTTCAAAATATACATTGTTTTTTCAGAAACATTTGAATTAAGAAATAAAAACGCTTTTATCGATATACGAAAATCGAACTCTCTGCCTTCAAATTAGTCATCTGGTATTATATCACTTTTTCAAAATTAAACTCTCATGAAAACTAATAAAACAGTCCCTAAAAGACGGCGTTTAATTTAAAACACTTATGCAACAATTGTCGATCATTGTCAGTAACAAAGTTACTACTATTTTACTGATTCTGTGTAGTCGTCTTTCTTCGGCCACAGATATTACCACTCACCGGTCTGGCCACAAGATGGCCGCACAGTCAGAGATATCTGTGGCGCGATCTCTTTTCCGGGTTTGCATTCACTCTCACTAGAAGAGCAGCCCGATAAGTCTGCAGGTTCCCCACCACTCAAATCTCTCCCCTTACTGACCTTTTTGGTGAAATTATTTTCTCTACTCGGGGGTGGGTGCGCTCACTTGGGCAGTCTCTTAATGGAGCCCAGCAAACCGCTAGCACGCAGACCAACTCGGAGGCCGCTTTTTCTTCGCAGAACGGCCCGCATTCGAGTGGCTAATCTCCCAGCCCGGACTTCCCTTCATTTGACTCGGATGCTAAAGGAAATTTCGCAGAAAGGTGGTCTCTTTATCGACTCAGAGCGCTTCTGTGAGGCAGGGCTGTTACGGAAGATGATCTGTGAGGTAGGATTTTCAGAGATGATGTGCTGCTCTGTTCTTAGCGGGAAGTTTGGGCAGCGATAACGAAGGTTCTTTGAATGTGAGAATTTTCTGTGATTGCATCTGCAACAGATCACAGCGGAACTATACTTTATTTTCCGCTGCCTCAACGGCGTTTTGTAGCCCCGCTACTGTATGTAGCTTTATCTACTGTTTCGAATAGATTGTGTTGGATTCTCTAAGGTTCGCGTTAGGGAAAAACCCGGCTTTGACTGTTATAAACGGCCTTTATGGGAAACCCTTGAATGTTCTTATTCAGGATCGCTTGTGATAGCTGAACATTTATATCGGTGTCATAATTGTGCTAAGTGGCACTTTGAATTTGTGCCATTCCATTGGGAGTGCTACTGACTCCAATCTGTCAACTTCTGGGCGGATGGTATCAAGCCTGGTGAAAAAATTATCTGCTTGTCGAAAGATTTCTGCATGGATGGTAGGCATATTGGTGATCTCGTGAAGAAGTTCTATTGGCGTGTAGATACTCGCGTAGCTAATCATTCTTAAGCATCTGTTCTGCACTCTTTGTAAATGTAGCAGGGTAGATTTTCATGCAGTTCCCCATACCTGGCAACCATACATAATGAAGGGTAGGACAACTGATTTATATATTCTTATTTTTGTTTCGAGTTTCAAGTCGTTGCTCAAGAAGATTGGTGTCAGATTCATGACAATGGCTAGGGCTTTTATTTTCTGTCGAGGACATGTTGACGGAAGAGTAGTTTACGGTCTAACGTTATCCCCAGGTACCGGTGCTCGGTAACCCAGGGTAACCTCTGCCCCATTAGCTCCAACTGTCTTTGTAGGTTCGGTCGTTAGTAGAGAAGTACACTGCGGCACATTTAGTAGGGTTCACCTTCACCTTATTTTCTCAACACCAGAGACTAAAGGCGTCTAGGCCTGCTTGGGCATTGGAAATATTTCTTTCGTGGTTACCTCCGTTTGCGTAGATGACCGTGTCGTCCGCAAATTATACAATATAAACGTTGGACGGGTTTCGTATATCATTGACATCAATGGTGAACAAATGAGGCGATAAGGCAGATCCCTGTGGCAAGCCCACATTAATTGTGAAGGTAGATGATTTCTGGCCTTCGATTTGGACGAAGAACCTCCTGTCCTTGAGGTGAGCAGTCGGGTATGTCGGTGTGATGGAATAGCTTGTCTATTAGTTTGGTGTGCCATACCTTGTCATAGGCTTTTTAAATGTCGACAAATATGGCGGCTGTAGATTTATTCCAGTTAAAACCTTTGCTGATTGCTCGGTGAGCCTTACTAGCTGACAGGTGGCTCCTACTCGGTTTTGGAAACTGAACTGTTCTCTCCTGATGATTTGTCCAAAATCTAAGCTTGTTTTAATTCTCTTCAGCAGAATATGTTCCAACAGCTTGGAGGTAGCAGAAAGTAAGCTGATTGGTCTGTAATTATTGGGAATTGTTTTGTCTTTACCCCTTTTGGGTAGAACTATAACCTTAGCCGTTTTCCATGCTGAAGGGAAGTAATGTTGTAGGAGACAGGCAATGAAAATTCTAGTGAGAAGTACCAGACCTTTCCTTGGTAGGTTCTTTAGGTGAATATTGCCTATGCCATCGATTCCAGGTGATTTCTTTGTGGCTGTTTTTCAGTCATAATATATATATATCTGTCAACGAATAGTCTAGTTTGTTGTACATCACTTCTATAATTTCAACCTGTGGTAGTAATGTTAACAATTGGGCTATTATGAAAACTGGAAACCAAGATGGACAGAGATCGTATGTTTCTCGAGTATTCTAAATTTATAATTTTGCTGTTGATTAGTTCTGATGAATAAAATTCTCAATTTTGAAGTTGTTTCGAGTAGATCCTTTATTTGAGTAAATCTTTCTCAAGCTGTGTTTGTTTCCACCTGTTTTCCAAGCTTATAAGAACTGGGTAAATGTGATTTACAAATTCTACTCGCGCAAAGTCTAACAAGGGGAGCACAGCAGCGTGTAATCAAATGCTTGCCTGCTTTATCAATTCCCTTAATCCATTTGATGTGCGCTATTTAACTGATTCCTAACTCGTAAATGCCAGAATTGTTTACCGAAATGAGTTGACGGACTTTCCTTGTGAACCAAGCTAAAAAATCTCTTGTGATTTTTTTATCCGTCTATTGCACCTATTTTTAGCCCTTTTTTCAAACACATTTCGATTTATTAGATCATCGTTGGTGCCTTAGAACATGATATGTACAAGTACGTATTTTTGTAATGCTACGATATGTAAATAATGATTATAATCTTTTATTAAATGTTAGTTATTACTATTTCACTCTATTTACAGTTTTTATTTCCTTATTACGTTACTGTGGGGAAATAAGTCTCATTGATTTTTGATTTGTACCCATACGTTATGCGTTTCACGCACGCAATCTAATGTTTTTTTTAAACACACACAAACACACACACACACATCACTTGTCCTAGGGTGCCGATGATGATCTAATAAATCGGAACGTATATACCAAAACAAAGTTTTTATTCTAGTTGCACTAGACCAGTGATGGGGAAAGTACGGCCCGCGGGCCAAGTCCGGCCCTTCGGGCTAGTCAATCCGGCCCGCGACATGGTTTCGAATAACCCCTACAATTACACATAGGACAAAATGTATTTTCTGCGTAGCTAGAATAGAATGTTTCCTTCTTATTGCGTTTTCAGTACTGTATTATCGCGTCTAATATTAACTGAGTTTGCGTAGTGACGTAGTATATGTCTGTAGATCAGTAGCATGGCGATCTGGAGTACAATGCGCGTGTTGCTCGGCTAAGTTCGGAACGACTCGGGCGCTACCATTGTCGTTTAGTCTGTTCTCAAGGTCAGTGCAGTTAGGACAGTCGCGTAGTCAGTGCTGTGTGTCTGGCTTGTGTTTCTATAGTTTTCCTTTGTTGCTAGTGTTTTTTTACATTTTTGATCGTTATAATGGCATATAAAAAGCGTAAAGTTGATTCAGAATGTCGTGTTTTTAAATCTGAGTGGACCTGGAAATAGTTTTTCACGCCTATTAAGGATAAACCTGTGTGCCTCATTTGTAATGAAGCTGTAGCCGTATTCAAGGAATTCAACCTCTCACGTCACTTTATGACAAAACATAACAACGCCACTTATGAATCTATGACCGAAGAAGATCGGAAGCAAAAAGCAGGAGCTCTACGTAAAAAACTGTCAGGTCAGCAAAATATTTTTAAGAAACAAAGTTGTTCTCAAAAGCTAGCTACACATGCTAGTTACGTTGTAGCATACAATATTGCAAAAAGTAATAAAGCATTGTCTGACGGCGAATTTGTTAAAACTTGTATGCTCCAAGTATGTGACATTTTGTGTCCTGACAAAACAAAGGATTTTGAGACAGTAAGTTTGTCTCTAACAACAATTACTTCTAGAATTGAAGTAATTGATAAGCAGTTTGTCTCACAACTAGAGTCAAAGATAAGGGAGTTTAAATTCTGTTCTTTTGCGTTGGATGAAAGTACGGACATAACTGACACAGCTCAGTTACTGATATTTATAAGAGGTATTGATGACAACTTTTGTGTTACTGAAGAATTAGCTTGCATGCGTTCATTAAAGGGAACGACAAAAGGATCAGACATTTTTCAAGAATTTCAAGAAACTATCACGTCTTTGAAAGTACCTTTGATTAATATTTGTAACATTACAACTGATGGAGCACCGAATATGATAGGGACGAAATCTGGTTTTGTAGGCATGTTTAACGAATCATTTCCTGGGAACGAAGTTGTGTTTTTTCATTGTGTCATACATCAAGAAACTCTGTGTAAATCTGCTCTAGACATGAAACATGTGCTTGATGCTGTTGTTAAGCTAGTTAATAGCATTCGTTCTCGAGCACTCAACCATAGACAAATTTCGAGAGTTTCTTGACTCATTGCAATCTGAATATTCTGATGTACTTTACTACACTATAATAAAGTAAGGTGGCTCAGTGCAGGACGGGTTTTCGAACGAGTTTGGGCTCTAAAAGACGAAATAATCTTTTTCATGGAAGAAAAAGGAATGGACGAGTGTGAACATTTGAAAGATATTGTATGGCTTTCGGACTTGGCATTTTTTACAGATCTTCTCAGTCACATCAATAAATTGGACCTTAAACTCCATGGAAGAAATCAATTAATCCATGATAGTTGGAATCATATCAAGGGTTTCAAAATGCAATTGAATCTATTCTCCAAACAACTAGTCAAGAAAGACTTTACTCATTTTCCAAGACTAAAGACTGTTGCAGTTAGGGAAGACAAACTTAGGAGCTATGAGAAAAGCTTGAAATGTCTTCATGAAGAATTTGAACGAAGATTCCAAGACTTCAAAGTTATCGAACATGACCTGGACATTTTTAGCATGCCATTTAATCTGGATTGTGAATCAGTCAAACCAGAATTGCAGCTCGAACTGATTGAGTTGCAATGTAATACTGAATTGAAGCAACTATTTCTCAACGTTTCTAAAATTGAGTTCTACAAGGCTCTGTCAAAATCAAGTTTCCCAAGACTGAAATCTCACGCTCAGAAGATAATTGCGATGTTTGCATCTTCCTACCTGTGTGAACAGGCGTTTTCTACTATGAAGCTTCGCAGAAACAGCGTTGGAAACCGATTGACTGTCCACCATTTAGCTTCACTACTGCGAATCAGCTCATACCAGATTATGAACAACTTTTAGAAGCTCAGTCACAGTTTCATCTGTCACGTGCACCTTCCTACTCTCAATTTTTGTAACTTTTTTCTAATTTTTTTTACCATTGTTACAAATAATATAAGATGTGTGTGATGTAAAAATCAAAAATAAAGTTAATCACTTACAAAAAAATAACAAAAAAAAATCCGGCCCGCCGAGATAATTTTTTATTTTATGTGGCCCTCCCCTTAAAAAGTTTGCCCATCACTGCACTAGACGGATAAAAAATCACTAGAAATCCTTATTAGTATAGCAGCTATGGGAAAAGACCTCAGTATTAACATGTAAAGGAAAGTATATCTTTTAATCTACTGCTGTTTACCAACTCATCAACGGTAATGTATATTGTAAAGTAGAGTTAATAGTAACATTTGTTAATCAACTTCTTTGGCATAATAATCCCAACGACTGCTGTTGTTGAAATAAGTCTCGGCTACCCGAACAACTAAGATATATTGCTGTAGATTAGTGCTAGTTTTTAGTACCAGCACTGCAAGTTTTTTTAAGAAATAATAAATAGGTGTTGAGTTCGAAACATTTAATCAGCGGCTAGGACGTCAGGGCCTGATTTAGAGCTCTACCTAGAAGTCGCCTCGTGCTCGCACTGGAGTAAGACTCGGGACGGAGAAAACTGGCAAGTTTCTTGCGCAAAGTTGGCGAGACTGCGTCCTCCGCATTGCCTGTTAGAATGCGGAATTAATATTCATCAGCAGCCAGTCGGAGAGAGGGAGGGGGGAGATGCGGCAGACTCGGCGTGGTAGTGAGTGTCTATCACGCTGATTGGACAGTGGGTCCGGGGTTTCGCGAACAACTACTTGTAAAACTAGTAGCCTACGTATCATCTGATAGCGCTTCAAAAGTATGTCAATAGATTGATAGTACCGGTAACATAAATTATTTAAGTTAATGCTGGTGGACTGTGATAAAACTTTGTATAGGAAGTAAAATTTACTATAAAATTCATATATACCTGTATATATATATATATACGCTTGGTTTTTGCTGAATCACTCTTGACTTACAAATTATTTTTTATTTATTACTCTTGTTCCATAGATTACTACTGAGGAAGGACCTTTGGAATGTGAAACATGTAATAATTAATAATATACATAAAATATGAATAAAATCATTATTTCACGTATAGGGACTGAAGAACAATATTTGAAGGTGTAAGATAACCATAGGCGCTGCAATTTAAACAATTTTAGAACAATATGTTTACTGTGTTTGTTTATTATTCTAATATTAGCAGCTTAGGTCGCCAAAAATGACAGGTTGAAAGGAATATTCTGATAAGTCACTGTTTGCAGTTGCTTAACTAAATATAATTGTTATAAAAGAACACTCGATGCAATTCCTCTTGTCTTCAGTTCTCATCCTGGTCTGGGTTGCATTTCAATCTAACCACAGGCTGAAATATTGACCTCAGTATTACAACATCAGTGAAAGTAATGGAAATTAAATCTTAACAACCTACATTATTCCGCGTAATATTAGTTTTCATCCTGGACCAGGCCGCATAGATCGCCATAAATGTGGAACTACTTTCATCCGCATGGAGTAATGTTTTCAGTAACATAGCACCTATTTTTATTTTTTAAATTACTCACTCTGCTGTAAAATCAAATGCCTTTTGTCATCCTGACCCAGGCTCAATCTAGTCAAAACGTCCACTAAAACAGCTGCTCGAAACGTCTCTTAACAGCGGCCGCTGTTAATCGCGCGACGAAAGCTGGCTGCGTGACGTCGGACATGGCTACACAATGGCCACGCTTAGCCTTTTATAATTACTGATGATGGTTTTTGTATTTGTTTTACACATTATTAATTGATGGTAAATTCAGTTTTTATTTTCTAATTAGTGACAGCTAGCCCAGTTTAAAGGCACTTCGATTACGTGCATGGTACGTAAGAACTGCTGACCGAGGGTGATGGTGTAACGGTTAGCGTTCTCGCCTCGCATTCGGGAGGACGCCGGTTCGAATCCCCGTCCGGGTATCCAGATTTGGGTTTTCCATGGTTTCCCAAATCACTCCAGGTAAATGCAGGGATGCTTCCTTCAAAAGGCCATAGACGAATTCCTTCCCATTCCTTGGCCCCCATCCTTTCCCGTCTCTAAAGAATTCGCTGTTAAGCAGGTAAAAAAAAAAAAAAAAACTGCTGCCAGAAATATTGCTCATCTGTCTTTTATTGTCTGTAAATTTCACGGTTACTTCTAACTCCAAAACCAAACAAAATTATAATAAATAGCTATTTATAAATTCAACTGAAACCAAAATTTTTTGCTGGTTGTTAAAGTTATTCTATTCATTTCGAGATTCCTTTTCTTGAAATCTCATACTCATACTATGACGTTGAATGTTTTAAGAGAATCTTTAATTGTTCCTTTTGTGCTGCGTTCTGCTATTAATATTTCGTGTTGTACTGTAGTCCACTTCTTAACAGTTCGCCCCTTCCCCCACCCTGTCTTGCGCTGCTGAGCCAGTCATGGGGTAAACTTCGGCGTATTCACGGGTCCCAAACCTAATGGCTCATTCTCTTCCCTACTAAATGAATAAAGTATCAGATCGAAACATTGTATGTTTGTATTCGTTTTACGTGTTGTTCACCCGTCGCAGCGTTCAAATTTGGTATGTGATGGGTTATTGTCCCTATCCTTTGTTATTTATATGACCCAAAAGCCTATTCCTTTTTCCTTAATATCATAGATATACCATAGAAAGATAAGTAACGGATACCCTCGCTTATACTCCCGCACAGTACCACACTCGTCTTCTGGTTTACTCGTCACTAATGTTTGGGCTAATGACCTAAGCAGAACATCTTTGCAGCTGTAATTTCTAAGAGAAATGTCACATTCTCTTCTGAAAACCGCAGGTATTCGATCTGCTGCCAACTTCGCGTCCAATTCCCTTATAACGAGCCGGTGAGCGTGGCCTACTGGACCGGCTGACAGCAAGTGTTTGCCAGGTGTCGTGGCGTGACCACACTCCCACCAATTACTCTGATGGTCCCAGTGTAGCATTCGTATAGGAGGAACGACGCGACGCGACACCTCATTACTACCTGCGAGCACGAATACGCTGTCTCCCAGCAGGCGTCACAGCTCCAGATTTGGATCTCGGCCTGTCACACTCGTCGTGGAAGTTAATGAAAACAGGAATTTCCATTTACGAGCAAATGAAGAGAGAGACTAGGGTCAACTGACTCTCTCGACGGAAGAAACCTGCATAATACCTCAAAATGCGTAAATGATGAGAGTTAAACTTCGTCATACAATCAATCAATTTCGCCCACTGCGAAAATTCCAGAAACAGCTTTATTCCGTTGCTCGGTGTAACTTTCTCGACAACATGTTTACGTGCAGTTGATTCAGTGATGTAATTAAAAAAAAAAAAAAAACGAATGCCCTTTATTTCTCAGTTTGTAACTACTATCATCAAAATTTCAAGAAAATTTTTATTTCTAATTTTCTATGATCGAGACCGAAATCACTTCAGACCATCTTTGTATATCGTTCACATAATTTGTTTTCGTGCGACGAGAACTGTGTTATGTGTGCCATGACTAATTAACAATCTGGAGTTGCGTGTTCCGCTCTTATTTCAGTATTATCCTTTTTAGGATGCTAGGAAAGTTACTGTTTATTTTAGAGGAGACTTTAATCGCTACAACAGGTGTATTTTTGTCGTGTCCATCAATAAACGAATTCCAGTTGCTTTGTGTTGTGATACGAGAGGTTAAATCTTAATTGTTACTGTAAAATTATTGTTCTAACTCAAGATAGTTACAGCAAGACAACCACTGATCCCAAAGTACGTAATATTCTAAGCTGCAGAAAGTACGTGACGATTCTAATTGACGTTACAAATATAAAAGGATGACGGAGCACAAATAAAAAGTAATTTTAAACCACTATTGTGTGGGTGCAAGTGAGTGTTTTTGTAATGTAGTCTTCACGGGTGTACCGCCGCATTGTGTTGTGAATATACGATATTTCGACAACTAGCTCCGTCGTCTTCCTCATGTGTGAGGACATGTGTGCTGGTCGAGTGGCCGATAGATACTGAGTCTGTGAACAAAAAGTGCGAGGTAACTTATTTACTTAGATTTTTTGGAATAATACATTTACAATGATTTATTTACTATAATTTCTCTGGAACGCCACCATCAGTTGTTGATAGTCATCGATGCATTGGTTGGCATAGGTATTTGTCACGAGCGAAAAGCTTCTTCTAGAAAAACAGAAATCTCTTAGTGTCACATGCATAGTGACCTAGGATTCTTAAAGAACTTTACAGAACAGTTTTATGGAACACATTACTTTTTGAAAGTAATGCTTGGATTTTGGGAATAGTGGAAGGGAGGTAAATGAAAGATTCGAACAAGTTTCAGAAGGATGTTGAAAATTTAAAAATAAATGCGAAGAAAAAGGAAGAAACGTATGTGTTTTTGGAGATATTTTCTGGGAAAGATGTTGTGGGAAAATATCATAAAAGTGAGAGACAACGTGGATTTTAAAATAATAGCAACATCCTGCTCTAAAGAATATCAGTTAAGTGTTATTCGGAATCGTAATAGTCTTGATCTCTGAGATAGTCAAAACTGCCTTGTAAACAACTGAATCTCCAAATAGATCAATTCTGCGACTGTTCCTTGTTCGGACACTGCCTCTCTTTCAGCTATACAATTTTCAGCCAAGGCCTACAAAAGTCGACTAATTCTTCTTTGACCAGTTTCCTTTCTACGTCATATGAAGAATGTTTATGGTTGAAATATATGTATCATTTACTTTAAAAACTGTAGTAATATAGCCTCTCGCCTTCAATGCGCCGGCAATTACTTTTCCAGCACGGTTAGTGTTGATTTGAAAGAAAGTAAGTTTTTCTGTGTACCTCACCCTATCAATCATTTTTACTTTTTTCACGTATTCTTTGGCAAGAAATTTATACTATTTATAAAATTGCAACCGATAAAAGATTGTACATCTAACATATTTTATAAATAAAAAAAAGGATTGAGGCACTATTAGTAAACTATACGGAAGGAATGACATTTTTAAATTCGTATCTATCTGATTGCAAATTGGAACTACAGGGTAAAACAGTGTTCGCTTAATTTTAATTTGAAGTCGCAAAACTGATAAATTAAAAGATTAAAGTGTCCACAAAATACTATCTTATTTCGTTGAACGCGATTCGTTCAGAAACTACTGATAGTACTTAGTCATTTCACGCAGTCAAAATGTTTATCATTCAAGCTGCATCATATTATTTGGAGCAATGATGTTACTTTTTTTCGCTGGAAATGTGTTATCTTTGGTTCGTATAATCAATTTAAAATTGATAATCCGCATATTACTGGCAACTCATTTCTTAGTATTTGCTTATCTAAATATCATTGTTGATTTTATATTGGTTTAGTGTTATATATGTTTCGGTTACTCCTCGTTCCATTGAACAAAACTCTTAGTAATTAACATGTTGATTTCAAATTTTAATTTAAAGGCAAATAATGTGGAACCACAGCAAAAACACAAAATAGAAAACATAAATTCTTTGCTTGCAATGGTAGCCACATCTTTGACCTTTCTTTATGTTTGATTACAAATTTTAATTTAAAGGCAAATAATGCCGAACCACAGCAAAAACACAAAATAGAAAACATAAATTCTTTGCTTGCAATTATAGCCACATCTTTGGTCAGTGAATCTAACGAAAACATCTACATCATGTAAATAAACACACAGTACAGCTACTAATAATCAATATGTAGATTTAAACGAAAAATATATTTTTCTTTATGGTTGATTTGCAATTTTAATCACGTTAAACCATTACAGAAACAAAAAAGGGTTAGCTTCTTTCGTAGGTTGCTATAACTTTTATGTAGAGATGGAGAGCGTAACATACCTGGTCGTTATTGGGTCGCCGAAGAAGGCCCAGCGCCGACGTCACAAACACGATGAACAATCTGGCCTTTAATTAGTACTGATGCTTTTTCTCTTTGCTTGCATACCCCTGTCAAACAGCTACCAGTGCACTCAGTTTGCTCTCTGTTAACAGCTGGAATAATTTAGTAATCACTTCCGTTATCTGGCAGTGTTACCAACATAGGCAATTGCTTACTTTATCAAGGGATTAGATCAGATTACGGTTTCAACGACGCTGGCAGAAGGCGATGTTAGTAGTGGTACGTGACCGTACTCCGATGTGGGTTCCCAGTTCTTTGCTCGCCAGAGTGTTGTTTGTGCCTTCGCGGTGTGGATGAGGCTTTGTGTTGTTACGCTACGCAGATTGCGTGGGTGGAGCGAGAGGGGTTCCATTTCCTTTCGCTCCCCGTTAGGGCACTGTTAACTATTTGTGGCCGCCGATAGTTTGGAGTTTAAGCTAATTACTAAGCTCCAGTAGGCAGCACCTGGGCCTCTCAAAGCGCCCCTCCCCTCTCCCGCCTGCCTCCTCTGATCTTGAGCATTTTCGTAATTGGCTAAGTGCGCAACTTGGCGCACAGCGTAAGGCGAGTCGACTGGAAACACCACTCAAATCGCTGTCGTCGTTTCACCGGCAGTTCTATCATTACCGTGGCGCCAAAATCTGATGATGAATTCTTGTAGAACTCGACGAAATAAATCGAAAACAAAGAATAAAAAATTTTGATATCTCGCTTGGTTTTCGAGATATAGCATGGTAAAAATCAGTCATAGGTTTAGTTCCTTCTGCTTTTGGTGTTTTTTCTTCTGGTCCAGGCCGTATTTCAACATAGCAACAATCACTAGGAAGAAAATAAAACACCTACAGTGTATTTACACCGTGTGGATATGGTGGTTTTGGCGAAAAAAAAATTTCTGGTCCAGGCCGGATCTCACCCTAACCTCCACATTTTTGAGATACAATATCTTGAGAACTAAGCGAGATATCAAAAAACTTGATTCTTTATTTTCCATTTATCTCGTAGTGTTACATACGAATTCATCATCAAATTTGAATATAACGAAATTTTTCTTCTGGTCCAGGCCGTATTTAAATCTAACTACGTCAATTTTGAGATACGATATCTCGAGAACCAAGCGAGATATCAAAACATTTTATTCTTTATTTTCGATTTTTTTTGTCGAGTTCTATAAGAATCAGTCATCAAATTTTGGCGCCACGGTAATGATAGAATCCCCGTTTCACCAAGCGAAAATGAAACACTATGCTGTCTTCGAATTACTGGTGCTGGTTAAATAATAAAAGTATTTTACAACATTTCTCAGACTTTTTCAACGGAAGGACCAGTATATTGTCAAAAATAATTCTACAGACCATCTACTTACATGGGTACCTGTGTGTATATTATTAACAAACCCTGCCCTTCGAATAGTTATCAGCGTTCCCTTGAGACCTACCCCTGTAACAACACCTTTATAGAACTGTCATTAACTTAACCGTTAAAGAGAAGCCGCTGTCTCTGATACCAAATGGAAACCTTTTTACACGCTTTATATTAGCTTGACTTGTATGTATGTATGTATGTATGAATGTAACGGAATTTTACAACTCCGTTTTGACCCACTTCCAGATGTCAGAACTGTTTGAAATTTGGCACACATATTAAGAACCGGTGACAATACAATAATTTCATAGCTATATCCTGCTATTATCATTACTTTGACAGTAACAACAGAAAAATGGTTGAATGTCGTGGAATTTTGCAATTTAATTTTAACCCAATTCCAGATGTCCGAATTGTTTGAAATTTTGCTCATGTATTAATAACTGATTACAATAAAATAATTTCATATCTATGTCTTGATATTCTGACAGTAAAAACATTTAAAAAAAATGCACACGTTTTAAGAACAGTTGACAATACATTAGTCTCTTAGCAACGTCCTGCTATTCTCATTACTCTGTCGGTAACAATAGAAAAATGGTTGCATGTAATGGAATCTTTCATTTCAGTGTTTACCTGCTTCCTGACGTCCGGATCGTTTGAAATTTTGCACACTGATTAAGAACCGATAAAAATTCAATAATTTCACTCTCACCACGTTGTCAGAAACAACTTAAAAGTGGTTGAATGTATTGGAAAATTTCATTTCAATTTTCACCCACTTCAGAAAGTCCGAATTGTCTGAAATTTTTTACATGCATTAAGAACCGATGACAATTCAATAATTTCATATCTATGTCTTGGTAATCTCATTACTTTGACAGTAAAAACACTAAAGTGATTTAACCGTCTTATGAAAGATGTGGCTCATTTTCACCCACTTTCCGAATCGTCTTTGTGGCCTAGTTGGTTAAGGCGCGTGACTGGCGAGCAGACATTCCCTGCTCGAATCCCGATTTCGGTTCGCATTTTTTGCGGATATTATAAACGGAAAAGATTAGGACAACCTATGGTTAGGACTTCAAGTTAAACTACACGTATCCCATACTTGATGGGATTACTGAGTTAGGCAAATGCAGCCGCGACATTAGTGCACAGGTGCGATCCGAGAAATCTTCGTCATTTGGCGGCCACACCCTTCGGTGATTTCCCGCCCAATATAGCCATCATCATCATCGTCGTTCTCCAGTTTCCCGGGTGTGATTTACGAGCCTTGGTTGCTGTAGACGATCGTCTTCCGCTGTGTCCTATCCAGAAAGGTTTCTCTGTCTGCAGTCGCTTAACGTGATGTTGAATAGTAAGTATTCGAAATATTAATTCGTACTATTATAGAAAAGTAGCCTTCCTCGTTTACCCTGCTATTGGATCTCTTGTTGAGTTGGCCATTTAATTGTATTTTACTCGTGGGAATAATAATTAAAAATGAAACTACAACTCAAAGAAAAAGAGAGATTGGCGAAGTAAAGCCAACAGTAAGAAACATACTTTTTAAACTATCTGAACTAAAAAGTTAAAAATAAAATTGTAGTTTAAAAAACTAAAATCAAGCTTTCGTAGTAATGTGAACTAAAAGATTAAAAATAATATTTAAATATAAACATTTTGTTTAACAGTGATAGGACGTCCCACAATTCAGGATAAATTAATTTTTTGAATAAGCTTAAAGTATAAAGTCACTGATTACAAAATTAACTTTAATGTTAAAAAAGCGTGGGGTGCGCTCTACATAACTTTTGACAATGACTCTGTCTTTACAAACAGCCAACGACAAAAAATATAAGACAACTGAAATAGCACCCCATGCTTTTTTACATTAAAGTTAATTTTGTAATCAGTGACTTTATACTTTAAGCTTATTCAAAAAAAATTAATTTATCCTGAATTGTGGGACGTTCTATCACTGTTAAACAAAATGTTTATATTTAAATATTATTTTTAACCTTTTAGTTCACATTACTACTAAAGCGTGATTTTAGTGTTTTAATCTACAATTTTTTAGTAACAATATCCTGGAAATATCAAATTTTTCTTGGTCGTTGAAATATTCATGACTTCTAGAAATTTTGTTTTACAGTCATATAGACTAATACAATACGAGCATTTAATTCATTTTATGTGAACAATTTTTCTAATATTTTTAATTCAATTAGAATTCAACTTTTAATATTCTACCTGCGCACCACAAGTCTTAGAAGATTGTGCCAGTATTTCAAAATGTTTACAGCATTTATTTCAATCAGAAATTCATGAAAATGGCACAGTACAGAGTTTCAATACCTTCTATTTAAACTGATCGTTCCTTGTTTTGAGACCTATGATGAAATACGATTCGTACGCCACAGAGAATATGCGAGTAATGCACTAACGTACAAGTATGCATCAAATTAAACGAATATGTTCCAGTTTTATAAATCACGAAACCACTTTACAGTATAATTGTTGTCTGAACAGTACAGGATAGTTTTAAGGATACAGGCTATTATCTACAACGAACCGATGTGACTGTCTTCCTTGAACAATAATCTTCAGTAGCATTTTGGGTGCTTAGTGATTGCTGAATGAAATGTTTAGAGGTTACTGGCTGAATGCTCTGTGTTGGTAATTTTTGTACTGCTGGAAAGCTGACTGACAGGAAGTCAATCCAATTGGATATTCAGACTTGAGAGGGCCCATTGCTTCACATTAAGATAGTGAGTGGCAGAAGAACATTTAAAGCATTTCTGAAGACAGTAGTAGGTCTTTTACATTTTGCACCAGGTTAAATTATGAGACTGGTTTTACGAGATTTGGTGGGCGACATCGCAGAAAGAAGAACAGGAAAGGTATATCGAAATTTCCCTGACTTGGCCATCGATATTTCGATTTTCCATTGTTTCTTGAAATTAATCTAGTATAATTCTGGGATGATTGCTTCAGAATGCCATGGCTGAATTCCATCCACTTCCATGCTCCATGTCCACTCCCACCTCTAATGATTTCGACGTCGACGAGATTAAAACCGTAATAAGAAAAGATGTTTTATACATGAGTGCAAAAGATGACTGAGGGCTGTAATGGAGCACCAGACCTGCAACATGAATCAATGATGATGATAAAACGATACGATCCTTCGTGATGTGGTTTATTTATTTATTTCGTATCAAAAGCGTTGTTGTTATAACAGTTAAGAACACAAACAACAGTATTAACAAGAACAGATCAGAAAGATAGACGAAAAGACACGAGAAGTATAGCAACGATCAATTTATTTTGTAGGTGACCAAAAGTCAGTAACTTGTACAGCATTGTTACTGGCATTAAAAAGGCATTCCAAACTGCACGTTGTTGGTCACTGCGATCGATTGTATAGATGCTGGATGGTCTGTTGTTGACACTTCGTATCTGGATCTTCAAGATACCGCCATCGTGCTAAATTAGTTTTTGTCCTGCCTACACTCAGCTTGTTATCGCTCAGTTAAGAGTACATGACGTGGTAGCTGAATGTCATATGACCAATAACAATAACTGGAATTTGTTGAAACATTCACCATCTGTAGCGTGCGCAACGTGGGTCGACGTGGTGTTCTGGGTAACCTGAGTCTAGCCTTATCCACGCTGCGTACACCTCGTCTAGTTAAAGGTTAATTACCCTCTGCAGTGGCGGCGGGCATTATCTTTAACGGCGGTGCATTCTTCCTGGCTGTGCTGCGGTGTCTCCAGCAGACACCTGAGCCGGCAGCCGTCTTGTTAGCCTTGACAACTATAACACTAGGATACAGCACCTAACTAAGAGCAACACGCTGCCTAGAAACCACCACAGTGAATGTCTCAAGTTGCTTAGCTAAATGACGCGAACTTGACGACCACTTTACATAAACATAAAGATTGCTATTTCATAATTATAATCACGAAATGGGCGCCTTAATTTTCTTGTCTCGTAGTACATATTATGATGATTGTCTTTTAAGTGTAGCGTGTTGTTGTTGTAGGATGGCGGATGAGACAAGTTGAAACCCCAAGCGCCCCCGCCCCCGCCCCCGCCCCCTCCCCCCCCCCCAAAAAAAACAAAAAAACACGCATAGGGGCTACCCAGCATAACGCCCCCGTACAACAGACGTTCCGCCTACGCCAGTGACATAATGTCTCACACCATATGCATTACGGAGTGTATTGATATTAATACCTAATCTCTGGTAGACAATCAGCTTTTAGGAACTGTCTACACTATGGGTTCCCATGTCTGAGCGGGCAGGGTACGCCCGTGTGAACGATACCCTGGCTCTACAATATTCCCGAACTTAAGATCAGACATTTAATGTAATAGTTTACAGTAGTGTGTATGTATGTTCGCTTGGGCCACCTAGCACCACCTTAAGACATTGATTTGACTTGAATTTGCTGTGGATGTGTTAAAACTACGGTTGTTATCCCTAGAGCGAAGCTATAGTTTAAAGTAGAATCCAAGCCACGGAACTGTTCTGGCGTAATTCACATTACACAGCAAACTGTGCCAGAGGTGAAGGTAGGGTTAAGGGTCTATGAAAATCCTCGACGCGACAGAGATTCAAACCGGAAACCTTTCGATTTCCAGTTGGATGGCTTAACCTCTGAGCCACCAGGTCACTCAGTTTGCAATTATAATATATAAATAAGAACCACTGGAAACATTACATATATTTCAATACTTTCAGCATAGTACAACTTTATTTAGCAACAGCGAAAAATTGCAAAAAAAAGTGAAATACAACTGAACTAATCATGTTATATATTACATGGTTTACTGGCCATCTTTCCACAGTTGCTTAGCAATAAATTTTAAATAATAAATCCGTCTTTTAGCAACTGGTTTTTTTTTTATTATCTCTCAGACGCGTTTCACCTCCTCTGAATGGGGCATCGTCAGTGACTGTGAATGTATACATGTGTTGTTAGTACAAAGTTTACAAACATTACTATAAAAAATTAAATATTTTTAAGGTACATTCTACTTACGAATTTTTGGTTATGACAATTACATGTTGATCAGGAACAGCTCTCCTTGCATGTTTTGTGTAGCCCGATAGTGACCTCAAAAGTGGAATAGGAGTGATGAGAAAACCAACGCCAAATCGGGCTACACAAAACATGCAAGGAGAGCTGTTCCTGACCAACATATAATTGTCATAACCAAAAATTCGTAAGTAGAATGTAACTTGTAAATATTTAATTGTATATAGTAATGTTTGTAAACTTTGTATTAACAACACATGTATACATTCACAGTCACTGACGATGCCCCATTCAGAGGAGGCGAAACGCCTATGAGAGATAATAATAATAAAACAAAACAAAAAACAGTTGCTAAAAGACGGATTTTTCATTTAAAATTTAAATCAAGTTATATATAGTAATTACGGTTACAGAACTGTGAACGATTGCTAGATGAATGGTTCCTGGCTATTATTAATCAAGCGTGTGATTTTTAACCTCAAGGGTCACCTTACTGGTTGGAAGGGCGTTCATGATGTGGAAACGCTCATGGCGTTCAGACAGATTGATGATCGTTGAGCTAACCATGCCTTGAAGTAAAGATATTGCGAGGATGCAGAGCCTCACCGAGGTGCCCAGGACCTGTGAAGTGATGAATTCGGGGACCCGCGGTACCGTAGACGGGAAGATAGTTTAGCTGGAACCAGCTAACCCGAGTCGCGCGCTAGTTGCAGTTACTGGCTGTAAGTAATCGTGTCCATAATGCAAGAGGCTTAGAGTACAAACTGCCGTCACGGCTACACTACACTAAAAGTCGAAACTAGAAAGAAAAAGGTAATAAAATCGAACGGGGTAGCTTGTCAGTGGTATTTTGCCGATATGTGTGGGTTTCGAAGTAGCTTGGTGGCTCAGTGGATAAAGGCGTTTGTCTGGAGATCGAAACGTACCCGGTTCGAATCCGTGCGTCAGCGGAAAGTTTCTTAGGTCCTTAGGTCCCCTTTATCCTGTAAGATTACCGGTTTAGGCCAGGTAGGGAGGAAAGGACCAGGCCACCCTACCTCCAATATCAGCCTAAGTATACCTCCTTTGGGAGGGTCCCAACAACCCTTGGCTTGAATACCAAGCTCTTATCTTTATTTCGATGAGAGATCTTATTAACTTGCCGCTTTTTCTGCATCCAAACAGACATGAAGATAGACGTGAATGAATTTATACCCCTTTAATAAAATACTTGGTACTTAAACATGTAATTGGCCATCTCTCAGCACGCTACGGGTAAGAGTAATCAATGTTCAAAGGAATCCGAACACAAATAGAGAGTTCGAAGTGAATTTCTAATCTTGCATCAACTTCTGCACAAGTAATGAATTACACGAATTAATGCGTTGTACGCCATCGATATTTTTAAAGTGAATTTTTTATAACCACACGTTCTCCTCTGTTTAGCCAGAAATCTAAACTGTTTATTTCATCTGTGAAAAACGAATTCTGTATCGCAAAATTACACCTCAATGAAGCTGGTTTTAAAAAATCAAGTGAATATCCAGTAACTATTAGGAAATGGTCTTGTTGTTGCTGCTGTTGTTGTTGCTGCTGTTGTTGTTGCTGCTGTTGTTGTTGTTGTTGCTGTTGTTGTTGGTGGTGGTGGTAATTTTGGGTGTGCCGACGAGGAGGTTATTAGCGTCCTATATTAGGAAATGAAATCAAGGAAAGTTTAACAACTGGTATGAATTAGATTCCTGATTTACTGAACGTCATTGAAAATGATTCAAATTAAACTTAGCAAAGTGTTATAAAGAATAATTGGAGATTTTTACAACTAATTTTCAATGTTCTTTTTCTAAAAAATAAAAAAAAGGCTCTGTAACTCTCTGTGTTTTGTTACAGACACACTATTCCATCTACACTACGCACAGAACTTGAGCGAAACACACAGATGTTTTAGAACATTTTATTTTCTCTCAGAAAGTGTAAGGTAATTTCGTTGCAGGAAATCTCCCTCCAACGGAGCAATAATATGCTAATGCCTTATTGAATTTGTAATAAATCTTTTCTACAAAATTGATTCCAGTCAGGGGTAGCAAAATTAAGAAAGAAACGGCATTTAATTATTTGCAGAGTGTAAGTTTATGGTGATACAGTATATTCCCGAAGAAAATAATTCACAAAGTATATGTGCTTAAACTTTATTTTTAAAATAAAAATTAAAAATAAAGAAACTAGCCTCGTTTTGGTGCGGTACCCAATTTTGTGGACGAACAATGGGTTTGGCTTTTGTTGGTAATCTGGAGACTGATTTTACACAGCTACTCTGAAAAGTTCTTTACCTTGGGAATAAATGTAGAATACTCTCCGTGCAAATGACAAAAAAATTGCATAATGTCATAACCACCTTATATTAATTTGTAGAGAGTGATGGTCGTAAAATTCTGTTCATTGTTATTCGCGGTCGAAGCAGAGAACCTTTCAAATTCTTTTATATATGTATAAATGTTTACATTAATGTTCATCTATTGTAGCACGCAGGATTGTGGCGTACTACAAATATTTAAATATGGTAGTTTTTTTATACTCAGATTAATTTAATATTTGTGAATATTTTGTAAATTAATTATCTGATCAACGTAATTGATATCCCAGGCTGCCTTAATTTCGTAATAATATAACTGAATAAAGAGATTGCTAGTTGGAAGAGCAGGAGAGATTTTGAAGCTGACAACGGTATATCCGGTGAAAATCTCCAGAACGCGTGGGCTGACGCGAGCTAATGTTCGCGCCCAGAGTGGATAGGCACCGTTAGCCGTCAATGTCAGTGCGTTGAACCCCGCGTAGGGATACCCGTGCGGCGGAAGGAGTGAGCGACGCGCGGGAGGCCAGGGCGAATAAGATTGACTTTGAGCCTCACGTAGTTTTGGGAAGAAGTTAAACAACCAATGCCGAATCATATACGGGGTCTACAGATGTTAATTCGTGGTTTCTTATTCCATGTAACGAAACTTCGAGAAGGAGTTTCGGAAGAGGGAAGGAGAAGCGGATATACTTGGTCATTGTGTGGTCAGCGGTCGTCGAGTCCAGACACTTCACAGTGCGGAGTGGCACTGTACTCGCAGACTCTGGCTTCGATCACAGGCTGGTCGATTTATGCAGTCCATTCACTGGTGGAATAACTTAAAGACCAACGCCTCACGCCGCCGCTGCTGATGCGGGTGATTTTTGGTAATGTGTTCCATCGCCCATCATTGTTTCATGGTTTTGAAAAACTTTGAAGGATCCGTAATCGACCCGTGAGACAGGATCTCTGCTCGATTCCATTTCAAAGCTAGCTGGCAAATGACCTCATGAACTTTAATTATTGTTCATCTTTTTCTAATTCAATTTGACGCCCAACGGATTTTATCCACCATGCATGTAACATTCAATTGTTGGCTTGTGGCCACGATGTTATCATGTTCTTAATTTTAAAATGAAATATTTAATATTCAGTTTATGTTTGCTATCTTCAGGCAGATTGTAAAGCCGGATATTGCTTTTGCTTGCAGGTACACATAATGTCTAACGAAACGTTAAATGTATCCGGCTATGTACAAGCCATAGGGAAACAATAAATTAAGCATTTTATGTCTGTCATTAACAGCACTCAGGATCCTTGCTACCTGAAAATTAATTTCATAATTTTAAATCAATAATCAAATTGATATTAAATCTTACAGCAATAGTAATGACCCCACCGTAACAGCACAATATCACTCTTTGAAGGCAAAAGAGCGCATGGAAACAGATGTAATTGTTAATGGATTTTCTAGTATTCGAAGGTTTATTAACTATTGCACCGAAATTATGTATTTCGATTATATTTAATTGAAATCGATAAATTATAAAGCAGATTAATTTTTTTTTGTAATTTTCTTTGACGCAGGCATTATAAACTGGAACAAAACTTTTAATTTGTTTTTCAGAGTGTTGAAAGGAAATGTTATTATGCTCTTACTGCACGAGGCTTAAGTTATTATAATAGTTCACTCTTGAATATCTGTTGATATAAGTTAAAATGCGACAATAATTTAGATAAATTACGTTTGAGAGACTGTAATTACCATTCCAGCAATTTAAATCAAAGGTTTCAATGTTCTTCTCAAATATCTTTGATCCTATTGATGACATCGTTACACTGTTTCACCAAACATTTGGTAGTAAGCAGCTTATCACAATAATAATAGTAGCCCAGAGATGTGTTCGTAGAAATAGCCGTAACGGTTGAGCTAAATTCTTCTTTTTCATCTGCAGAACATTATTTGAGAAGAATCTTATCGGAACACATTATATACCAAAAACGCTTAGAGAATTTAAAGTAGAAATACGTAGAAGGCAAAAGTAGGTGGATACAGGTAAAAGGGGAGAAAAAAGGACGGAAATTGCCATCGCATCATGCGCTCCTTCCCAATTAAATTTTTGTTGGGAACAGTGGTTAATCTTTGGCCTGGGTAGGGCTGCCTCTATTTTGTCTACATCACTTGCTGCCAACAAAAGTATCTTTGAGTCAAGTCATTTTCGCCGTTATATTCTTATCATTACTACATATTCTTTTTTTTTTTCTTTTAGAAGAGAGGATTTTAAAATTAGTTATATTTAAACCAGTTATAATAGGACTTCGGAGACAATTCTTCAAGTTAGTAAGCTTACTGAGGATTTAAAACGATCCAAGAATTACATGAATTTGAATTGCATTTAATTTAATTGAGCATGCTCCGGTGGAAAATACTGTAGTCATCTATTTACCCTTTTATTATTATTATTATTATTATTATTATCATTATCTTGTGTACTTTGAGTGTTAAGTTTCTCCTCCTACTTTGGCCATTTACGAATTTTAATTCTATATTCGTTTAGAGTTTTTGATCGATTATTCATCACTTCGTTTGGTAATTTATTCCAATCCCCGACATCCTTAAATTTTCCCACCCCCTTATGCATGAAACCAAATTGTCATTTTTCCTTCCATGCCTTAGCACTAATTATCAAACTACTATCTTTCCATGGATTTTACACTCCCAAAACTCTTTCCTCCTCCTCCTATCTTTCAATTACTGCCAATCCAGCACCTATTATAATATCACTTACTGACTGGGTCCTGCGGTAATTTTGGAGGTTAACATCCCAATACAAAGAGCAACTTCGTGGCTACGTTCCAGCCGGTACAGCGTCGCTTGGGTTCTGCAAGTATCGCAGCCAAGCAGCACTTCGATTGCTTTAATGAAGTCGACTTTTTCGAGCGACTTGTGCGACATAAAGGGTAGGCCGCGGCACGCCGCTTATTCAAATTTCCGTCCCTGTGATGATGTCACAATGGGTGGCTCGCCGTTTAATGAGTGCGGCGTTGCTAATGACTCCGGGCGACGACAAGAACCAGAATACATATATATATATATCGACCACTGTGCGGAGACGCCCGAATAACAAACACAAAAGCAGCGCCGCTCCCTCTGATCTTTATATATATAAAGTGCGAGATATGCAAATGAAAAATGAATATATGTACAGATAAATCTTGAGGCGCGGAGAGGTGGGGTGGGAAAAAAGGGGAAGAAAGATAGAAGAGACGGCGACGGAGAGGGAGAATGGCGAGAACAATTGCTTCGCGCAGGAAGCTGTACAGTGGCGCCGCCGGAACCTCTGCGCTGTGCAGCGATAATGCAGCGCGGGAGTGGGGGGAGGGCCTCCGGGTGACGGAGGGGGGAGTCGCCTCCCCAGGCAGCGCAAAGTGGCCACTCGCGCCCAATGTGTCACCCAGACAACACTCACAACCCCACGTCACTTCAGAGTGTAACTGGAAATCAGAGAGTGATCATAAAAGAGATATAACACTACACCTGACGAAACTTGGAATGTTTCTCCTGTCGAGTTCTGCCGTGGAGGAACCGATGTTGAAATGGGACTTACGGTAATGGACAACAGTCATCTCATTAAGTGTTATGCAACACAGAAAATCAAGTTAAAACATTCCTTACACACTTCTCTGGCGTTCTCCGAGTCATTTCCTTGATAAAACACGATATTTCGAACACCAGTCATGAGGCAAAATAAGATTACTCTGAAGTCACATTAATCATCAGATAGTCGCAAAGATGCAGGCCAAACTATCACTTTATGCCTATGTAATGACCAACAAGAACGCCCAAGTTGTATACAAATATCCGATACGTCGTAAAAATCTCCAATCTCATATCAAAAAATTATTGTTTACATTATTATTTCCCACTTAACATCCATAAACTTACACTATGAAACCTTATACTAACTCAGTGAATCCCAATTTGGGGAACGCGAGGCTGCTTCTAGGAGTACGCGCGGTAAACTAACGTAACAACTAAAACTATTACTCAAGCATTACTATCACCAAAAGGTATTTTAAGACTATCAAACTGTGTTTGTGAATTATATTACCTTATTACTGTAATGCTGGGGTTAACTAAAATAAGTTTAACCCATAAGCAAAGTAGTAATAACATTTTTTCAACCATTTTCCACTTTGCGAGAACAGATTTTCGGGAATGAAACATGGAAACCAAACATTGCCACCGACTTCAACCCGAAGATGACTTAATCTCTGTTAACATCAAACAAATTTCTCAGATTTGTGCAAAGTGAAACGTGTGCATTTGTCCCACTAAACTTAAATAAGCATTTGTGACTTTCATCGTTATTAGAATTGTTATAACAACACTTTTGGACATTTGTTGTTTTTTCTGTGTCGTTTCTTATTGGATTAAAATTTAGTAATTTCTAAAAACTGGTTTAATTGTTTATTTAACATTTCAACTATGAGGTGTACGGGAGGTTGAGCTCTTTCTTTAAGTGGTACTCAATAAAAAGTAATTGTGAACCACTGTACTTACTGGTTAAATCGTAGATACCGTTACAAATACATTCCAAGAATACGCCCATTTGCAAGGAACACAACTTCGTTTCTTTAGACAGCATAATTGTCGCGAAAAGAAAATAAGTGACTAAAATATTGTATGAACGGAGACTTTCCCGGCGTATGCTTGAAATGAAGTCTTCCCGGGTGTACCGCCGGATAGTGTTTTTAAAACACGATATTTCGACGACTAGCTCCGTCGTCTTCATCAGGTGACGAGACATCTGCACAGGTCAGCTGACCGTCGGATACTGAGACAGCCCAGGTGGCGCACCTCCTAAAATATTAACAATCATCGTAATCCTCGTCCGTCATTGAAAATGGGTAGAATTTAAAACATTTTATATTGACATTCTGAACTTGATCAGTCCATAAAGCAAAACGTCATTGTAACCAAAAGTGTTTTAACAGTAATTGTAATCGTACCAGTAGTAGTTTCTGAAGAAATGCGTCGAATTTCGCCACCTTCTCTACAGGTAATGATCGGATTGTTTGGTTGACCTTGACTGGCTCCGTGGCAAATTATAGAATTCGATGTCGTATGTTTTTCATTTTCTGGGATAACAAATTAAATTCAGAGTCTTTATTTAATTTCGTTCGTAGCTCTCTCTAGAGAAACTAGTCCACAGCAGTTTCTCTACATGCAACTTAAGACACTGGACGCTCCCCGCTATTTTTTGAATCCTTAGCATCTATCACTACTCGGATAGACCAGCTTCTTTCGACTGCACAGCTACGGACGGGAGCTATGCTTGTAGCTGAAGGTCATAAGAAACTGCTACGCAGAGCCATCTCCACCACTAATACCTCATGAGACGTCACCATAGCCAACCAAAACTCAGCCAATCATTTTTCAGCTCTCCCCTTCTACCACGAAATTGTCTTCGTGGGAACATGGACGACACTCACTAGTCACTCGACAGCCATCCTCCGACTCATACAACATCTTCCACTGACGTAAATTGCTGCTGCTTGCCAGATATTCCGTGTTATGCGAACTTACAGCCATTCACACGATTGTGCTAACTCAAGGCTGCCCAAACCCAGACCCGCATTTGAATTTGCCCGCCGACAGGAGCGGTTTAGAAAAGCTAGCTCAGATATTCCTGCAAAGGTCTTATTGATGGTTTTTACTTTTTGATTATAATCAAACCGTGTTATATCTACTGTAACTACAGGCAAGTATTATGTGGCCCGCAGGCTAACTTAGAATCGAAATTGTAGCCCATGTCCTAAATTGGTTGGGCAGCCCTGCGCTAACTTTTGATTTGTTCCACCTCAGTCATTCAGTTCTCCAACATATTTCCTTAGACCGGTTGAATTTCAAACCTAGTGCATTTAATACGGTACCGACCTCATGGTATGATCATTGCTACATTACTTGTCTTGAATTTTGTTGTGTTCTCACAATATATCATTAACTGAAGCGATCCTACAAGAATGTGATTTCCTTCACAAGTGTTATCGACAAACAGCCAATATTTGTATTACATCTTGTTTATCCTTCAATCAACTTCATCATTAAATAATATGTAACAGTCATTATATGAAATATACTAAGTGTTCAGTCAGTCCATGTGCTACAACACTAAAAGAGATAACCTGTATTGTCTAAAATGCTCCTTTACTAACAGACCAATTTCTTGTACTAAGTAATAGATAACCTAAGTTCCCGACAGACAACTAGCTCGCACCGAGACCTGGTGAAGGTAGGGACGAACATCAGTAGTACTATATCGCAGGGCCCACCACGCGACAGCGGTGCTCGGTGGTTTTACTCAGTGTAGGTTCTCTGGGAAACAACCATGAAACAATTTCAGTCTAACAACAGCGTTATTTATTTTTGGTAATATAATTATTGTTTCATGCATTTATATTATGGAAACTGTTATTGAAAAATCACGCAGCTAATCCCAATTTTCGAATCCCCGAAAGGAGATTCTACGAACTATCGATCCATATCTCTAACATCTGTTTACAGTAGAGTTCTGGAGCAAGTTATATGCTCGAATATTATGAAGTTCTTTAATGAAAGCGAGTCGCCTATAACTAATCAACACGGATTTCGAATGAACAGATCTTTTGGAACACAGCTGCGTCTGTTTTCCCATGACATAAGTAAACTTATTGGTCAAGGATCACAAGTTGACGTAAATTTTGAATACTCGGAGACAGTGTTGTTGAAGGAAACTTCCAGGGGTGGACAGTAACGACTGAGGAACTGCCAAGCTACGCCCACAGATATTCGAACGTCAAATTGTGGTGATGGTAATTCTTAAGAGATCACATGTTCCAACTATAACGACCACCTAAACTAACGACTTAGCACAGGCAGTTATAGCCTGAAATAATCATTAATTTAATTGCGGTTCAGGGCACGCTCCGGTGGAAATTTTGCAACACACTTCTATTCCCTTTCCTTTTTTTTAACTGTTATCGGTCTTTCAACTAGTTTGATGCAATCTTCCATCCCTTCCTATCTTGCGCTAGCCTTTTAATCTCATTCAAAATCAACATACCCCTTACAACACGTCCTCAATTATCTGCTTCATATATTCTAATCTCTGTCTTCCTCTGCAGTTCTTGACTTTGACTGTTCCCTCCACTAACAAATTAACCAATCCTGCATGTCTCAAAACATGACCTACCATCCTGTCTCTTCTTTCCGTAATATTCTTCCACTAACTTCTTTCCTCGCCCATCATTTCCAAAACTTGTTCATTTCCTACTTTATCCGTCCACTTAATTTTTAGCATCCTCCTATAGCACGAACGCTTCAAATCTTTCAATTTCCTTTCTATCTGGTATTCCTAAAGTCCATGTTTCGCTACCGTAAAGTGCTGTGCTCCACACATAGAGTTTTAAAAAGTTCTTTCTGAGTCCTAGATCAATATTTGAAACTAAAAGATATCTCTTGTTCATGAAGGCTCTTTTCGTTACTGCTATTCTGCTTTTAACATCATTCCTGCTTCGGCCATCAGTTGTAATTTTACTTCCTAAGTAGCAAAATTCACTACCTTCTGCTGTCGCATCTGACCCTATTTTTATATTTAATCTACTGTGATTGGTCTTTCTCTGGTTAATATTCAGTACAAAATCTTCCTTCATTTTTTTCATGATATTCAATAACTTCTCAATGTCGTAAACCTGTTCTACTAACAGGACAATGTCATCAGCAAATATTAACATACTGAATTTTTCTCCTTGAACATTTATGCCACATTCAAATCTTCCTTTCACTTCCTTTATTGCTTCTTCTACATACAAGTTGAATATTAATGGGGGTAGCCTAATACCTTGTCTCACACCCTTTTTAACTAATGCATGTCTCTTATGATTCTCTACTTTTAATATAGCTAATTTATTTTTATTAAGTATCCTTCCATATCGGTATTTTAGACCTGGCTTCTTTAAAATTTTGAACATCTTGTCCCACCTAACAGTGTACTGGCGACAGCCCAGCAGGTAGTTGACGAAGGGCGTACAACGGCGCCAGTTCGCCGAAAAAACCGCTTTCCCTGAATCGCCTACACTGCCTAGCTTCGGGAACGCGACTCATTACACCCTTTAAGAATTTTAATTTTAAAATAATTCAGCCCTTTTGGTAAAATGCTCATCACTGCCCTTGGTATTTTGATCTGACTCCGTTACCTACTAGATAAAATTATCCCACTCTCTTCTGCCTGAAATCGTGCGCCAACTTGTGCTCATGGCCATCTCTGCCCTTCAGTGCACTACTTAATGTTTCCACCAATATCCTTACAGTTCTCATCACCTATATTCGCCCTGTACACTCCCATCGCTCTCGTCTTCCAAAGAATTTATACTGCGAGAGTGATAAAAGACAGCTATGAACCTTGCACCATCTTTACGTTACTTATTTATAACTTTTAAATATTCTTCCAGTAGAATGCTGTATCGTGTTTTCGTATTTACAAACAGAATAACGTACTGCCGAAAAGCTTACGGGGTCCGCAGGTAGAAAAAAACATTTCTCTTCCTTTCTTTCTAGTTTCATAGAATTATCTCTTTCTAACTTGAGCTAGTCTCTTTATTTCAACCTGCCATTATAACCTTCGTCTTCAATTATCTGCTTCATATTTTTTACTCTTTGCCTTCTTCTGCAGCTGTTCTGCCGACTACTCGTTCCACTACCAAAATAATCAACCCTGCATGTCTTAAAATGTTAACCACCATACAGCACCTCTTCCTGTGGCACTCTTACATAAATCTCTTACTTCATACAAAGCTGTCAGAAAACGTTAATCTCGCCTTTTATTTGACCATTTAATTTCCAACATCAGTGTACTAAAGCATATTTAAAATGGTTCAATTTTCATTCTTTCTGGTATTCATGAGGTACAAGCTGCACTTCCATAAAGTGCATTACTCCATACGAATGGTTTCCTAGGTCAAAGATTAAAGTTAAATGATTTCTCTTTTTGAAGAAGGTTCATTTCGGTAGTGATATTTTGTTTTATGATTTCCTTATTTCGAATGTACGTTGTAATTTCACAAATGGTCCTGTTTTCATCGTTATTTTATTGTTTTCATCATTTCTGTTATACTCGATGGCTTTGTTTTGTTGTAGTCTATAATTAGTCTGAATTCTTCTCCCCGTGTCTTACTCATGCCATTCAGTACGCACATCAGTTCTGTACATCCTCATTGTTATGTGTTAATAGGCGATATCATGAGCAAATCGCAGCATAATAATTATTCCTCATTCTTTTTTATTCCATATTCCCGTTTGTCATTTACTTCTTCCATTGCTTCCTTCAAATTTGAGTTCGGTATCAGTGAAGATACCTCACACCCCCTATTAATGATTTTCGTCTTTCGTAATCTCCCACTAACCGCATGATTCTAAAATTTGGCTGATCTCAGTTGTCCTTAATGATCCATCATTGAAATGAGTTGCTAATCGTGATAACAATACGGCACAACTCATGTGGCACCGTAAGATAAAGATATGTGCTCTGGTGATTAGTTCTTTAAATTTTCCTTTTGTCAAACGCCAAAGAGCTTAAGCTTTTTTTTGTTTTTTTTTGTTTTTTTGTTTTGCTGTCGTCAGTCTTTCGACTGGTTTGATGCAATCCTCCATCCCTTCCTATCCTGTGCTAACCTCTTCATTTCTACATACCCCTTACAGCCCACGTCCTCAATTACCTGCTTCATATATTCTAATCTCTGTCTTCTTCTACAGTTCTTACCTCCGACTGTTCCCTCCACTAACAAATTAACCAATCCACCATGTCTCAAAATATGACCTACCAGCCTGTCTCTTCTTTCTGTAAGCTTCTTCCATAATTTTATTTTCTCACCCATCATTTTCAAGACTCGTTCATTTCTTACTTTGTCTGTCCACTTAATTTTCAGCATTCTTCTGTAGCACCACATTTCAAATGCTTTAATTTTCTTTATTTCCGGTATTCCTAAAGTCCATGTTTCGCTACCATAAAGTGCTGTGCTCCACAGATAGAGTTTTAAAAAGTTCTTTCTAATTCCTAGATTAATATTTGAAACTAAAAGGTTTCTCTTTTTAATGAAGGCTCTTTTTGCTAGTGCTATTCTGCTTTTAACATCATTCCTGCTTCGGCCATCGGTGGTAATTTTACTTCCCAAGTAACAGAATTCACTTACTTCTCCTATTACATCCGATCCTATTTTTATATTTAATCTACTGTGATTGGTATCATTTCTGCTACATTTCATCACTTTTGTCTTGCTTAAGCTTTAAATGCGTTTAACATATGAAGATTCGTTCGTAGTTCTTTATATCTGGAATTCAGATGTAATATGTTGTTTCACCCGAAGAATTCAGGTATCTTCTAGGACGTGTGTAGATGTAAATTAGCTGACTGCAAACCAGTTAACGTACTCTCAACACCCGGTTTAAAGAATAAAGTCTGTGGGGGACTCTTACTTGTGTCCTTATGAAACTCAACATGTCACCCTTCCAATTAGTAAGAGTGACATTCACAGGTTACATGAGCGCAGTGATTTCACGTTAGATTATCATTTATGAAAAAAATTTATATTACTTCCTAAAGTAAACATAACACACGAAATAGGATGCAGTAGAACTCCAATTATCGGAATCAATTGGGACCGGACCCCATTCGGATAATCAAAAATTCGGATAATTGGGTATTTTCAGAAAAAGGGTCTATTTCAACTAATTACTGTATGTATTTTGAAAATGGGAGAAAAAACTATTTTTTAAAGAAAAAGACTTTTAATTAATTAAATGAAAACGCAAAACTTTTACATGTTAAGCGTACTTACAAAAGCTGTGCATTAGTACAGTGTGAATAACCATACTGGAAATAACAGTTATTGCATGCTGAACACCTCCAGCTTAATTAAAAAAGCGATTCGGATAGTTGGAGTTCTACTGTATACATGTTTTAGGTCCGAAATGCAGTTTAAGCTTCAGCGTGGTCCGTTATTGTAAAATCAGTTTGTATTAAAATAAGGTACTTAATTAAAAAGTTACCAGCCTCTTCGTACCTGATTTATGGACGCACTTAATATATCGTGGGAGGGGATGGGAATGGTAGGTCACATATATATCACTGGAGCGCCATAGATAATTTGGGCGTCGTCACTCTACTTTTGACGAGAGGGGGGAGGATGTAATATTCAGAAGGTGAGAGCATTGTTTTGTAACCGCAGTGGATTGTGCGCTGCACCAGAGTCTGCCCACTACGCAGACAGACATGTATCTCTTTCGCTGGAGTTCACTGGCCGAAAACACGGGGTTCCTTTAAATATGTTCTCCACGTGAAGGTAAGCAGAAACTGACTCTAGATAAGGAACCTACGACAGCGATTAGCGTATTTAATACTTTGCGTTTACAGTATAAACGTGGTTAATGAACTGTTTGTTATAAAATGCCTTTGACTTCTCCACAAATACGAGGATAAATGTAGGATAAATCTCCAGCAAATACGTTTCAGTTCTTAATATATACCTTGAGTGTTCAGAGAGGGTACATCAGTAGTTCAATCTAAATCTGAAGCAACCGAACAGAAAGAATATGCGTTTCCGGTAAATGAGTAATAATTATATGCATTATTTCTAAGTTGTTTTATTTTTTATTTTATTTTTCATGTTTGAATTTTTTATTCTTTTTTTGTCAGATGCCATCCTTTTTCTTTCATACTTAGCCAAAATCGATAAATAGGTATCATTTTAAAGATTAAGTTCTACTTTTTGCCAACAGCATTAATTCAGGAAAAGATTTTTCGAAATTCAACCCGTAAATGGCAAAATTATTAACAATCGAGGACACGGCTATGCGATAGTTCAGATTCAAGCTGCTAGGGTTCGCTGGCGTCGACAAGGAGTGATTGCATTACCGCTAGATAGAAGCACCACGTATCGAAATTTTCGCTCTGTCTATGATCGTATTACTGCTAGACACTTAAGCTGACAAATAAAAAAAAATTGCTACAAATTTACATAGTTCAGAACCAAGCTTTTGGGATTTGCTGGCGTTGATAATAATTGGTCGCATTACCGCTAGATAGAAGCACGAGATATCACAGAGATATGATTAACCTGTGTTTGTTTTCAAGAGTAAGGATATTTTTGGATATTCATGTTTCTGTTACTGAACATTTCATCATTCTAACCCTTTTGTAACATGTCGTGTTAAACTATGTATCTGTTTCAGTTTATATAAAAAAGAAAAAATTGTTACAAATGTTCCGATTCTTCTTTCATCTCACTACAAACCACCAAACTCGCTATTCGTCGTAATCATTCGCGAAATTATCGCACAGGCCACCATAGTTAATAAAACGGTACGATGCTAGATTTCAAAACAGAATTTTCCACCAACAATTTTCTTAATCCAGATTAGTATGTGTCGTATTTAAATGCCCACTTTCTCTGGATCCATACTTCTGTTTGATGTACTTTCAGGGCTTCGCGCAGCCAACCATAGTAGCGTAGGTGTTAAAGCCTTGCATTCCGAGGGGTCACTGGTTTGAGTATGCGTAGTTTTAACTAAGTGCTGTGCTGTTCTTGTGTCGTCTATAATATGCACTTCAGCAAAACTATGTGAAATACGTCTGTAGACAGATCACAAATTCAAAACTGTGTTTTTCTGCATGGCTGAATAGCCCAAACAACAATTTTAAAAAAAATCCTTCGTTAATTAAGTAGCAACTGAGATTAATAAAAACTACAAATTATTATATTAATTTTAAATTGTGAACAGCATAGTGTCTGATCTTGAATTTTTTGTCGCGCTAAAAAAAAATTGCGCAGGTATAAAACAGGAAAAATATATAACCCTCAAATTCATTTAAAGTTTCGATTAAATCGTTGGTAGTTAGTGTCTGAATATTAATGATTAAATCATATTTTCTGAAAAAAAAGACGGTTTTTAAATCAACAAATTATTTTTCCATAGCCTCTCTCGACATTATGACGCAAATTTTTAGTAAAGCTAACAGAGAATCGATTTTATTGAAAGAAACTTACAGATTCATGTGGCTTCTATAGGTTATTTACCCTGGGCTCAAAATACTGTAAAACCTATGTACAAAACTCCGTATGGGGCTGTAACACTACAATTTTTATTTATTCATTTATTGTATGATATTTAATAAGATATACAGAAGGTAAGGACAAATGTGCATATCACAATGTCGTACAGTGTTTTATCTCTAGATCTAGTGTTATGATACATTCAACTGCATTGATCGACGCGTCGTGTATGCCCGCTATTGTTCGCTTGTACGCTCGAACGGGACATTCAGAAACGACGTGGTGAATTGTCTGTAATGTGGCTCCACAGTCACAATTTGCGGAACTAACCAAGTCCCATTTTGTGTAATAAGTAACCGCATCTGCTTTGTCCTGTTCGAATCAGATTGATGATTCTCCATTGCCGTCTGGTGAAATCAAATCCTTGTAACCGTACCGAAGCGTCCTCAACAATATCTGTAAAATCTACACCTATAGACTGGCTGCCTGTACTCTCTAACATCCCTCCACTAAGTCTACGAAGGCAAACGGCTTTAAAAAAGGAATGACAGAAATATTTAAAATATCGACACCTTCCAATACATCAGGACTGCACACACAAAACTCCAAATAGACTAACATCTAGGTATTCAACGTGGAAGTACGGTCAAACGCTGGACCAAAATAACTTCAACATATGCGAAGCATGGTGCGATGAGTGGATCAATTCCAACCCTGACAAACATCCACTAATCCAAGACCCTACACGACAGCCTCCTGGATACAATCTTCCTATGAAAACCTGGACGGCACTGAACCGAATGAGAACAGACCACGGTAGATACAACTACTGGATGTACAAGTGGGGAATGATAGAGAATCCTTCTTGTGACTGCGGTAACCATCAGAAAACCATTCACCACATCGCCATGGAATGCCCTCATAGGAGATTCAGCCGTACAATGCATCAGATTAATGAAGCAACCACAGAAGCAATTCAATGGCTACAATCGTTGTACATCAGTCTCTAGTAAGATCCATGTATAGTTCTATCTATTGTGAATCAGTGTAGTTACTATTTTGTATTCTTTCATACGAAATAAATAACAAATAGCAAGATGTTTACTGGCTATCGTTGACTGCTCCCACTGAGTTATCCACAGCTTGTTGATTTTGAAAGAGGACAGTGTAAGGTTGATTGGAGCGCACCACGGCTGTTTTCTGCTATCCGTCAGGACACTTTTCGGTGTTCCAGAACGGAGCCTAGGGAGTAATATTTCCCGTCTCTGTTCGAATCGACGAGTGTTTTGGCAGGTTCCGAGACAGAGAGACGATTAGGACGCGGGTGAGTGCGGTGAGCATTTGCGGACAAATGTACCTGTTGTGGCGGCGGGCGGTGATGGACGCGGCCGTCATTCCTCAGCTGAGTGGTTTGCCCTCGGCCATTATTACACGCCGGCCGGCAGAAGCTTTATTACCGCCATTCCCGCCCGCCGAACGGAACAAAGGCGGCGGAGCGCCCACCGCTAATGCCGGCCCGGGTCGAGACTGATGGCGCGCGCTGAGACGGGCCGCCCGCCGCCTCGAGACGTGTCGCGGGCCGGCCTAATGCGCGCCTCGCTGTGCACTTGCTTCCTTCTTTCTTCGTGTGCGATGCTCCAAAGAACTCTTCAATCGCTCCGATGTTTCCTACAATCTCCGTTTAACATACAACAACGTTTCTTAAACTTTTCTTTTTTTTAACTTCTATACGTGCATTAGGCGAATTTTGGAGTGGTAAATTTACGATTTCGTGACTTCCCGTCACCGACATGCTGTGACGTATTGCACCTATGACAAATGATTCGCAGGTTGGGCGCTATTTGGATGGGTAAAATCATATTAGTTCGCGTTAACAACATGCTGTAATAGAGGTATACCTGTAGTTATCAGTATGACGTGTTGCGCTTGGATAGCAGGGAAAGTATAGATTATACTTGTAAACACAGATTTAAATTTATTTTGATGGAACTTTCCATACCAACACATTAAAATAATTATAAAAATACTGTTTACGTTTGATTTACAAAAACTTAAACCCACTCCTCCTTTCCCCCTCATCTTAAGTTCTGTTAACGGTGCCCTAAAAACTCACAGGTTTTATCCGATTTTGATAGTACTTGACACACGTATACTGCAAAACAAGGCGGTCTGGTAGCTCAGCGGTTAAGGCGCTTACTTCCGAAAGTTTCTCTCTTAGGTTGCGGGTTCAAATCAAGTAGGAAGCAGGAATTTTTAGTTGTATTTGATTATTTGAGCTACGCCGGGACGTTCCGTGGTTCTGATTCCACGTTAAACTGTAGGCCCGTGAGGAAAGGAAAGGAATTGGTCTTTCTGCCTCTGATACGATAGCTTGAAACATCTACTTCGGGAAAATTTGACCATTTTTTTAACTGCTTAACGACTCTTAACAGCGAGGTCTTTAGAGACGGGAAAGGATGGGGGGCAAGGAATGGGAAGGAATTCGGCCATGGCCTTTTGAAGGAAGCAGCCCGGCATTTGCCTGGAGTGATTTGGGAAACCATGGAAAACCCAAATCTGGATGCCCGGACTGGGATTCGAACCGGCGTCCTCCCGAATGAATTCGACCAACCTTCGGGCTGTAGACTAAGTTAGATTTTTAGTTTTTGAAATGAAAATTTCTTTAGGTGCCTTGGGCGATTTTCGGATGCGTAAAATCTTATGAGTGTGCGTCACCGACATGCTAATTTAACAGTATACCTGTAGTGGTCTGCTGGCTCAGTGGTTAAGGTGTCTGACTGGGGAACGAAAGATCTACGGTTCGAATCCCTGTCCTGGCGGTGATTTTCATAGACATTTAACCCGACCTTCACCTCCGGCACAGCTTGCTGTGCAATGTGAAGTATGACAGAACGCTTCCGTGGTTCGGATTACAAGCTAAACTGTAGGTCCCCTGTACCTGGTAGCACTACCGGGTTAGGTTAAGGCAGAAAAGACAGGGCTGGAATTCGCAGCCGATAGAAATCCTGTAACCAGGTCATTACGACCACACGGGATTATTACTATATAGTTTATCTGTAGCTATAAGTATCACGTGTTGTGCCTATGATATTCATAGTATTAAGTTTTCACTTCTGTCGGCTGACCCCAAAGACCGTCAATTGGTTGGCAAAAAAATAAAAAAAACAAATGTGCCTAATTTTTTATCTACTTGTATATTATTTACGTTTTGGACACATCATCATATTATACCAATGTAACATAAAAAAACATTCTAAAAGCGTGTTTTGAATTCAGTTACTAAATTGGAAGTCAACTATTAAAATTGGATTACGTGTTAACAGACTCTTAGAATTTTTTAAGAGAATGAATAATAATGGTATGCCTGCAGACCATCTGCCCTATCTTCGTGTTATACATGTGGACCGTGCTAGCATTCAACATTCAGAAGCCAACTTAACAACAGAAAATAATCAGTAAGCAATCAAGGGTATTGTAAATATAAGTTATTAAAGATTTTTCGACATATTTTTACAGGTTTCATTTCTTCCGGATAAAGACCAGGAGGCGGGCTTGGAATCTGTTTAGAGATGTTCCTGCATAGTTGGGAAATAATGTCGATATAACCTACCAACTCATCGCTTGGAGGGGATGAGAAACAACATTTACAGGAAAAATTGCGACACTGAAGCAACCATGGCTTGATTAAAACAGAAAAGGTGTAGGTAGCGAATTTTGGAAATAAAGGCTAAGTAAAGAAGTTTTGTAAGAAGCTTACAGAAATAATAGAACATGGTAGGTCATATTTTGAGACATGAATGATTGGTTAATTTGTTAATGGAGGGAACAGCCGAAAGTTAGGACTGTAGAGGAAGGCAGAGATTAGAATATATGAAGCAGATAATTGAGGACTTCTGAAGTAAACGGTATGTAGACATGAAGAGATTGGCACAAGATAGGAAAGGATAGATGATTGCATCAAACCAGTCGTAAGGCAGATGAGAGCAAATAAAAAAGCCCTGAGAAATGGAGATGGGGAACCATTCGTGGGGGAGGGGTGGTACTTAACTGATTTTACTCGATTAATTATCAACCCCGTCTTAACGAAATATTAAACTGGCCCTCATTTTTGTGATTTAGCTTTTCGTGTTCCTTTTGATTATATGAAAGACAACTCGCAAGTGAAACAAAACTTTTGAAATAAAGTATCAATAATATATGTTGAAAACTTTTTTTTTTTCGTACTAGCCAAGTAATATCTATGCCGTGTTTCTCAAAATGCTTCGTGTAAGGAAATTTCACACGGCAAAATTTCAGGTCTGTAAAATGAACTTTTAAAAATCAGCTGGAAATAAAAGAAGAAAGCACAAAGTAAAAGATGAAGATGAAAGAATTTGGATACGGACCTGAAAATCGAGGAAAGACTGAGAAAGCTAAAGGTAAAGTGGTTTGACTGCATTAAATGGATGCAAAAGTCACAGATATCTGAGTAGTGTAAGAATAGCAAGGTACAGTACATGGAGGAAAACTAGATGGACGTACTAAAAATTGATGGACAGACAAAACAGAAGAGAATTTTCAAGAAAAGGAGAGAGAGAGAAGAAGCATATCAAGTTATCAAGTCAACATTAACCGGAGAGACATCATTAGAAAGAATCCTAACTAGCCCGCGACAAGGGTTCCTAGAACATGTATAAAATGAAAAGTGTACTTCATGTTGCAAAAGATGTAACCAAGAACATATTTTTGACGACTATAACAGAATTCAGATAAGAAAGGAACGTTTGAATATAAATTTCATTCAATGAGAAGGAACTGTAAAACTAAATTAAAAATCACAAAAATTGTAATTAATGGATTTTTATTTGCACCCTAAAGTTCTTTCACCGATTAATACAATAAGCAAAATTTTAAATACAGTTACGAGACAACTGAAGTAAATTTGATAATAGTTATAGATCAAAGCGAAAAATGATATTCGCTTTCTGAAAATATACGCCGTGAGGTGGTTTTAATAGTAGCAGCAGCGTTTTGTTGTATTTTAAATGAAGAATTTTAATTTTACTCAATGATACGTGTATTGTACCAAGTATTAACGCAATAAACTGTTATCATGATGTAAAATGAAGCTATATCAGTCCAATAAGGTGGCATACTAACTTTAAACGCAGGACACGGATGATCATAAAATGTTTAAAGTGTCTCGGATATTACAACTTAAAACGCAAAGGTGTCATCAAAACTTACGAGAGAAGTTTATCCCAAATAACCACGAGGGTGCTAGATAAAATCTCAACTCTGCTAACATTTTATTACCCAGCATTCTGGCCGAGCACAGGTTAAAAAATCAGTTGGCTAAAAGAATACGATTCAAGCTCCTGTGGAATAGCGTAAAATCCAACAGTCGCAAACGAGCTGAACCAACTCGAGCAGTTAGACGGAGCGTTTGACTTGCAACTGTTACTCTGGGCTGCCAATACCAGAAAACAAAGTTTCCAAGATTTATGCCGTTGACTTCTTCGGCAGAGGGAAGCGTAGCGACAAATTTCCTCTCCGACAGACTGTCATTCGCCCAGTGGTGCTCTGTAAAATCTCATCTGAATGTCGACCAACAGAGTAGCCATCACAAAGATACAACACCGAACAGAACGAGGTATTCAAACTAGAAACAAGCTTACGTCCTCCGACATGACATACCTCAATAGATCGGGTTTCAAAATTGATTGTAAATTGATAGATTTCGAAAAGACACAATTTTACTTGTGCATTCGATATTACTTCGATGAAGTTGTACATTAAATTTACTTTTATATTCACCTAGCTGTTACCCGCAACGTCGTACCCGTGGACTGGTGAAGAGCTTTATTAAACGGTTACGTCACAGTTGACTTATCGCCAGAAACATGACTTCAACTTAATTCGTCCTAATAATACGATTTCAGTCGTACAATGGAATCGAGATAAAAACCTCAACTACGAAAAGTTAGTAAACCGGACCAGCAAATTTTGAGTGAAACGCAAAGCCAGACACTGATTTGTGGCCAATTATATCTTAAATTTCCTGACTTTCCGACTTAACATGGAAATGAAATATACCATATTTTATCCCCGGGAATAAGGGCTAAATATTATTCGTTAAAATCCAACCAGTAATGGATCGCTTTCAACGAAAAATAGAAACTAATTTGTGGAGTCTTTTGTCTTAAGTAACTTTTTTTTACTTATGGTTTTACGCCTCGTCGACGTCGAGGTCATTAGAGGCAGGATGGGACTGGGGCAAGGAACGGGAAGGAATTCAGCCGTGGTCTTTTGAAGGAATCATCCCGGCATTCGCCTGGAGTGATTTGGGGAAACCATGGAACTCCCAAATCTGGATGCCCGGAGGGGGATTCGAAACGGCGTTCTCCCGAATACGAGGCCAGAGCGTTACCGCTCACCCACCACGCTTGGTGCCCTTAAATAACTCATCTTTCCATCTTCACATCAAAATGAAATATACACAATTTTACATCCGTCGCTACAGGCTGCACATTATTAAAAAAATCTATAAATTTTGCGTGAATCCCTTCCATACAAACAAATTGATAGGCCAGACACGGATTATATATTTAAAAAAACTGATTTATTGTCATGCAAACTGCCACTAACACTTTTTGTTAAATATATTTTAAATATGTAGATTTACTTTCGGTTACAACCTTATAGATTTCGAGTTTAAAACTGAGAGAAGCCCAGTATAAAAGAGACGTTATAGAACATGATGGTACAGGTTAAGTTCGAGTAATGCTGAACATACGCTTAAAATTGAAGTTCAGTCGCACTTATTAAACATTCGCTTTGAAAATGGCCAGCAACGAAATGTAAATAGGAAACGTAAACGTAGTCATAAATCTAAATGTACGATGTAGCAGTTAAACTTTATTTTGCTTCTGGCTTTACGCCTCGTCGAAGTTGAGGCTATTACAGACAGAAAGGACTGGAAGCAAGGAAAGGGAAGTAATTCTGCCATGGCTTTTTGAAGGAAGCATCCCGGCATTCACCTGGAGTTATTTGGGGAAACCATTGAATAGCCATATCTGGATACCCGGACGGGGATTCGAAGCCTTGTCCTCACAAATGCGAGACCAGAGCGCTACCGCTCATCCACCTCACTCATTGCAATGAATTACACAGAATAGTCAAAAATTATTCTAAAGGCACAACATGTATATATGATTTGATAATAGGCTCAGTAGGAAGAAGACATATATTCATCAAGAGGTAGAAACACTTGCTTCAAGTTACTTTTTGGAACTGAATTTTTAGCCGCAGTTCTCGATTTGGGTATAAAGGATCAGTGCCGATCAGAATTGTGTTACCGGTCGCAACCAGTTCACAGACGGCGACAGACGTCGATAATCGACTATCGAGTCGAACGGCACCCACATGGCACCTCGCGTTGCGTTGCGTGCGTGGCCCTTGTTTGCGTGTTTCCAGATGCCGCTGGTGTTACGGTTTTACACATTCTCCGAGAACCGCAGTCGTAAACTTGAATGGGCTCACCTTCACTTTATCTCGTACCAGCTCCTCGCCCTATTGTTAGCTCGCCTCTGCTTTATGCATATACATACTTCGCGGGATACGGGGCCCAGTTAATAAAAACAGCCAACACTTCTCTTGGTTTGTTTATGCAGACTAAACGCATATTTGCGTCTTCCTTTCGGTCTTTTAAATTTTTTCCTTAGACAACTACATGCAAGAAAGTATAACTGGATAATTTAAATATTATTTTATGATACCTGTATAATTTGGTGATTTTTCCTTTGATCATGTTCATCTTTTTACGGACTTTTTCCACATTCGCGAGTGAACCATGGCTCTTTCCCCTTCCAGACGCCTGTGATAGCCTTAGATTCGGCTGCATGATTTCTATGTCCATCTTTAATTTGATTGAAATGTAGTTTTTATGTATAATTATTAGTATCTGAATACGATTCTGTCGGGTTGGCTATCAAAATATTGCTGCAAGTATTTTTAATTAAATTTTCAAAAAATATTTTAAAAAATTCATTTTGGCCTATTTTTTTAATAAATTATTTATTCAAAGAGAGACATGTAAATAACACAAACAGCTTGGGTTTACTATGTAAAAGTGGCTGCAAATAGGGATTGCCAGCTATTACAGATATGTAAGAGCTAGAGAGAGTTTGCGCACCACACTGTCTGACAGGCGGTGTGGTGCGTTAACTCTCTCTCGCTTGAAATGTCTTGATTCTTTAAGACCTTAAACATTCACATTCCCTGTGCATGAGATGGAAAATTCATTTGTTAAAAATGTATTCTTCATATTTTTTGTTTGCGTGGACAGGTAGGTGTAAATTTAAATTACACCCTCTAATTACAAAAAGCAAACTCGAGTGCACAATTAATCAAATTTTTAAAAAAATGTTTATTTAACATTAAACAAAAAAATGAACTCAGCCAGCAAAGAAAATGAACGGAAGCAAACAGACAATAAACAGAATGTTCCCGGCTAGGGAGAGCAAGAAATTCCTTCATTTGGGTAGAAATGTTCATATGAAATTTCACTTATCGTAACTGCAGGAAGCTGTCGGCATTGGCACTCTTGAGGTTTCCTTCACGTGGAGAAATACTTTTAACACCATCCACCAACTGAGGTGGGTTCACTCGTGGAGCCACATGAAGAAAACAACACGACAAATGATGTCGTGACAAATCGCAACCTCCACGTATTTGGAGTCCACATCCACACATACACACATGCGAACTACACGGGGTCTCACCCCCAAGTGCCGCTACAGCTTCTCCACTCTCACCCCCCCCCCCCCCTCCTCCGAGAGCGGCATCTCTACCTGCGTCAATCAAAGCAACCCAGCCGACAATATATCGCCAGAAAGGAATTTTCCACCTTTCCCTGTCTCACAAAACGGTTGGATGAAATGTCTTAGAAATATATGGATAAGCGACGAAAGAATAATGACAGCATAGGCTGGACATGCTCTTACATATCTTTTAACAGCTAGCAACCCTTGCTTGCGGACACTTTTACATAGGCAACCCAAACTTTTTATGTTCTTCACATGTATCTGCTTGGAATAAATTATAATTTATTTTAAAAAAAACAATTGGAAGAAATTTTTTTGAATTTTTTAAGTTAAATTAAAAATACTTGCGGCCTTATTTTCATAGGTAACCCGGCATAATAGTGTTCTGCTAATAATAATGATATATAAAAATTGCTTTTCAATAAAATAACAGATGGACGTAGAAATAATGCAGCCGGATGTTGGACTATGATTTATTTACTTGGCCTGTAGTAGTGTATTTTTTGTTGAGACTTGATGGTCAGGAAGGCCGGGACTCTAACCTGCCCCTCTTACATCTCTCCGATTTAGTGTAGTGACCCCTTCACGCGTGTAGCCACAATGGCGGGGTTTTTATTTGACGCAATATCTACATAAACGTAATTATACTGATACTTTACACTAAAAATCACGGTGTTATGTGGAAGTAATGTCCTGATGAGGTCAGCAGCTTGTTGATTCATAGTACTACTGTCAATGGTTGCCAAGTGCTATTATGACTCTTAACCACTTCAAAGGTTAAGTTTATTCACGACTAGCAGAGTTCTTGGCGTTGTCCGGTCTAGTTGGCATCGATTTACCCGTACACTATTTCTATGCACCCAATGAGAAATATGTGTACCAAGTTTCTCAAAATTAGTGCCATACATTTCCGGGATTGAAGCAATTCTAGAGTCACCCGCAACCTATCCAGAAAGGGGTGGGTTGAATTTGATTAACTTGTACACTATTTATATTCGTCCCGAAAGATTCGCGTGTTCCAGGCTCCATCACTTTGGTATCAGCCATTTCCGATACTAAAGTAGACCTTGAATTACCGGCAGGGTTCCCGGAATGGGGTGAGTTTGGATGCTCTGATGCGGAATGTTAGTTTTCGTTTTGGTCCAGGCTACATTTCAACCTAATTACAATGTTGCTGCTCGAAAGCTGAAACATGTACCGTATAAAAATGTATTTGTAATGTGTCTGTTTGTTCCAGTTCCACGTAGAAAATACATATTTTGAATGGATTTTCAGAATTAGAAAGCTTTGGGTCAAAGTTAATATTTAACGCATGTCTGAAGACGTTTATTTTATGAATAATATAGCATTACCTGGAAACTGGTGAGACGATATTGATTGAGTTTTCGCAGTACCAAACTTAAGGTGTATCTCATTGTGCTGCCTCATCTGCCACCGGAGCCGGGAATTTTCTCATTTATGCTACTTCATCTGGCACTGGAACTCAAAATTAAAATCAATTCCGTACCTGTACAGTTGGATATCAAGTATTCAGAACTATTTTCCAAAACTGCATTTATTGATAAACATGAAAGGATCATTTTCACGTAAAAAGCAGTTGTCATGCATAGGTTCTGTCAGAGACTGAAGTCTGAGATAACTTCAACGGCAACGTTTTTTTCTGGCGTTTATTTCGCAATCATTAATTTACATATTTTCCTCTTTACATAGTTTCCTATCCGCATTTAGTACGGCCATCTATGCGGTTTAAAGAATGAATAACATTTCACATTCTAAGCTTTAAAACCGTGATAAGCCCATCGAAATCTGCACAGTAGTTTTTGAGCCTTTCTGGAAACAATATATACGCTTTTCGTTTTATAGATATAGATTTAGTGACTATGTAAACATATGCTCGAGGATATCATGTTATAAGCCTTGGAACAGAAAGCATTTAAATATTCAGGTAGAAATACTGTATTTTCTCTAAACAAACTATAGTACCACAGACTTTTTTTTAGAATCAAGCGAAAATTAAAGATTTTTTCACTTTTTTGCTCCCATTACTCCTATAATCTCTTTATTGATAGAAACTATTAACTTTGTAAGATTTTATTATATTAATAAACTTAAGATTCAATAACACTATTTATTTTCATATTTCAGTACTTGATACCTAATACATTCATTGGTTACACAATAAGCACAACAACGGACAGTCTTTTCTTTTTCGCTTATAGCAGCCTCCTCTCTGCCATAATAACTTTTTGGAAATCAATCAAAGATGCTACGTTTCACCAACATCCACCGCCAAAGCTGCTATAACACTCTTCTCAAACTAAAGTTATATCGCAGACACAGATGACATTTCGAGGAAATATAAATATACATACATACAAGTAGGGAAACCTCGTTTCCTTACAACTTGTTTAGTATAATCACAATTATCAGTCAGTTAATTCATTTTTGAGCGTCGAGATCGCACTGGAGCAATTTCTACAGTGCGACTTTCTTGATTGAGCGTTTCCACGCTGGAAGGTTTCCAGCTTTCCTGATATCTTGCTGAAGACGCCGCTAGGTGATCCATCAACCTGTTCGCTATCCTCCCAATCCACAATCACTTAACTGCAAATTTTCTCCGTCTCTTTTCACTATATGCACGAAGAATTGCTGTAATCTCCGAGTAACGCAATAAAAATGACGGTTTGGAAATTTTAAGTTTACGGGTCATAGAAGCTTTATTTCTAATTTCAGTCCATAATGCACACAGCATTCTAACCCAACACTATATCTCAAAGACGTCGATGCAGTTGTTCACCCCAGCTTGTAAAATATCTGGAAAAAAGATATAAATCACTATTGATATTGATTACAATTAATATTAAATATTTTAAAGCTAAATGCGAAGAATAATCTCATTTCTATCAAGTTACGTCAGTGGCCTAATGGATCTTGAATGTAGGATGATAGAAAGTTAAAGACGTTATGGATGAAGCATTAAATGACACTTCTCTTGAACTCTTCACGCATCATAGCGAAAACTGTAAAAGAATTTGTAAGAAAATCTCTCACTGATGCTTGTGGCCAACATATAATGTCCACAATTCTTCAGACATACAGGAATGGCTACAGTTTGTATAGTAATTTGGAAAGCAGTTTACAAATATTTCGATGTAGTACTACTAGCACCTCTGGAAGATACGCGACAAGGGTAGCATTTTATCAAATTGAGCAGAAGAGGATACGCTAGCCCTGACCAACTGAGAATGAAAAAATAATCATTGTCTGGGTGAAAGAGAAGTAGATTTTTAAAATGGTGTAAATAAAAATGAACCAAATCTGTTCAAGGTGACAGTGGTCTAAACTGGTAGAGGAAATATTTTTCTACTGCCCACCAATACAATACTAAGTGAATCTCTATTTTTTATCATTTAGAAGTGTCCACTTGACGCCAGATCTTAATACAATGATACCTTCTTGGATATTACCTGGAAAGGGCTTTTAGATACCGTCTTACAATTCGAACGAATCTTTATCATTGTCTCTATATTGTGTTCGAAACATTCAAAAACTCTTCAGTGTGTTGCGGAAGGTGCACCTAGTGAAATTTACGCTGCTTTTGGAACATCCGGGTGACTTAGCCGATTAACATGTACCTAATAAACCTTATTCACACCGTATATGAGGGCAACGGCCTACACCGTATATGCCCATACCAATTATTCTATATTATGATCCTAGGTAAATTAACATAACAATTTGTTATGTTGGCGGGGAAATCCCTGAAGAGTCCGGTCGCCAGGTGACAAAATATTTTCGATTTGCCGCGCATGCATATCCATTTCTTGGCCGCACTAGCCTAACAGAGGGCCCACAGTTTAACATGGAATCAGAATCACGGAAACGTTCTAGCATACATCACAATAAACAGCAAGCTGTGCCAGAGGTAAAAGTCCGGTTAAGGGCCTTTGAAAATCCTGCAGAGACAAGGGTTTAAACCGGGAACATTTCCATCTCCAATCAGATGCCTTAACCACTGAGCCCACAAATCTCTCTACCGAAGAGTGATTCTTTCAGAGTATTCGTGAAATTTTATACTCGTTGGTTTACAAGTAGCTTCGTCGTTTGGGTTTAATACGATAACTTTTCTAACCAGTGTTCGTAATAGTCCAGTTTAACTAATACCTGCCACTATAAGTTTGCCATATTTATTTAAAAAAACGGCTTTTGTAATTATATGGTTTATTTTAGGTAGATAGCTTATAATGATAGTTTATAATGATTGTGTTTATGATCTTCTTGATTGTAGTTACAGCAAAAAAAAAATATTCCAGGCTTAACTCGAATTGGCAACCTTCCAAGAGTTGGTGCGTTAGCCATTTCGTTTTCAAATGTTGGGTCATTAGAGCGAGTGCGGGTTGGGAAAAAGCCACGAGTACCCTTTTGAAAGACGGCGGAAATACGGCCGACTACCATGAGCGCCCTTTCTAGCCTGCGGACTGTAGTGCAGGTGGCGAGATCCGAGTCCCCGGGGATTATTACCATGTCCCGGCATGCGGCCAGTCGTAACGAGCCGGCGGCTAAGCGTCCACCGCATATTTGCACAGCGGGCGGACGCGTGGCGCCATTTGGACGCCTAATAACAGCCACTTTGCGGCACGAAGATCGGGCGCGGGCCACATAGCGAGCTGCGCACGGAACGTGCGACGGGCGCGGGCCGCAGAGCGAGTCGGCACGAAGTGTGCGGCGGGTGGACGGACTTCAAGGTGCGGCGGTATGGCACGCAACCGTACCGCAATGTGGCGAGGTCACAAGTAGTTTGACGTTACACCGATAGGGGCCATCCATAAATTACGACACATGTTAACGGAGAGGAAGGGTCAACAAAGTGTGACATTGATTGACAACGGAGGGGGGTGTGACGTCACATAAATAATTTATATCACTTTTTGGCACGAGGCGGCAGCGCAAGTTCACGCTCACTGTTCTACGATGTCGCACTTCGGCCGCCTATGACATACGCCTTTCAGGCTTTGACAAAATATGACTTCCGCAGACTTATTTAAACGATCGTGTGTCATCTGTGGACTATATCTTTTATCATACAAAGCCAATAACCAACTCAAGCAATCATAAGAGACAACAAGATGTTTTACACATCATCAAGAATTGTTCTTAAAGAATTGCAGCTATACTTGACAATGAAGTTCTTTGTTTGATAAACGATGATGATACTGTATGGTAGGATGAAGATCATGAAGATGTTGATACATCTAATGTTTCTAGCATTATACAATTCGAGAATGAAGTTCATGGACGCAAGAATTTTGTATCCTTCATTTGATTTGTTAGCTATTGTCAATTTTCTAGAACGTTTGATTTATTGTTGATTTTATGAAAAAATGTTTCAAATAGAAATATATAAATAATTCCGTAAATGCTGTTTCAATTTAATAATTTCTAAATTTAAAAAATGTGTGACGTCACACCAAGGGAGAGAGTCACACAAATGTGATCACCTGTGACTAGGAAGGGTGGGGGGCGGGTTGACTTCAAAAATCAAGAAATTCGTGTGACGTGATTTATGGATGGCGTCATACGGAGAAAACTGTTAAAAATATATACCTAACAACTTGCTACTTCTTATTGGCAAGTTACCATACAGCCATGCAACAAACACTTTAATATATTTACACTTTAACAAATGTAAATTTACAGAGATCAACACAAAATGTATTGTTCCTGGCGGTTTTACAAGGTAATGAGTCTTTTTATCAGCATTACCACTGGTTGAATTTGTTTAGATGGTGATGTTACAGCGACAATATTATACAGGAGCCGGAAACTAGGAGGAATGATATTGATGCTGGTGGTTGTTAGCCTTCCCTTACCAAGGCCCTTACGAAAGAGCCGCTAGTAACAGTACATTTACCGCAAACAAAGAATAAGTGGTCTGGTGTTTCTTCCTCACCGAGGCCGCTTTGCCAACATGCAATTACACTAGTACTTCATTGCGGAAGTGATGCGAGTTTTTGCAAGGCGACCTCACTAGCATATCGTCCGGAAATTAATGCGGTCGAGACCGGAAACACCGTTCTTGATGTATCGTTTTAACCATCCATGGGATTAAGATGAGTTTAGCGCTCATGCCTACGAAGGATTGTGAATTCATTGTTGCTCGTCTGGAACAATAGAGATCTGTCGCATGGCACAACATACAGTGATACGGAGCTATGCGAGTAACAGTTATCATTCTCCCTTAAAATCTGGGAGAGTGCGAGTTTGATCATACTCAAAACCCCCCTGCAAAACTCCCGGCTCGAAAAACCTTGACGTCTACGAGGTTACAAATGGTCGGTGTAATGTGAGGTGTTCTGAACAAGACATAATTTCCATTGGCTTCAGTCAAGGAAGTTCTCCCATTGAAGGACATCGCTGCCAATCGATGTCTACTTAATATCACTGTAACCCAAATTCCAATACGGTCACGTAGGAGCATCTTATTAAGATGATATGTAGAAACACCAGGTTGAGTTAAGCTACATGTTGAAATGTATAATTTGGTGAGTTATTAATTTTAATTTCTCCTATTATTATTTTGTTAAATAAATATATTGCAACAAAATCTTCTCGGGTGTCCAGCCGGATGGTGGTGTAAAAACACGACGTTTCGATAGCTGACTCTGCTGTCTTCATCAGGGATGAAGACAGCAGGGATGATGAAGACAGCAGTCAGCTGTCGAAACGTCGTGTTTTTACACCACCATCTGGCTTGACTCCCGAGAAGATTTTGTTGCATCGATACGCCGGGAAAGTCTCCACTCACAATAAATATATTGTTTCTCAGTATGACACATAATAATTTGATAACTGGTCTGTGATAAGAAATAAATAAGTTTAAAATAAACTCGGCAATTTTATTTGATTTTAAAAAAGATCAAATGTTTTTATTAATCGAAACTGCATTAATTTGCTAACAAATCACAATCAGATAGATTTCTGGAGAGAGAGAATGAGAACTCAGATTAACTTTTATCTATAGGTTCGCTTAGGCGTATTGTTTATAGTGGATATTTCACATATCGACGAATTTACCGTTGTGACGTCAAGACAGTGGCGTCATATTGTGCGGAAAACATGTAACGGTGGTCACTATAACAGTGTCCCTTGCTTAATTGAAGTCACAGCGTGTGATCCGTAGCACTGACGTACCCGCAAACCCTCACTGGCTGCTCTGCTTCATACAGAAGTCGAAATTGTTGCTGAAATGAATCAATGATTCCTTCACGTAATGATACCAACTCTCCCAGATTTATCTTGCGTTTCGGTGGGAGGCAAAGTTTAGCCAATTTCGAAATAACGCGATAGACTGGCATCCTTCCAATGGATCATACGTAACAGAAATAACAATTTGTTACCGCGCACAGGAATCAGATTGGGTGACTGATTCAGTATATCTGGCTGAATTGGTTGAGCTTCATCGGGGTTTGTAAAACGCATTTCTCCATGAACATGTTTTTAAGAAATTTCCGAGCATCAAAAAGTAACCGCCTATGATACAGCACTGAAATTATCAGTGACCCTTAAAGCTAGATAAAATACTTCCCTATTTACATCTGTCCCAAACAATCCCAGAAATTTTGTAATGTCACTGGCATGATAACGTCAGAGACCATGCCTCCAGCGAGCGTGGTGGGTGAGCAGTAACGCTCTGGCCTCGCATTCGGGAGCACGCAGGTTCGAATCCCCGTCCGTGCAGCCAGATTTGGATTTTCAATGGTTTTCCCAAATCAATCCAGGTGAATGCCGGGATGCTTCCTTCAAAAGGCAACGGCCGAATTCCTTCCCGTTCCTTGCCCCCAGTTCTTTCCCTCTATTGACCTCGACGTCGACGAGGCGTAAAACCATAAGCAAAAATTAAATGACTCACAACTCAGTGTTTGTAATAGTTTTCATGACTTCCGTCCTAAATTCTTAGTTCCGTCAACTGTCCAGGCCTTCACTTAGAAACCGAGCATGGTGGTGTAACGGATAGCGTTCTGGCCTCGCATTCGGGAGGACGGCAGTTCGAATCCCCGTCCGGGCATCGAGATTTGGGTTTTCCATGGTTTCCCAAACCACTCCAGGCAAATGCCGGGATGCTTCCTTAAAAAGGCCACGGCCGAATTCCTTCCCATTCCTTGCCACCAATCCTTTCCCGTCTCTAAAGACCTCGCTGTTCGATGTTCGCTGTTGAGAGACGTAAAACAGCTAAAAAAAAAAAATCACTTAGAAATCCGTTGAGGTCATTGTCATCGGTAGGTATTTGTCACGTCTGCACTTAACACTCACCATCAAACAATTTCTTACCTTAAATGTTTTTAGAAGGGTAAACAGGACATTTCAGTATGTCGTGTTTGATGGTTTTAGAATATCAATTTCCAGGATACGATCCTCGTTTACAGATCTTAATTTGAACGCTTTCTAGTTTCATGTAACAATGCTGAATGGCAGTTTCTGTTGGATCAGTTTCCCCATGTTGTCTGCTTCCTCTGCATAGTTAATGTCAACGTTTTCATATTTTGCAACACCCCTGCACCTCACTTTCATTGTCAGATTTTCGGATCGTCCTGTAGTTTAGGACTTTTGATAATATATCGATATTATTTTTTGAAAATATCGATACTTTTGAGTGATATTTTTTTGGCCAATGAATCGATATTTTTATACTTAAATCTAGATATCGGCGTCGATATTTTTAAAAACAAGTTATCATTTTTCGCTTGCTCTGGATGATACTATATCCCTCAAATTTGTGTTACGCATAGAGATCAGCAAGCTTAAGTAAATCTTACTACGTTTCTATAATTAATTTGGAAGTTATAGATACCAAGTCTACTAAGATGATAACAGTGTAGGTAAGGCATCGCTCGCCCAGGACGAATAGAGCGCGAACCCATTGTTTGAAATTAGCGTACGCATCGTCCATGGAAGTCCAACTTGAAATTAGTGTGTTAGCAGGAATAGTGGGAAGTGTAGATAACAAATAGTTGCCAATTAGAGAGCAAAAAAAGTAAGACACCTCAGGATAATCTATCAACATACAAATTTAAATGAAATACCACCAAATAATCTTACGAAAAAAAGTTATGTAACTTGGTCATCATGCTGCTGTGTAAATATCTACATAAATAAATGCCTCAACTGTATTGCTTATCAGTCTTAAAAATACACAACAAAATATTTGCCTCACACCTCTTTCGAATTTTATAAATTTTTATGAAAATTATGAAATGCATAATGGTCAAATTAAAAAAAAAAAAATAAAAAAAAAATCAACACTCATCATCACCAAGAGAAACCATTCGAAAGTTAAAACTTGGTTAAGAACAATATCACAACATCTATTTATTAGTTGACAACATTATTTTTACAAGATTTGTTTTTACGAAGTTTCATTTATGGAAGTCTCGATATATCGATACCATTTTTCCGATATATCGATACCATTTTTCCGATATATCGACAATCGATTTTAATACTTTTTAAAACATCGATACATGAAATCGAATATTTTTAAAAATGTCAATAGCTCTACTGCAATGATGGTTTAGGAATATAATCAAGTTTGTAATATCCAATACAACTACTGCCCCCGCTTGCACTATTTTTACAAGATTTGTTTTTATGAAGTTTCTTTTATGGAAGTCTCGATATATCGATACCTTTTTTCCGATATATCGACAACCGATTTTGATACTTTTTAAAATATCGATACATCGAAAATCGAATATTTTAAAAAATATCAATAACTCTACTGCAATTATGGTTTAGGAATATAATCAACTTTGTAATATCCAATACAACTACTGCCCCCGCTTGCACTAGACGGATTCAAAACGACTTTGCACGCAGAGAATACCTGTGAGAGGCGCTCACACTCGGCGTTCGCGGTAATAAAATATTTACCACCTCGCAGCGACTGTGAGAATGACGCGCGGCAGTCGATTCGCTTCACAGCAATGTCGCTCCTGGGACAGTGAAATATGGATTTCACCGGCAGACGTGTTCACTCTGTGTCGCGGATTTCTTTCATTCTTTTCCTGCCGATAAATAATTCACATCCTATTTTCCACGGAAACCATCTCTTTGCAGAACGAGCATTCCGCCATCACAATAACGCGTTGGTCTTGTGCGTCCTCGATTTACTACTGAACACGTGGTACTGCTGGAATATTTACGGCTGCATTCCCAGCTCTATGGGCTGGCGCCGCCATGCTACTGGCGAGAAATCTTTCTTATAACACGCTTAAAATTAAATATTTACTCTTTCTACAACCCTGGCTTTCGCTCAAAGGTTGCGATGGTTTGATTACCAACACTCGAACATCGCAATGTTTACCCATTTTAGGCAGTGTCAGATAACACCTGTTCTTTAATTTTGGTGAGTAAGAACAAGGAAAAAAAGAGTTTGGCGTAAGTACTACTGTTCCAAAAAATATTAACACAAGAATAGTATTGTTAACATATAACTCATTTAATTTTTTTCTTGTAAGAAATCCCTACTTTTGGACAGTAGGGACACCAACACAATATGGAATCTACATTTTATTCTCAACTTAAGATGGCGATCCGATGAGAGTCGTTTCCTAAAGTGGAACATTTATTTGTCTTCAACATCCACCGTGGATACTTCCAGCTTCGTGACATTTTCAGAGTCAACAAGACTCAAGTTACCGAAGCGAATCGACAAGTGCTTAAATAGATATGCGCCAGATAATTTTTTTCACACGTATACACACGAGACAAGGACAGACTATTGCTAGACAGAGAAGCTCGATATACGAAATTTTCTGAAATGGCCACAGCAGGAAGCTGAAGAAAGAGCTGTTTGTGACTAAACACTATTTATTTTCAATAATTTTTCGTAGTCTGGACGTATCGGCAGATCGAAGAAAGGGCTTCGAGACATCATTGGCACTACCGACTTTCGTTGGTGGGAGAACAACGCCTTCCGAGATGAGGCAAGTGGTGAAGATTGCAACGAGCACTGACCCAGCAAAGGCTCTGATCAGCTGACAACAAGGTTTCACTAATTCAGATGTAACTTAGGTTTTTAATGGAAGATCGTATTGCTCAACAAGCAGTGTGGTCTTATAACGTAAAGGCACACCATATATGTACTTTAAGTGTGCATTGAAATTCACACAAGCTCTCTTGTCCATACAACGGACCTGGCAAGGAGACTTACTGATAAGAGTTTCAATCTATCAAAAAGTTATGAGTTTTAGACGGAACATAATGTTTAATGACTTTTGTTCGTAAAACCAACGCCGTACCTTTATTTAATTAATTTTTTTAACTAATTAAATGTGTTCGCAAATTTTTAATGTCACATAATTACATTATAATGTTAGCCGAGGTGATAGGTTCATTTTGTATGTCTGTAATTATGGTTTGCGGTTGTTCGTGTGTAGCATCACCAAGGGTGTACTCTTTGATTGCCACTGTTATTAACATAGCTTGATTCACCCTTATGCAATTTAAATTTGAGTTCAAGAATAAATGGACAGGTAATGACAATGTTAGATTATGTATGCTGTTATGTGTGTTAATCACTAAACCCTTTCCATTTCAATTGATTTAATTAATTAATTTTTTTATTTACCTGAAATTGTCAACTTAAATTTGTACGCATAAATTAAGGCCTCCAACAAACCCGTATGTTACAACGTATAGAAATTTTCTGACATTGCCTCGCGGAGTACAAGGAAGTGCTCGCAGTTGGAAAAACCTTCAGTATGGACGCTTAGAAACCCGAATTTGTGTAACCATAATCACCGAGGCTCAGAAAATATTATGGTGAACAATGATCCCAGAGAAACTGGCATCCCTCCGCTGACAGCGAAACAAATGGTTTCGTGGATTAAAATAGTTCTGCTACCGCCACAAAACACAGAGAGCCAATAGCTGAAGCGAACGGAAATGTCAATTGAAGTTGCAGAAAAGCGAGGACGGAGTAAGGGCACTTGCAGCCATGACCGCTGCTATTCAATTGCCAGTCGTGATGGTAGATGGGGGTGATTCTGTGGCTAGTACTAAGATAGAGTTACTGAAGTACTCGATATCAATCATCCTGTGGAACAAATATAAGTTGATGAACTATCTGCGAGGACGATTTATGCATAATTTAGGTACCGGTCGATCAAATATGTGCATTAATGGAATTGTCATTTGTTAAATATTACATCTGAACCAAGATGTAGACTTCTGTCAGTTGCGGAAGAAGTGGATCGCCAACATCTCCCTGTGTAAGGCTTCGAGATATTTGATTGAACTAAGTGCCTCTTGCTATAAATGAAAGAGAGAACATCTGAGCCTCCGCTATCTGGCCGACACAGTCCTGCAGCCGCTGAGGGTAATGTGTTCAGCAATAACCTTCACGCGAGATGTTCATTTCACATCATCTATCATCGTGGTATTGATTGACCTATTAACGCCCGTAGGATACTATTGGTCACAATGATGATATTATAATCCAAGACATAGCGCGCGAGTAACTTCGCCTAATTTGCCTGCCGGAGAAATCATTACTTTCGCATACTTGTTCGTGTAATGTCATTTCAAAAGCAGAATGAATGCATAGACGTTATATTTCTTTGTTCACATGAAATATGTAGACGAAATATAAAAATAGGGCCGGATGCGACAGAAGTAGTTAGTGAATTTTGCTACTTAGGAAGTAAAATTACAGCCAATGGCCGAATCAGGAATGATGTTAAAAGCAGAATATCACTAGCAAAAGAGCTTTCATGAAAAAGAGAAATTTTTAGATTGAAATATTAATATAGGACTCAGATATAACTTTTTAAAACTCTATGTGTGGAGCGCAGCACTTTGTGGTAGCGAAACATTGACTTTAGGAATACAATAACGAAAGATAATTGAAGCATTTTAAATCTGGTGCTGTAGAAGAATGCTGAAAATTAAGTGGATAGATAAAGTAGGAAATGAACGAGTTCTGAAATGATGGTTGAGAAAAGAAACTTGTGGATGAATCATACAGATAGAAGAGACAAGATGGTGAGCCAAATTTCGAGACATAATTTTTCAGTGGAGCGAACAGTCGAAGGAAAGAAATGTAGAGGCATAGATTAGAATATATAAAGCAAATAATTGAAGATGTATGTTGTAAGAGGTATATTAAGATGAAAAGGTTAACACAAGATAGGAAGGTATGAAGGATTGCATTAAACCAGTCGAGAGACATTACAGCAAAAAAAGGATATGTTATTATTATCTTATATGTCATTGATCGTTTACGAGAAACGATGCAAATCTGATTTAACATTCCGATATGCGTGTATGGGCATAAATAGTCTAATTTTGTAAGTGATTAGGTCCATTGTTCAATGATATTAAGTAATGAATATTTCAAACATCAGTACAATTATCATGAGTATTTTATTTGCATATGTAAATGCCGTATGAGTATTAAAAGGATTTTACTGTGTGAAAATTGTTCATTTAGAAATACCAAATTAATAATTGACACTTTCTTAATACTTTATTATTTTAATAATTTGAAGATTAATGACCTGTTTAATTAACCAAATGTAATCTTACTATTGTTACAACGTATTAACCAATGGAATACCAAACCTTGAATGAAACACACTTAACGGAATAATGTTATCAAGCCACCAACCTGTTTTAGAACATTGTCTTTTCATATAAATTTAACCCTCTATTTCAAGGCTGCCCAACTAATTTTGGAGATGGGCCATAATATTTCTAAGTTAGCCTGCGGGTCACATAATACTTGCCTATTGTTACAATAGATATTTAAAAATAACAAAGATATAAGTAACACAGTTTAATTACAATAAAAGTTTAAAAAATTAATGAGACCTTTGCAGAGATTTTTTTAAATTATAATCAAAAAGTAAAAAACCCTGTCAATGAGACCTTTGCAGAGGTTTTTGAACTAACATATTCTAGCTGGTGGTGGGCAAATACAAATGCGCTGGCGGACCACTTCGTGGCCCGTGGGCCTGGGATTGACCAGCAAAGTCTATTTGATTCAAACGTGTTAATTCTATACCACCAACAGTTAAGTCTAAGGTGGACAAGACAGTATTTTTCTGCGAAAATTCACAAGGAGCTTGACCATTTTATTTAACTTGCGAGCTGATATATTCTTGCGTTTAACTTGATCTTAGTTAGTCATGTGATATGGAAATGAAGGTTTCCGGGACAACAAAAATAGTAGTGCATAGATACCATGTAACAGAAGTTGTATACAGTAAGAAAGAGACAGGAAAAAGTTAGGTTCAGTATCTGTTTGTTAATGAATGAATTTTTGATGAAAACTTATGTTTAAAAGTTCTAGATTCCATAGCAAAAAAATGTACTGCGTTTACTAAATTTGCTTATTAATAATCAAACAAGCACTAATTTATTGTATAAATAAACTCCGTAACTCATTTCCTTTGCTATAGCAGTCGATTTCATTACGGTAATGGCTTAGCCAGCAGTGAATACCAGCTACATTGTCTTGTAAACGCCCAAAGTGTCTGGCTTAGTTGTTGCCCGGGGCTCTTAGAATGCAGCCGACAGCCAGCAGTCTCTTTTATGCGCTGCTGTGATGTATATATTTCAGGCGCCCTGGGGCCGCGATCAGAGCAACAGGTGACGGCTGCTTCAAACTCATACCGCGACTAAGGGAAGAGACATTTTAACGCGAATCAGCTGACTGAAATATTCATATACACTAATCTCAATTAAGTTATTTTATGGTGTTTCCGATATAAAAATATACGCGAAAACGTTTTACTCAAAATGAATGTTAAATAAAAGAATTGTCAGAGTTGATTTGGATATACTCGGAATGTACTGAATCTGTATTGATTCGCACTCGATATTTTTCTTTTTCGTTTGATGTAATCCAACTCTGTATAAAGCGTAGCACCTATTGAGAAATATCTTATGACTTTAACTAAACTTGTCAAGTTTTCTACCATCGTGTCCAATTTGCTTCGTTGTCCTCAAAATCCAAGTGAGTTATAAAATTAATATTACTAGGAAAGCAGAAATCGGCATTGTCCTATATACATTAAAATCTCTAATAATCGTAGACTTGCCAAGAAGCGGTTGAATATGTTTGAAATCGTAAAATTATAATTTGTATCATTGAATTCAACACCTTTCCAATAAATTTCAATAAGTAAAATTGAAAACTATAAGTTTATTCGTCACAATAATAGGAAAACGTTTTTCGAGAAAATTTATGCAACGTTCGGAAACCGATCACCGAATTCATCTTGTGACACGGCATCAGGTTCTTGGAGTGGCCACCCGTATATATGGTGGTAACTCCCAGACCACGACAGTTCACCGGATGATGAAGTTGAAGATTGGCTCCGAAACGTTTCATCAAATTGACTCGTTTCTGTGGTAAGATTCCCGAGAACGTTTTATACAGTTGATGCAGCGAGAAAGCTACAGATTTTTATGGTTACATCAATCATATACTCGTATAATATTTCTAATACGTGTTTTTTTTTTTGTGAGGAGCCATCTTTCTCCCTTCATACTAAGCCAAAATCGATAAATGAGGTATCATTTTAAATATTAAGTTCTCCGCTTTGGTAACATCATTAATTAAGAAAGGAATTTTTAGAAATTCAACCCTAAAAGGGAAAAATTATGAACAATCAAGGTCACGGGTATTCGATAGTTCAGAGTCTAGCTGCTAGGTTTCGCTGCCGGCGATAAGAGTGATCGATTTACCACTAGATAGCAGCACCACAGAGTTATTGGAACTCTATGTGTGTTTTCTGGAATGAGGAGCTTTTTGTATATTTTTGTTTCTGTTATGGAAACTTTTCATCATTTCTAATTGTTTCTTAAGTCGTTGTGTTTTTCTACGTACCTGTTTCAATTGGAAAATAAACAATTGCTACAAATGAGTCGGTTATACTTTCATCCTACAATAAACCGCCAACCCCGTTATTAATCATTCGCGAAATTTTCGCGAAGGTCACTTAGTTGAAGATACATCCTACCAAGAGGAAAGCTCTTGAAGTGACTTACCGAAAAAAGTGTTTAAACAACTCAAGATTTAATAATAGTTTGAATCCATCCACTAATGGCCCCAACATTGTGAATTAAACCTTCGCAAAAAATAATTAAATACTTCACAATCCATAGTTCTTATATTTTATTTTTCAAATCTATGTTATATTAAATATTGGTGATTACAGTCAGAAGAGATTTGTTGACAAGTAACGGGAAACAAATTGGCCTTGCCTTTCCTGAGGGAATCAAAGAGACATTTGACTTGACTGGCATCGGGAAACTATCGTAAACCAAAACGGGGATAACAAGACAGCGAACGAAAAGCGTTTAATCCTGAATGTCACTTAGGAACGTTACTCTCATTCACTAGACTCGATATTTCCTAATCAATATTTTGAAAGAGTACAAAATTTAACGCTTACTCCACCATACAGAGGAAGTAAAAAATTACTTAATGTGATTCCTCTGTAGCAGACACAAATTATCAATAAGGGAACATTAAGAAGCGGGCTTCCTTTCTTAAAATTCATATTCGAAATCTGAATAATTTTGTTTTCACGTGGTGGCAACATTAGACAATAGTTTTCTATTAGAAACATGTGGTATGAAAATGGCAAATTTCTGAATCTCACTTCCGTAAATTTTTCACAGTGTTGGTAGTCTGTGTCGGAAACAGTTACCTGAAGTCTGAAATTATTTCATTCCCTTTCCAACTAACTGAGAATAAATATCTTAAAATTACAACGGATTTCGCGGGAGAAAGACAAATAACCAAAGCCAAATACGAAGAGACCGCCCCCGTCCATTACCTCTGCCGATGGCCTGCGGCTAAAAGCTTCTTGCTCCAAACTTGTTTGTGAACCATAACGTCAGCTCCGTTATGGACTAAAAGCGTTCTCTTCCACTCGCCAATAAGCGACGCAAGAAGCAGGCCGCTTCCGGAAGCGGCTCCAGAGAGGAACAGCTGACATCCACAAATAGTTACGCCACAATCATTGCGATTGAACTGGTAACAACATATTAAGGAAGAAGAAGAATTTATCATAAGATATGATGGCCTTTGACATCAATAAACAACAACTTCGTAACATTTTCTACGTGCTATCACAAAGGACTACGTTAGCAGCCTTTCTTTGTCCTGGCTCGTATCGACATGTAACCATATTGTGTTACTGTTACTTTCGCTTTAATTAAGAGAGTTGTTAGTTTTCCAGATGGATTTTGTTCTAGACGTTAATTTTTTAAAAACATGATTTTGCTGATTACAAATCAAATTCGTCATTACACTTTAATTCCTCTTTATTGATACTACTTATAATAACATTGAAGGATTTTTTTCTGTCATTAGTCTCTCTACTGGTTTGATCCAATCCTCCGTCCATTCCTATCTTGTGTTAACATTTTCATTTCAACATACCCCTTACAACCCCCATCCTCAGTTATCTGCGTCATATATTTCAATCTCTGTCTTCCTCTGCAGTTCTTACCTTCGACTGTTCCCTCCACTAACAAGTTAAGCAATCCCGCAAGTCCCAAAAAAAGATCAACGATCCTGTCTCTTCTTTCTTTAAGACTCTTCCAAAAATTTCTTTCCTCGCCCATCATTTCCATTTGAAGTACGAAACGAACAAGTTTTTGACATGATGAAGGATATAAGACACCAAAACTAACCAAGAAGTGCAGCTTCTAAAAAAATACCAAAGTGGGTGTAAAGTAAATTACATTATACCGCGTAGTGACCAAAAACTTCATTGAATCGATCTTCAAGACTGAAATATACGACAGGGTATCCGTGAAATTCGTTAGAATGAAAGGCAGCGGTAGCTGTTACTCACATTGCAGTATTTAATAAAGCTAGCATGGACGGTATTGAGAAGCGTGATGAAAATCCATTAATTACAAATGTTCACGAGAAACAAGGTAAAGTGATTTACAACATTTAAAAGTATAATAAATAGTTTGTGGTTACAGTAAGTCTTTCATATAAATGAAAAACAGAACCAAAATGTGGCTGGTTTCTAAGGAATAATCCGTAATCAATTTAAAACAGTAATTATATACTCGTGTAGCTACAGTACGATTGTAATCTTTCTCATGAAGATTAGGATGAAATTAGTGAAATTCCATGAAAGAAATGTGATAACCGGTTCTAAATGTTCACAATGTAACATCACAACTTCGAAGGGCCGTTTTAGGGTTCTGTTACCAAAGGAAAATGAGACCCGATTGCTTTCACATATTTGATACGATGATTGAGTTGGTATTCTCTGCACAAATTTATTAAGATGAGAACAACTTTTGGCTCTCCCGAATGCAATGAAATACTTCCTGCATCAATATATTTATGTCACAACGTCATTATAATAAGATCAGGGAAGTGAGGTGAACTACTACCACATATATGAATTTTTTGGTTCGTCGCGCCGTTACGGACTGGAATGCATAGAACATACACAGACGGAAAAAAAAATCCCAACACCAAGAAAAAATTATTGTAGAGTAATGAAATTTGGACAATGCATTTGTCAAGTTAACATGTTTAATTGATTAAATTTTCAAGATCACAGGTTAATTTAAGCTCAAGAAAATGCATTTCAAATGTGAAATACTGTTAAATTAATAGCCGGTGTAACCTCCAGAATTTTGAATGCAAGCCTGCAAACGTGAATGCATTGTGTCATACAGGTTTCGAATGTCACTTTGTGGTATGGAGTTCCATGCTTGTTGTACTTGTGCTGTCAATACTGGGACGGTCAGTGCTGGCTGTGGATGATGCTGGAGTTGTCGTCCAATGATATCCCATACGTGTTCAATTGGAGACAGATCTGGTGATCTCGCAGGCCAAGGTAACATGTCGACACTCTGTAGAGCACGTTGCGAGACAACAGCGGTATGAGGGCGAGCGTTATCCTGTTGAAAAACTCCCCCTTGAATGCTGTTCATGAATGGCAGCACTACAGGTTGAATTACCAGACTGACGTACAAATTTGCAGTCAGTGTGTTTGGTATAACCACAAGAGTGCTCCTGCTGTCATAGGAAATTGCTCCCCAGACCATGACTCCAGGTGTAGGTCCAGTGTGTCTAGGCCGCAGACAGTTTGGTTGCAGGCGTTCCCCTGGCCTCCTTCTGACCAACACTCGGCCATCACTGGCACCAAGGCAGAACCTGCTTTCATCAGAAAACACAACAGATCTCCACTCCGTCCTCCAATGAGCTCTGGCTTGACACCACTGGAGTCGCAAACGGCGATGGCTTGTAGTCAGTGGAATGCACGCTACAGGGCGCCTGGCTCGGAGCTGTCCTTGAAGTAACCGATTTCTAACAGTTCGTTGTGTCACTGTGCCTTCAGGAACCCCATTCAAATGAGGGTCGATTCCGTACATGCCAGTAACTGCACAAATCATTGCAGACGGGGAGCACCCTATGTCAGGCATAATAGTATTAAATAGGAATATAACTACAACTAAAATTGTTCAATTCTGTGATGAGCACACTACATGTGTAGAAATCAGTACAGGTTGGTGCAACGTAATTGTAGTATCAATGTACTTCCAATACAAAGATCCAATTGATCGATACTTGAATAAAATTAGAGAAATTCTCAACAGTCTAGGAAATCAGAAGATAATCATAGCGGCAGACGCAAATGCACGGTCACTGCTCTGGCACAGTGACCATACAAATGAGAGAGGCCAAGACCTGACTGAGTTGATCTGCGAGTTTAATCTAGAAGTAAGAAACAAACCATTCAATCCCCCTACTTTTAATGATAGGCATGGAGCTACATCTAACATAGACGTAACAATTACTAACGATCTTGTGGGAAATATGTTACGTAATTGGCGGGTGGTAGATAATCAAACCACGAGTGACCACAATATAATTCTATATGACCTCTCTCGGCAACGAACTGAGGCAACTAGTAATGGGAATACTAAACTTCGCTATAATATCAGGAGGGCGGTATGGCAGAGACTTAGGGAGTGTTTCCGTCTTCCAGTGGACTTGCTGGAGGGCAATGACGTGGACCACATGGCAAGGGAACTGACTAGGTCCATCCAAACAGCAATGAAAGGCAGTATTCCACTGGCAAAGGTAAAAAGGGTGAAGGATATACCGTGGGATGAGAGACTGCATAGAATGAGATCGAACATGCGAAGGGCGCGGAGGCAGTACCAACGCTGTGCTGTGGCGGCTGATAGGCTTGTTTTGCTTAATAGATACAGGGAAAGAAAAGAAGCTTTTAAGCAGCAACTCTTAAAAACTAAAACAGATAGCTGGGAGGCCTATGTCAGATCCAATCTTAGATCAGATCCCTGGGGCATTCCGTATAAGATAGTTGCCGGAAAAATAAGACCACCTACTACGTTAGCCACTGTGAGGACTGAGGAAGGTAACATGACCAAAAATTGGACTACAACAGCGGAGGAATTATTAAGGCAGCTACTACCTGATGATGTGGAAGATAGAGAAACCGACTTTCATAGAAACGTGCGGAGTGATCAATCTCAGCTTTATGTAGCTGAATCGGAAGGGGAGGACATAACAGTAGACGAGGTAGTAAAGGCCATAAACAGTATGGCAAAGCATAAAGCACCGGGACCGGACGGGATAGTAGCAGAAGTGTTGCAGGCCCTAGTAGTCCAACTGGCCTTCCCACTATGTACGCTTTTTAACAAGTGCCTCCAGCAAGGCCGGGTTCCAAACATCTGGAAGCAAAGTGAAGTCATGATATTGACCAAGGGGGGAGACAGAGATCTAGCAAACCCAAAATCATATCGGCCGATCTGCCTGCTAAACGTCCTTGGAAAGGTTCAAGAAAAAGTATTGATTAACAAACTGCAATATCACAGAAGCCAAATAGGCATTAACATGAACCAATATGGCTTTCGAGCAGGCAGGTCGACCGAAGACGCAGTAAACAGGGCGGTAAATTTAGTTAAAAGTAGTTCTATGAAGTACGTAATAGGAATTTTCATAGATGTTTCCGCAGCTTTCGACAATTTATGGTGGCCGATGTTGTTCCGCCGCCTGAGGGAAATAAACTGTCCAAGTAACCTGTATAATACACTGCGGGATTACTGTAAGAATAGATTCGCCACATTGAGATGTCCACGAGGGAAGGTAGATAAACGTCTTACTAAGGGCTGTCCCCAGGGCTCAGTAAGTGGGCCAGTCTTCTGGGATTTAGTTTTTGAAGATGCTCTTAGGCGTTTGGAGGGGCTGTGTGGCTTGCTGGGGCTGGTCGCCTTTGCTGACGATTTGCTGTTGTTGATTGAAGGTCGGACCAGACAAGACATAGAAGATAAATCCAAGGTAGTGATCGAAGAACTTCAGGCATGGTGCTTGGAGGCTAAGCTGAGCCTTGCACCAAAGAAGACCCAAATGATGCTACTAAAAGGGAAATTGGAGCGGGATCCAATTGTTAAGATGAATAACATCACCATAAAAAGGAAGCCGACAACAAGATACTTAGGCGTCACTCTGGATGAGTTCCTAAACTTCGCAACGCATATTTCCGAGACGTGTGAAAGAGCTAAGGCGGTCATGCACAAATTTGTAAGCATAGGCCAGAGGAAATTCCATCTCCCGATCATCTTAATAAGAAGATACCATGATGCTATCCTGGCATCACTGGTAGGGTATGCGGCTAGTGTCTGGGCGCATAAACTACTGCAGGTGAAACCTCGTAAGGCGGTACTGAGAGTGCAGAGAAGCATTCTGATACGGCTAAGTGGTGCCTATGCTACTACATCTGCTGACTCACTCACAATATTAGTAGGAGTATGGCCGCTGGATCTCGAGATCAGGAGACGAGGAGCCATATACTGGCTGCGTAAAGAAAATCAGGCCAAGGTGCAGGAGATTGTGGGAGCAGTAGCACAATCTGTGGTGGAAATTAAAAACGCACTCCTCGCCGAATGGCAAGCCCGTTGGGACAGCAGCCAAACAGGCAGAAGATTATACAGCGTGTTTCCAAATGTACAAGAGAGGCTGAATCTTGGATTCTTTAATCCTTCACCTGGGCTAATACATTACATGACCGGACACGGACCATATAACCAGATGCTATATCAAAGAGGGTTGAAGGAAACCAGTGCATGTGAGTGTGGCGCAGAAGGAACACCAGAGCACGTCTTGTGGGAGTGTCCTGAAACGGAAGAGGTGAGAACAGCGGATGTTAGCGAAATGCGGAACATGCTAACACGGGATATAATCCTGGACGAGCAATTGTGGAGCAGGCTTGACAACCTATCAGACAAAGTGTCTAAACTACACAGGAAAAAATATCTGGACCGAGCAGTAGTCGGGCGGGGCCGACCACCTCCGGGACCCCAGCAGCTGCACAGGCGTATCTAGGCGAATGAGAGCATTGTAGTTAACAGAATAGTGCGAGAACTTCCGGTAACCGGAAGTGATCCCGACGGGTCAACCAATCCGGTTCGGCTGGAAATGCCAGACGGACCAGGAATGGTTTACTGTTTCCGGGATAATAACGGTGGAAGGAATAGTGTGGTGAATACAGAAAGATGTAAATAATAATAATAACAGTTATATCCTTCCAAGATGTAGCGTCCTTAGCTGGCGTACTACAACGTAAACATCATGTAATTGATAGGCAAAGAACTGTAAATGTTTACAAAGCCGGAGCCAGGTCGTGTTTGCCACGGAATTTACAGTGGTCAGCAGTGCCGATACAGCATCTAGCCAGCGAGGTTAATGCCTGACAGGCCGCGTGCGTATTGAGCACAAACTGACGCAAATAAAAAATGGCCAGTGTTTGTATTACTAAAAGGCATAAAAATTGCCCAATGGCATTGAGCAAAGATATGGAATGTTACCAAACCTTAATATAGTTAAAAAAAAAAAAAAAAAAAATACATTTCAAAAAACAAGTCACAAATTAATAGCAACGGAATTTCGGTAACACACGAACTGGTTCAAGGCTGTAAAAGCAAAGCAGGTAGTACTAATGTATGCATGTAGAAACTGTGAAAATAATAACGCATGTATTGTAAATCCCAGTAGATCTGTATCTTAAAAATTGTTGTTAGAAATTCATTGTAATACAACCTGATGTAATATGATCATGTATTCACTAACCGACAAACAACTGTAAGCTCGCACTGTAATTGTCAAATAACTACCAATGTAAATATTGTAATCCATTTACTAACTGACTCATCTGTAACGCATATTGTTTAATATTTAATAATTTATCATTTCGTATCAGTTACCAATTAGCTAAGTGAAGCGGAAAAATATGCTAATTGCTTACATAAAACTTTCTTAGACTGTAAAATTGTAAACTGTTAACATGGTTTCGCCAGAAAACAGGTTTGGCCTGCCTCTTCGCGGAGGACGGGAGACTGTGGAAGCTATCCGGTAATCCACACAGCTGAGAGGCCAAATTAACCAGTAATGAAACCAGCGACACTGGCGGAACCCTTAATCAATTTAAAAAATGTATGTAATAGGGCCTAATTTAGTATCTAGATATTAGGCTGTATAAATGTGAGATAAATAAAAAAAAAAAAAAAAAAAAAAAAAAAAAAAAAAAAAAAAAAAAAAAAAAAAAAAAAAAAAAAAAAATGTCACTGTGGTACCAACTGCAGCTCGAATTTCTGTAGTGCTGCCATTCATGAACAGCATTCAAGGGGGAGTTTTTCAACAGGATAACGCTCGCCCTCATACCGCTGTTGTCTCGCAACGTGCTCTACAGAGTGTCGACATGTTACCTTGGCCTGCGAGATCACCAGATCTGTCTCCAATTGAACACGTATGGGATATCATTGGACGACAACTCCAGCATCATCCACAGCCAGCACTGACCGTCCCAGTATTGACAGCACAAGTACAACAAGCATGGAACTCCATACCACAAAGTGACATTCGAAACCTGTATGACACAATGCATTCACGTTGCAGGCTTGCATTCAAAATTCTGGAGGTTACACCGGCTATTAATTTAACAGTATTTCACATTTGAAATGCATTTTCTTGAGCTTAAATTAACCTGTGATCTTGAAAATTTAATCAATTAAACATGTTAACTTGACAAATGCATTGTCCAAATTTCATTACTCTACAATAATTTTTTCTTGGTGTTGGGATTTTTTTTCCGTCTGTGTAAGATTATTTTTGTCAAAAAAAAAAAAGAATCAACTCCCACCCACAGTTTTCGTGTATTCTAATCCATAGTTGTAGACAGGAGAGGAGAAAATATTCTTATTTTTATTTGCTGGAGTTTAACGACTCGTCGACATCAAGGTCGTTAAAGCCTGGATAGAAATTGAGGGCAATGCATGGTAAGAAATTCGTCCACGGCGTTATGAATGAGAATTTGTCTGAAGTAATTTCGGGAAACCATGGAATAACAAAATCTGGATTTTAAGACATTTAACTAGGGACGGTAGGAAAGTAAATGCTGTAGTTAAGTCGTCAATGTCTCACTTCATAATTCATTTGAAATCGAAGATTTGTTAAAAGTCTTAGAATACTCGTAGGATAATAATAATATTTAACTAAATTGCAATGCAGCGCACGCTCTGGTGGCAATTTCCCTACACACCCATCTTCCCCCTTTCCTGCACCCAGTTACTGTTGCCCCCTACAAATTTTAATTTTAAATTCTTTCAACGTTTTTGGTAAATTATTCATCATTTCCCTTGGTAACTTATTCCAAGGGAAATGATGAATAATTTACCAAAAACGATAGCATTTTTCAATCACTAGCCAGCTACATTCAATTCGTAATTGCACTTTAATGACTACTTGTAGTACCTGCATGGTGGACACTGGCGTAGACAGGGGGGGGGGGGGCAGTGTGGAGCGCTCGCCCCACTCTGATTTCATCTCTGGAGTAGCCGAGCGAAAAATGTATGAAAATAAAAATTCCCACTTCTAATATTGAAAAATAAATCTTCTCAAAATTTAGCAAGAACTCTATTAATGCTTAAGGAAGTTAAATGAATTTATCTTTTCAAGTAAATCATTTTCAACAATTATTTTTATTAAGTTTCCTTGTTTTTGCCACACCCTGAAGCTAATTCTGGCTACGCTCTTGTACGTTGAAATTATTAAGTCTACCTTCCTCCAGTACTTCAATCTCTTGCTTTTATTCCAATCTCATCGAGAATTAACGAAAGAACGAAATAATTAAATTAAGTTTTTCTTCAGTGTTACTTATTAAGTGTATTTTGAAGGTTACTTATTAAAACGCATTTTTCCATGTGGCGATTAGGTTGTTTCAAATCGACCAACTTATATTAAGTAGTCTAACTCGTATAAAAGTTATTGCAATGATTCAGAAGATTTAAGAAAAGGTATGTGTTTAAGTAATATAAATGAAAAAAGAGTTACTAACATTTAAATCGTAATGGCGCGTTTATTATTACGCTGGTATGTGATTCAGACATGAAACTATCCATATTTCAAGTCGAAAGATAATTTAGGTTCTTTAATATAAGACAGTGTGGAATGAGGATGAAATAGAATAGTATGTACACAAAATATGAATGATGATATATTATGTAAATTATAATTATTTCCGGATCAATAATGTTTTCATTAATTATGTCTCTATACAATCATTAATTATTATACTCTTATATGTGTAATAACTTACTAATAATATTTCTGTTATGAATAATATTAAAGAAGCTTTAATTACATCTCGATAAATGTGATTTTCACTGTTGGATGTTAAATAAATTTACAGTAAAATTTCGTCTTTAAAGAGAAGTAGAAAGTAGAGGTAATATAACTTCAGTCATGGATTTTCCATGGTTACTGATGTTCCAGTTACTTGTTAGTGCTAAAAGAGACAGAAAAACACTTCTAAGTGATATTAAAATCTTTTATAATAATTTAGGTACAATAGAGCACCATGACTGTTTAATCAGACTTTATAACATCGCATTATAATAATTTTCAAATTTTCGCTCGGTGAATTACAAATAATTGTTTGTCAATATAGCTTCCCGTATGGAAACGTTTGACAAGATGGAACATAGATAAAAAAAAACTAAATGTGTTAATACTCATTGACAGGTCTCTGTGGGATACATCAAAACTCACATTAAAGAAAATCGCAAATCTGGAAATGTAATTAGCAAAATTAGTAGGCCCCTTGGCTCTCTCTTCTCCTTCAATTGCAGCGGGCAGACTCAAGTTGAGTAAATGTTTTTAATAATCTTGAGAAGCGACTTGATTTATTTCAAAAGCAGCTGAGGGAATTTTAACGAGCTCTGCAGCGTCCATTCCACTCACCAGAAGTCAGTTTCTATAATCCACAACGATAGAGAAAAGACAGTGAAGAGCTTAATGCCTTAGTGAGAATGTAGGGACGTATAATTCGTGTTTTGACTCGCACAATCACAGTGAAAAGTAAATCGTATTATACATGCAGTTAGATGACGTGGGTTTCAGTTGATATAAAATCCTTCTTGACTGTAAATAGTTTTTGTTGGTATTTCGTATGGTTTATAATGCTTCTTCCACCGAGCTTCAACCAAGGGAATCGTTTTTCCTTTAAACTCCTAGTGAAATATAGTTTGTGAGTCGTTTAATGAATGCTTTTTGTCAAACAGATTCACTATCTGTCTGGATATATCTTAATATTTTCAGCTGTTAATATTATGAAAACATGCATCAGACATAGATGAAAAAATTTCATTCCTATTAATCGCGGAAACTCAAAGATTTTGAAAAACTTTCATGTTTATTAGAAATCTGGTTATTGTGTGATTGAAAGTTCATTGAAGTTTGGATTAGGTCACCAATATGTAACATGAGCATTGTTAAGTGTGTTGATTATTTTTGTTTATCAACCCTAAATCGAAAATAATCTTTGTGTGTATACCTTTATAATAAGATGCTGGCAGAAATTTATCGATCTAAAGCAGGGTATATCCAAGAAAAAAAATCGACAAGAAATCTTTGCATCCGCATACATTCAAAAACGAAGTAATTATTCTACATGAAAGAAAGAATATAGTTTCTAACGACCGCACCTTTGTGATTTGTGCAGAAACAACTCTAATATCAGAGATAAAATAAGATGCGAAAGTTTTTCAGAAAGTTTCATTGAATCTCGTTTTAAGCTGGCGGCGGGTAATGTAATCCAGCAGTTTGAGTGATAACTTCTTTCTTCGCTGTTCCTTGGTAATCAATACCACGTATCTGTGAAATATAATACAAATATTCATTTCGTCATGAACATTCGCGAACAACGATAAATTACTGTGTGATAAGATCGCACTCAGTGGCGCACTGTTGCTTTATTATCTCTGACAGCTACTGACTTTCTCCTGCTAGTAGGTGGCTCAAGCTCCGTGATCAGCTCGTTATTCTAACCGACTGAAAGTCGGGCCACACTTGGCCGGCACGTCACCCCCCGACAGTCGGCCGAGTGTAGGCTCACCCCCCTTCGTGTCCACACTTGTTCATAGCTCGTCCGTATGACGGAGGTGTTCCTACTCAGTATCCAGTCTCCTTAAAAGTTTTCACATGGTTGTTCCTCGGAATCAAAAATTACCGAGTTGGGAGTCACAGCTTATGTTGCCACCCGTACTTTATTTTAGAGTACTACACTTTATTTTTTGCAGGCGTACTTCATACCAAGCATGATGGGTGAACAGTACCGCTCTGGCCTGACATTCCGGAGGACGGGGTTCCAATCCCCGTCCGGGAATCCAGATTTGCGTTTTCCATAAATCACTCCTGTCGAATGCTGGGATGCTTCCTTCGAAAGGCAACTGCCGAATTCCTTCTCGATTCTTGCCCCCCGCTTTTCTCGCCTCTAATGACGTCGATGTCTATGAGGCATAAAACCGTAATAAATATATACTCGTACATACATTAAACGCAGTTCATAATCTACAAAAGTTATAAGCTACATTAAAATAATTTTTGCCTGACACGTTATCACCTCACTAGATGATCTTTTACGTTGAAAATAGTATCCTAATCCAGTCTTGACAAATCATTATGGTGCACCGTACTGGACTGAAAGATTCTCGCGTTTCCGAACGCTGTCACAATGAAAGATCAAAATCACTCACTTCACACTTAACATGTTTGTTTCGTTTGAGGTTACTTTCGATTCAGTCGATCGTTTTTGCTAGTAAAGATTGAGATCATTACATATTTCAGTTTAAACATAGACCTAAATATTCTGTATAATAATTACTCGTCGTCTCAAAGACCTAGTCAAAGAGTTTCTTATCAGCTGTGTGGTGCACCTATATCGTAGCCACCTAACTTACTCGAAATCCCATCAGCAAACAGAGACCTACAGTTTAACGTGGAATTCCAGCCACCGAGCGTTCTAACATCAAAGTTTTTTCCAGAGGTGAAGGTTAATTTTAAGATTAGTAAAAATTGCAACCGAGACCGGGATTTGAACCGGGGATCTTCCTTAAGTCAATCGCATGTCTTATCCATCTAGACATCAGACCAAATCTAGAAGTAATGAAAAATATGTTTTCGAGCACATTTTAATACAATGTACTTCATTCTTGCTATTCCAAAACACGAATGTATCTACAAACAAACAAAAAAACTATGTAACGAAATTTTACGAATGTTATAGAATGGGGATTCCTAAAGTTTTTCTTTCCTTTGTGTCAAAAGACAACTATCCACAATTTAACACAAATTATCGAAGTAAAACACTGTATAGTCAAATTCTTCATTAACTTCCGCTGAACAATAACAAAATTTCGGCAACAAGTGGAGGTACTTTTGCTTATAAGTCGCATTAAGGAAGAGGTGGACCAATGACGTAACACAATCGGAAAGGAGAGTTGCATGGGGCCCCTCTGTGCTTGAGGCCCCCCCGCGGTCACAATCGCATCAATAATGTCCGACTGTTTACTCCGGCTTTCGCGGAATTGTCGAGAAAATCTTTTAATTAATACCAGCCGAAGCGATCGAATTATCGATTAGGTGCGAGTGATGGCAACCGACCGAAGTGGCTGAGGCACTCGAAATGAGGCTGACGGCCTTCGCTTTGTGACGCCAGCCTCTCGACGCTCTCCCCAGCACAGAGGGCACTCTGATTACGTCAAGGAGGCACCGGAAAGCCCGCCCCGTCGGCTCAGTCGGTTACCCCACCATGATGGTGACCGGCGATCACGCGGGGTTACCTGGTTCAGGTTCTGGATATCGAAGAAATTCTCATCATCAGAAGGTAGGAGAAGTGATGCTGCAGTTTCTGGTCATCAGATTGTCCGCCAAAGTCCTGGGTTCAATCCTAAACCCCCCGCAATGCGTGTGGAGTGAGGGCATGCGGCACTGTTAATAGTGATTCACCCATAGGACGGGGACGTTAAGCCTGGCGTATCTCTTCATGTTTTTCGGAAGAGTAGGCCTGGAACCGGGATTCACCCTCTCCATTCTTTCATCTCTCATCCACAACATCAGTCTACACTGAACACAAACACTATAACAGTTTTCACTGAACACAAACACTATCACAGTCTATACTGAACACAAACACTATCACAGTCTATACTGAACACAAACACCATCACAGTCTACACTGAACACAAACACTATCACAGTCTACACTGAACACAAACACAATCACAGTCTACATCCAACACAAACACTATCACAGCCTACACTGAACACAAACACTATCACAGTCAACACTGAACACAAACACTGTCACAGTCTACACTGAACACAAACACTATCACAGTCTACACTGAACACAAACACTATCACAGTCTACACTGAACACAAACACTTACAGTCTACACTGAACTCAAACACTATCACAGTCTACACTGAACAAGAACACTGTCACAGTCTACACTGAACACAAACACTATCACAGTCTACACTGAATACAAACACAATCACAGTCTACATTGAACACAAACACAATCACAGTCTACACTGAACGCAAACACTATAACAGTCTAAACTGAAAACAAACAATATCACAGTCTACACTGAACACAAACACTATCACAGTCTACACTGAACACAAACACTATCACAGTCTACACTGAACACAAACACAATTACAGTCTACACTTTGAACAAACACTATCACAGTCTACATTGAACACAAACACAATCACAGTCTATACTGAACACAAACACAATCACAGTCTACACTGAATATAAACACTATCACAGTCTACATTGAACACAAACACTATCACAGTCTACACTGAATAAGAACACTATGATAGTCTGTACTGAACACAAACACCTTCAGAGTCTACACTGAACACAAACAACATCACAGTCTACACTGAATACAATCACTATCACAGTCTACATTGAACAAAAACACTATCACAGTCTACACTGAACAAGAACACTATGACAGTCTGCACTGAACACAAACACCATCACAGTCTACACTGAACACAAACACATTCACAGTCTACACTGAACACAAACACCATCACAGTCTACACTGAATACAAACACTATCACAGTCTACATTGAACACAAACACTATCACAGTCTACACTGAACACAAACACTGTCATAGTCTTCCAACTTAAACAACGCTTACGAACACTGTGACAATGAGGCAAAATACACCTGTTCACCTTCCCATGACAGTTCCCATAGAGTGATACATTACACTAATGTTCGTATTTCTCCTATTTTGATGATGTTCACGAAAGGGATTTGTTCTTCGTTCAACCACACATATTTTGGTTTTCCATGGATTCTCGATACGAATTCAAGTAAATGACGTTACTGTTCCATTGCAGATGACCTGAACAACTTCCTCCCTCTTCGTTGCACCCAGTCCCCTACTGACTTCGTGACGAGCAGCAAATCCCTGGTCCTGACCAGTTTTTGTGATCAGTTAATGCAATAGTCTACATTTCGATAAACTTAGCCCAAAATCACTGCACCAACTAGTGACAGAACCCGATGCGTGAGCGGCCTCGTATGGTATTCGGGAGGACACGGGTTTGAATCCTCGATCAGCCATCCAGATTTTGGCTTTCCATGGTTTCACGATACCACTCCATGTGAACACCGTGATGATTTCTTCAAAAGGCAATGGCCGATTTCCATCCCTAGACCTTTCCTGTCTCTAAATATGAGGCGTAAAGCCAAAAGCAAAAAATGCCAACTAGTGTCATGGCCATAGTTCACGCAAATTCCTAACAACTGGATAATTTTTTATCACCCTATTCAGTTGTTTTTTGTGTGTAAAAGGAAGATATTAAGGGTGGTAAAATTCCTGTGATTATCTTGTCAAAGTGGTTGAACTGATCCTGGGAGGAAGAAGGTGGGGGTCGTGGAAAACTTTGCTGGACCGTTAAGGTATAGTTACGTTTGTTGGAACTTGAATCCATGGCATGGAGTTTGTATTCACTTTTTCTTGGAACGGCGGATCTCAGCAGTGGGTTAAAATACGGTCACGACTATAAAAAAAAAAAAAAAGCATCAAGCTTCAGTAGAGAACCAGCTGAGACTTTTAATCACTACATTTAAAGTTTCTTGATGTGTAAAACCGATGGAAGGATAACGTTGACGACCATCAATTTTGGCTTGTATTATCTTGAGAACGGTGTTGTAAGCAGGATTTCAGATACACCAAATGCTAAAGTGTCGCTGCAAAAATGTGACTAGACACTGAGGCATTTAATATTTCGGTTATCAAGTTATAATTTTGTGACTTTGCTTATTCACAGAAAGTTACGAACCAACCTTTCCGACTGCGTGCTCTATGACCTCTGTTTACTGCACTGGGGGAGGGGGGGGGCAAGCAGTACGCATCAGGTATTTGGATTAAACGCAGTTAGCCGCTTTCCTCGTGGCCACTTAACAGATTAGCACAGCCTTTCATTTTCGTGACGAGCTTAGTAGGTGAGTGGTAGAGTTTGTTCCAGCCATTCAGGAGACAGCGCGTTCGATTCCCGGCCCTCCGGATTTCGATTTTCCTTGTTTCCCTAAATTATTCAAGTTGGGATGATTCCTACATAAAGGCCATAAAAGATTTACTTACAGTTTCTCCTTAAAAATTCTACCCTTACTCTACTCCTTACTGCTACTTTTCCTTTAACTTATATGTCCCGGATTAGTCAAACACAGAACAAATTTGGTGTATGATTTATCGGAAATTCTAAACAAAACACTTCCTATTTCGGGGCTAATCTGTTGTTCACTCCAACACAAGCAACGAGTTAAGCGATTCGCATTCACGCTATCAAAATCCTCCTCGATTTAAGTAAATAAGTAATGTATTGTTCTGAAAATTAAATAAGTTATCTACACTTAAATGTGTGATATGTGGTATAAATTTTATTACTACTCCAAGAGGCTTGTGCTACTGCAAATATCTCAAATCTACTTTCAGTGTCATTTATCAAAATTGCTGTGATATTAGCACTGTTATTTAAATCTATTTGACATGTATCGTTTCCTGTTGCTAAATTAATTTAATACATTTTACACAGATTTTAAAGAAAATTTATGGTAAAAAAACGTGAGGATAACATTTTGTTTAAAAAATGTATGGCCTTATGTCTCTGCGAACATTTAGACAGCTCTTATTTGTTTATATTGGTCTAGTTATTGTATTATGCTTTGCTCTTGTAGCTGTGGAATATTATACTGAGGACATCACAAGACGAAGACATACATAATTAAAACCACCCATGTTCGACCCAAAAAATGCGAAATATCCTTTTATGAAATTTTGACGAAGAGTTGGAAGTATTATGTGGAAGCAGAAACTAGAACTTAGTTTCACACAAAAGTAGTTGAGACGCTTTTATTTGTAAGCCGAGGGAATTGTTAAAGAACTCACCACACTAAAAAATAAAAACAAATATTTGTTAAGGCCATAAGCAGATGTGTCGACAAATTTTGTCGTGGCATAAAATCACTGATAATAATGGTATCGGGGAAATGATGAGGTACAAGTTTTTTTTTTTTTTTTTTAATGGCATTTGGCAACGGAGGCCATACAGCCGACTCAAGGTAATTACAATTGCTTTCAGTGTTTGGACGCCACAGGACGGACAGGACATTCACACAGACACACAACACTTAACATCCATGCCCGCGGCCGGATTCGAACCGGCGGCCTTCGGCACGCGGAGCTAGCACTGTAGCCCCTACGCTACCGAGGCCGGCGAGGTACAAGTTGTTTTGGTTTATACAGTATATGCAGACTGTGAGAACTTGAGGAGGGAGGTTGCGTGTTGAAAGGCTGTCAGTTAGCAGGAGCCGATCATTGGCGTTTGATTAGGCCAGCCTGTATAACCTCATCATAAAGCAGCAGTAACAAGGCTCTTCCTGTCGAGAAGGCCATTTATCCTGCAAATTAACACGTACGGCATCCACGTCAGGATACTGACAGACCAGCACCACTTCACGAATAGCGGAGTTCATCGCTGAGGTCGCTTTTATGGAGAAGTCTTGCTCAGTTCCTAACAACACGAAGCACAGTAGCATACAAACATTCATGGAAAAGGACAAATTATCTGTTAACAAGTACCTGTGGCAAACTGCATTAGCTTGAGTAAGTTTGATGTAATTATAATGGTCTGTTGTTATAATAAGAAATATCACTACATTCATTAGCAAAGTTTCTGTTGTTACTGTGTTATTATAAATATATTTTTTCAGAAGAAAATCCTGAACACATCAGTCTTAATGCTCACATAAATAGCTATAATACTGAGGAAAAATATAACATTCACTAATATCACAAGTCATCATCAATTTTACAATTCACCAGAGTTTCTTTATACAGTATACTTTCAAAAGAAATAAACTGTTATCTGGCAAAATATAACAACTTTAAATCTATGCTAAAAGATTTTTTGCTTCAGAACCCACTTTACTCTGTGAAAAAATTTACTTCTTCGAATTTCGTAACTAAGGATGACTACGAAAATACTGTTTAGTGTATAGAAGGGGAAGGAAACTAAATTGTTTACAATCACTAATATGATACCTGGTTTTTCTTCGTGTTTAAACCGTTTACAAATTCAGCAATTAAATTATCTGGATATCGATGGAAATTGATTATACTAATGGGTTTTTACTAACTAACCGGTTATCAGTAGACGGAAATATCTTTTTTTTTCATCAGTCTCTCGACTGGTTTGATGCAATCCTCCATCCCTTCCTATCTTGCGATAATCTGTTCATCTCAACATACCCCTTTCTACCCACGTCCTCAATTATCTGCTTCATATATTCTAATCTCTGTCTTCCACTCTATTTCTTACCTTCGACTGTTCTCTCCACTAACGAGTTAACCAATCCTGCATCTGACCTGCCATCCTCTCTCTTCTTTCTGTAAGACTCTTCCACAAACTTCTTTCTTCACCCGTCATTTCCAAAAATCCGTCTTTATACGCCCAATTAATTTTTAGCATCCTCCTATAACACCACATTTAAAATACTTCCATTTTCCTTCTATCTGATATTCCTAAAGTCCATGTTTCGCTGTCACAAAGTAGAGCTTTAAAATTTTCTTTCTGAGCCCTAGATCAATATTTCAAACTAAAAGATTTCTTTTTTCACGAAGGCTTTTTTCGCTAGTGCTATTCTGGTTTTAACATCATTCCTGCTTCTGCCATCGGTTGTAATTTTACTTCCTAAGTAGCAGAACTCACTAACTTCTTCTGTCGTATATTTAATCTATTGTCTGTCATTTGTGCTATATTTCATCACTTTTGTCTTGCTTTGGTTTATATTTAGTAAAAAATCTTCCTTCAGTATTTTCTTCATGATATTCAGTAAGTTCTCAATATCCTAAACCTGTTCTACTAACGATACAATGTCATCAGCAAATCGTAGCATAATGATTTTTTCTCCTTGTATACCACATTCAAACGTTTCTTTCAATTCCCGTATTGATTCTTCTAGATACAAGTTGAATATTAACAGGGATAGACTACAGCCTTGTCTCGGACCCTTTTTTTTAAACTGATGCGTGTCTCTCATGATTCTCTACTTACTTCTTATAGCGATTATAAAGTATACTTCTATCTCGGTATATTAGACCTGACTTCTTTAAAATTTTGAACATTTTGTCTTATCTACCATTGTAAAAAGCTTTTTCTAAATCAACAAAAGCTATAAAAGTATCTTTGTTTTTCTTTATCCTCCCTTCAAGTATTAATCTTAACGCCAGAATCACTTCTCTTGTACCGCGGTTTTTCCTTAAACCCAAACTTATCTTCATCTACTACCCCTTCTACTACACTTTCCATGGTAATATTACTGGTTTGATAGTAATAATTATATGTACAGTTCCACATATCCTCACATGGAACCAAAATCACCATATCTAAGTATTCTATTCTAACCAAAAAAACAATTTGGAGTGGTAGGAATTTCTTAACCTCGTATAGTTGCAAAGATGGGGTGAAAATATTTATAAAATACCCGGATAAGACTCTGATCATATCATTGCCCGTGTGATGTGTTTACAATGTCATCTTCTAATACAGCGGAAAATAAACACAAAAAGGGCTATATGTAGTGGAGTAAACCCAACTAATCAATAAGCCGCTGGATGGGGCATACAATACCAATCAGCTGCATCTGAATGAGGCACTTTGAAGGAGTAGCTGCTCGCCTGCCAGGTATGACGACTTGTCGTGCCGGGTAGTCGTCATCGCTAGCACTAGGGGCGCCTGACGTAATCGCCAATAGAAGCAGCTGCACTCAAAGTTAACTGGAGAACACTGAGACGATAACAATTTAGGCAACGAGTCTTGACTGCACAACACGCATCGGTAACAAGCACGAAATATCTAAAGGTCTCCTAAGAGAAGAAAAGCGTTTTTTTTATTTATTTATTTGGCCGTCAACCGTGTCCGCCGTGTAGCCAAGAACAACTTGCTTCAATATATAACAAAAATTGCAAGATACCGACACATCTTCTGATAAAATCTCCATGAAGTATTAAAAACCATCTGTCTCAAAAATTTATACCTGGCCACAGAGTATTTATTGACTGTTTGTTACTGGAAGAGGTGCCAGGTTGTTCGGAGCAGTTATTCCCACCGAAACTAGTTCGTGAATGAGGAAGTCTTCCTGAAGACATATCCGAAGGATGCGTGATCAGTGTCTCCTATCTGTTTGCACTTGTAATGTGGTTCGTGAGCTGCTCCTATCTCTCAATTCCGGGATGGTTCTTTAGAAAAGCCATGGGCGACTTCCTTCTCATTCCTTGTCTCCAAACCCTACCCGATTGGTTGAAAATGGTCCATGTGACCCTATCACAGGCCGCTTTCTGGGCTTATCCTAGGGGGAATGAAACTTGCGTAAAGGGGAAAAAAGCGTACTCCCGAATACCGGGCATCCATACCTTTTACTGACAGTCCTGGAAGACATAATTGTCTGCAATTAACCTGTATCCCAGTGTTTTGCTAGACCATGTTGTAAGCTCAGCTACCTCGGCGATCTCTCCCTGTAGCCGCCTTTGCTGTAAGCGGCGAATTGCGTGTACCCTGACTGACCGCTCTGTGGAGCTCTTCAGACGATTTTCCTCAACACTTTTGCGTGACCGGCAGCTATGTTAACGTTGCACCGTCCTTTCAGCAAACACCTGGATGCTGTGGTTCATCTCGTATGCCGTTTACATCGGCGTTAGGTCTCTGAGTACAATCCTTGCCAGCGATAAAAATCAACACTGTTCCAACATCCTGTTTCCTCATTCGAGTGCTTCCTACAGATTTACGCTATCGGTTGGGCGCGGAGGAACGTGCGCCGAGGACAGGCATGCGTTGTGCTTGGTCGCTACAGTTTTCCCTGTCTCCGCATGGGGGGCGCGCTCGTTGGACTAACCGAGAGGCTTAGGCCATACGGCCAGGTTTCTTAAGGCCGCCACACACGGACGAGCCAACAGGCCAAATGTCCTCACGCCGATCCAAAACTCGTCGTGTGTGGGGCAGCTCTGACGGACTGGCGTGGCTCGGCAGGCCCTGCTGGATTTTTGGCGAGTCCAAAATCCACCGCGCCGAGCCAGGTAGCCGAGGGTCTGGTAGACTATCCCCACCACGACTGGAGTGGGATAACCCGTGCTACGAAAAGTGGGTACTAATTTGTAGACATTTTTGTTTTAAATATCTCAGCTTTCCGACTTCACATCAAAATGAAACTTGCCTTATTTTACTCGCGGGACCACGGACTGTACATTAAGCGAAACTCGGTCAAAATCTGACAAATATTTATTTTCCTTAATCCTGTTCATAATTTTCAGACAGACACAAATTAAAAAAATACAGCTCATTTCTTTCATGTAGCGCGTTAATACTACCCGAACTCATTTTTAAATAATATCTCATATGTGCAGACTTTCCCGTTTATAGTTTTATTATATCTATAGATTAAACCCAAAAGTTAGTTTAGAACGGCTAATAAATTCATAGAATTTCATCTGTTCGTCGTTTTCACCCTAGTTCTTTCATTCTTGTACACAGATATTTTTTTAAAAAATCAGTATTAATAGCGAATTAGTGCAACACCAAAAACAATTCTGAAAAATCGAAAATATGAGCTTTGGCCGTGGCTTCAAATAAAGAATTTTTATCTCACGGAGATAGGTTCTATTTGGAAGGGTTTAAGACACAATGGTGTAGGTCAGTCACATTTTCAATATAAAAAAGACACCGAAACCATATGTAGATAAATCAATCTCTCACTCTGTTAGTAAAAAATATGAAGCAAGTCAGATTTTCATTCAGCTTCCAACAGGAGGAACTGGAAATTCAACTGATGAACGAAATACGTGCTTTATTTATCAACAAAGTGGTATAAATCAGACTTAAATCATTGTGTTTGTAAACGCATCCTGCGTGCTCACTGTGTATCCTACATGCTAACTTATAGCGCACTTCCCAATAGGATTTCTAAAGACATAATTGATTCTAAAGAAACAATTCAAGATCTTCTTTCTTACAATTCAAGATACATTACGCAATCACACTATATATCAGTTTTGGTTATAAATACACCGGTGTAAGTCATACACAGTAGTATGTTCGTTCGGTTTTTTAATAAACACTAGTTTCAGTCATTTTTGTCAGCAGTAAAATGTAGACTTTATTCAATTATAACCTTGATGTTAAATTTGATTACAGGTGACATCACTAAAATGAATATATTACAACATCTATGTTCCAGAATTTATTACAATATCTTTTGCATTATGGTAATTTCCATAAAGCAAGGAAAACTGACTTACACCACCGCATTTTGTATTTTATACGTTCTTACTCATTTTCATCGTTTATGACAATTGTTTTTAATAATTCATTTAAGAAGCATTTAATTTTTTCCCTGTAAAATAAAATTAAAACCGAAAAAAATATTTTAAAATGACTGCTGATTCTAAAAAAAACTTCCCTATAACCTAGCAAAAAGAAAAAAAGGCCTTCGGTCTGTGCGATCATTTACACCGCTCCAGTATATATTGTATTAAATATTGTATTAGGCTTCTTTCATGTAATTTTGGGACACATTTTTGAAGACAAAAAAAACACTAAAATAAAACCAAACAAGCCCCAGGGTGGAGTCGAACGGGTGACCCTTAAAATGCCGAACCATCGTGCTAGCCCCTACACTGCCAGAGCCGGACTGGCGAAATTTGTAGGCACGTACTGGCTTGGCGCGGCTCTGTCGTGTGTGACCCCCTGGTTTGGACCGAGTCTAAATGGCCTGGCGCCAGATGGACTGCTCGTGTGTGGCGGCCTTAAGAGTCTTCGGTCTGGTTCGTGGAGACGCTGCATCCACGTGGCTCCCCGAGGGCACTCTTAATGGGTGGCGAAACACTCCTCGCCTCACCATCCTAGCCGTGATGGTGAGTAATTCTTCAAAAGGCCTAATCCGGCGGCGGAGGTGGCTGCTGGGTACAAGGTAGATTTTGCGGTCGGGTAGAATTTGATAACCGAAAGGTCGGATACTTTCTTAGCCTCACCACCTCCGGTAGGATAACATGCAAAGAAACTATCTACGGTACAGACAACTTATCGCCCAATCTTTGTAGTTGGTTTGAAATGTACACTGGACAAAAAAATTTCGGTTTAGGCAGTGAGGATCATTGCTGCCGTAATTTTTGTGAAAACGTCATTTGTGTATAGTAAATTAAAATACAACTAAAGGTACTAATTAAATTATTTAAACCTCCAGTGTGCTGCGCGCGTTAAGACACCACTAAACTGGATCGTGAAGGTAAAATGGTATCAGGATTGAGCCCTGAAGTCACCTAGACGAACGCTGGGGTGGTGCCCAAACTACATATTTAATAAACAAACATACCCTAATAAACATAAATTACACAAACCGCAGACAGATAGCAACACTTTAGCTCGGCCCACTGCTTCAGGAACTGAAAATCCATAGTTCTAGCTACCCAGTGGAAACAATGTACAAATTTTTAATTACAAGCCATGATGATAATCAAAGCCTTGCTTGATTCAATTCGCAAATAATAATAATAAATAATTTAATTAAATTTTCGCGTCAGTAATCCGCATTGGTTTTGGATTCGCGCGACGAACTTGGTATAATTTTGAGATTTTGTGATCTACGCATTCGTGCAATATTTTTGTAATTCTGGTTGTAATATGGTCTCATGTATTGTCACATTTTACAAAAATTGGGAAATTTTCAAACTTCTCAAATTCACGGCCACGAATCTTCTTGACTTTTTCAGGTACAGATTTTGAGCATATTATGACTTGTAACACATACACTCCTCTTCAAAACAACACTCGGATAATCAATTTCTGAGTAATGATCTTGAAATGTGGAATACCGAGGGGCACGAAATTTGTAACGTCGAGCTGCCAGGAATATCAGAGCGGTACTGGCACAAATATCAGTCCTTCCTGATAGCAGTGTTATATCTGTATTTCGCTAAGTTACTGCAGTTTGAAATTACTCCTACAGAAGTTGGTGCTCATTTTGACGCGCATGTCTGCCCGCACCCAGCATCGATGAGCGGTCAATGGTTATAGCGCTTGTTTTCATACCCCGGGGTCCCGGTTTCTAGTCCCAGTGGGTCCATGAACCTTTAAGAGTTTTAATTGTTCATGTAATGCGTGTTACTTGTTCACAAGACCACCCGAATTTAATTTTACCTGATTTACTTTCACCTGACATCGATTTCAGATAAGTGTAACGGCTCTATGTGTGACGGAACTGACTATCCCACTTGCCGACAAAGTAATTTAAGTAGTCTGGCCGAGTGAATATTGAGTCATTGGTCGATTGAGTCTGATTATGACTAAGAAGTGCCGATATAGACCTCTGCTTCTTGTTTGATATTTCTTCTTTCTTCAGGATGGTTACTTTCTTGATTCTGACATCTAAATATTCTTTTAAAATTATTATAATCTTTGAAATGTGGGCTGGAATGAGTTCTTGTGTTCTGAGTGTTTGTCCTGATACAGGTAGGTTTTTTTTTACTTATGTCTTTACACCTCGTCGACATCGAGGTCATTAGAGGCGGGATGGGACTGGGGACAAGGAACGGGAAGGAATTCGGCCATGGCCTTTGGAAGGAAGCATTCGCCTGGAGTGATTTGGGGAAACCATAGAAAACCCAAACCTGGATACCCGGATGGGGATTCAAACCGCCGCTCTCCCGAATGCGAGGCCAGAGCGTTAACCAACGGGTAGGTAAACAAGTGAAAGTTACAATTTTATTACAAAGCATGGCGTTATATCCTGTTTACAGACGTAAAAACACATAACTGACCCAGCTGTTCACTCAATGTGTTAGGACTGCATCCCGGCTTGTCCGAATTTAGACATCGCTACCAAGATGGGGTCAATATAAAACTATTGCGTTTGCATTTTGCACTGAGTTTTTCGCAACTGTTCCATACTACTGAGATAGCATCACACAACGCGTTCATATATCACGCGTGATGCACGTGTCCACTGACTGCTATGCCTTGTGCGCATTAAAAGAGCAAATATTTATCAAAACTAAATGCAAATAAAACTAAGACTATTGATCCCCAACAGATTTGTTTCACGTGGGAATCAGCTGCGATCACTGCTTTGACGATCATTCGAACGAGCTGCAGTATCTTTGCAGAGGTGAGGCTCCAGCGATCTTATTGAGGCCGCCGAACAGACTCTCCGCCGCGGGGCGCGCCCGCTCCTGATTGGCTGGAATGTGAGTCCGCATGTTGATGACGCTCCGCAGGTGGAACGTGCGCTACTGCTAATTGCAAATATCGTTAGGCCTTCGTCAGTGGCGGGGCAGGGCGGAAAGCCTACGGGCCTGTTCGTCTCAGTCTTCTTTGAGGCTGCAGCATGTTTCAGTAATCACAACTAGACACCTTGTATTTTTGGCAAAGGTGTTCTATTGCTCTGAAAATGGTCTTAACAATTATGCTTCAAAAGCACCTTCTGAGGAAGTTTCAACACTTCTTCTTTCAAATGGTTATTTTTCGTTTTGTTCAACTGTGTACCACGTGGTTCTTAACTCTGGCGAGTTTTCTTCATAGTCCAGTATTCCTTCACCCTTGCACTGTGGTTACTTTACTCAGTAATTTCACCCCTGATCCGGAGTGCAGTGTTTTGGCTGTTAGGTGCCTTAATCAACATCCTGGACCTATCCTTATTGTAAATCTCATTGAGGTCAATTTACAGTTGTTCGATATGTTTTCTGACTATCATCGTCCAGTTAGCATTACTCACTCTCCCTTAGAGACGGTGTTGCAGATTTTGGAGGTGAATGTACGGTTATCCATCCGAACTATGTAACCATAGAAGATTAATCTCGTCTTTCTCCTGGCGGTTGCAATGCTTTCTATGATTGTATTGGTCCTTATTGTGCTTGTTCTTTGACAGGTCCTATTATTTTTCTTAGGATTTTTCGTTCCTTCAGTTGCAGTTTCCAAAAGTGTCTCTTTCTGATCGTGTTCAGTTACTATGCGTCATACTACAGTTTTATATTGCCTGGGTTTAAGATTAAGGGTGAGAGATTTTGGTCCAAACAATGTTCTCACAAACGTTATATATTCTCTCCAGCTAGGCGCACCTGCTATTAACAGCTAAGTCCTCATTGTTAATTGTGATTACTCATTCTCAAAGATATCTGAAGGCTATTTTCCTTCGTAGTAATGCTTTCCCCAATGGGATTAAGTTGGGCGAATTTTTGATTTTGGAAATGCACTCAATTTTGTTGATGGAAATCTTCAACACTACTTGAGCTGCTATGTGGATGAAAGAGGTTAGTTGATGAATAGCTTCCTCCACACTGGATTGTAGGAAAGTGAGGACATCTACGAAGGACAGGCAGTTGACTAGTAGTTTGCCCTTTCCGTAACCGAGTTTCAAACCGGAGCCGTCTATTAGTGTTATCGTACATTCACAAATGAATTTTCCAATAAAGAGTTAAAGAGTGTTAACGACAAGCTGTCCCCTTGTTCTGATCTCGAAGGGCTTCGATAATTCCCCTCGGAACTTCATTGGTTCATTATACAGCGAAACAGTTTACCGTTCAATCCAGAGGAAAACAATTTCCATTTGGCTTCAGTAAATTACAAAATTATACTATGCCTCTTAGTAAATACAACGTCTTTCTTGTCGTATACTGTTAAGTAAGGAGAGAAGCGCATTTTTTGCGTGGAACCTAGTCATAAATTTTCTCGATGGATCTCTTTCTTTAAGGTATTAAAACACAGTGTTTACTAACCAAGGGAATCAGGTGGTTTTTATCGTAACCTCGTTCCTACGTTATTCTCGTCAACTTATACAGTGTTAAATATATTTTAAATTACCGTTACATAGTGTGACACCTAAGTACATTATGTGTCATGTCTAGCGCAAATATGATGTTGAATGTAGGTTCGCCCTTATATTTTGTATTTTTTATTCCCTTCCACATGAAAGAAATATACTTATCCTTGGTACTGCTTATTTAATTCCACTTTTTTTCTTTATTACTACATCAATCACATTTTTACTAACACATAACGTACGTTTAATAACTTCTTTATAACTTTATCTTCATAAAATATAAATTTCTTAATCATCACATCTCTAAAAAATTTATCATTCATCTTGTAAGTCAGCCATTTTCCTTCATCTGTTATGTTCTCTCGTTGTATTCTGGTTATTCTTTCTTAATCACTCGACAGCCGTCTCTTAAGTTCTATATCAACAGTACAATTTCTTCAATATAACTCATTTCTAATTATGTTTCACATCTTTTTTCTTTACATTAACAGTACAATTACGTTTATACTAAGCATTTTCCGTCCTGTATAAGGTACGCCCTTTACAAAGTCTTAATTGCCATCGGCTCCACACTATGCATAATTCCGTCACATGCGCCTGAATTACTTGTTCAATGCATATCTTACGAAACAGTTTAAAAAATCCATTTAGTACCCATAGCACATTAAAGAACACCAAATTCCCAGACGGTTCCTTGAAAGGTAATTCCCGCTTTACTTCCCATTCCTTGTTCCGAGTCCTCCCCCGCCTCTAATATCCACGACGTCAACGGGTCGTAAAGCTTTAAGAAAAAATTAAATACAGAATTCATGGTCCCAGGTGCACATACTGATGCGGCCAGAAATTTTCAGTGGCATTATTTTGACCATATGAGATATAATTGGACGTTCCGTTGGTCGGACCCAACATTAAACTGTAGATCCAAACTCTTCAGAGGCTAAATGTTTGGTAAATCGAAGATTTTTCTGCAGATCGTAGACCAAAAAATTTTTGATCGGAGCGATGGCTTAGTTAAATAAGCTTCATGAATGTCTCGGGAGCAATTTTCACAGTCGTAAAAAGTGACCTTCACCTCAGAAAAATCTTTAGTTTGTTAGTCTGTCGTACTCTAGAGGGCTTCGTGATTCGGATTCCATGTTAAACGATACACATATATATCCCGTGGGGTTACCGCATCATGACCACACGAAAATAATATTGATCTTGTAAGGCAATGATATGAAATACATTAATAAAATGCTTGTGTGTAATAAACATCTTTGACTACGGAGCGGCGTAATCAGTGGTTGACGTGTTGAAGAGCATCGCTGCCGAGAAAAGCGAAATGATTGTGTATTGCTGAAAAGGCTGAAATTTTGTGAACCAAATTTTTCTAAAAGTTGATTAATAGATTATTATATGAATATTATATCATATATAACGGATATAAACAGTAATAACTGGATCTACTGGGCCATATAGAAACACTGAAAATGCTTCATAGATTGAAAAGAATCGCATTGGCATGATATTAATTATTTACACAAATTAACAAAGTGTAATCTACAGCATTAATGCTAGCGAATAGAATATATATCCTGAATTTTGAATGTAGAAACACCAGTTGCGAGTTTTGTTTGTAAAAGTGGTATACACACAGTTGCATAATGCGGAAGCAATTGATTTCATATGGATATAAACGGAAGTAGGATTTTTCTATCTTCTAGTTGATAAGTGCTGATCACAAAATAATTAAACACGTATAATACAGAAGTTTACTGATAAGAGTCCGTTTTAAGTCTTCAGTTTAGATCGACAAAACACGCAGTATTATATGATGTTATACGGCAGGTAAGAGTATCGAATTAGATCGTACAACTGAATGCAGGAGCCGTAAACTACCCAACCATCAATCATAAGAATACACAACAAAAACATCATAATCTGAATCTTAGCTGTATCATTTAGGTTCATGTAAGTTCCTTATAATCACTTCTACCCAGTATTTACGGACAATAAAATATTCTAGTCAACAGCTTTTCTTTTAGCGTATTCTGCCGGATACGTTCTTCTGTCCTCAACGTTTCGGCAGCAACCTCCGCTGCCTTCATCAGGTGAGATGTCATAACGAAGTTACCACTGTGACGACACAACACCGACTGAGGTAGCTTCGCTATAACATCTCACCTGATAAAGGCAGTGGAGGTTGCTGCCGAAACGTTGAGGACAGAAGAACGTATCCGGCAGAATTCCCGAGATGAATTTTTGTCAGTCGGGAAAAACTTAATTCTCACAGCATTTCTTTTTTCATTCGATAAAAATCTTCGCAATATAATCATGTGTTGTGAACCTTCTGAAATTAGACGCAATCGATGCCACTGGATGACTTGATAAGGAATATAGTGTAACAGCCCTCATACCTGAACTTTAAATAGAATTGTATTTTATGAAGTCTTTGTGGTGAGCTAAAGTTTGCTCGAATATGATCTGGAATGTTTGTTTTGCAATTTCCTGTAAATCAGTGTATATAGACTTTCTTTTATGAAACGAAATTATTTAGAGGCCATTTAATATGTTTAAGAACAGAATTGTGCAAGATAATTGCTTAAATGTTGGTAATTACAAGTATTAATGCAAGTTACGATGTCTAAAGGACAATTTACTACAGTTTAAAATGATTTATGTGAATAATTTTGTGTTTAAGTATCTTTAATTTCCATTTCTGACCATTTTGTAATGATGTTAAATGATTATGTATTAATTCTGATTGCGTTTAATATGTTTCAATTGTTTAAGTAATTGTTAATGTTCGAGAAATATCTGGCGGAAGCTTTTGAAGAGTTCTAGAAATTTCGGTAGAGCCTATATAAAGAAATCAGCAGGACAGTAGTAGTTTATACAGATTCACTTTGCGACTGCCAAGGACTGCGTTAGTAGAAGCGTTGAGTGCAATTTTTGGATTGTATCTATGCCTGTAGACAGTCATGTTGACATCGTGTTTGGTGAAAAAATAAACGGAAGTTTAAACTGAAATACATTGTGGACTACTTAATCATCACATTAATTAAACCACCAAGAATCTTACAATAGGATCTGTCAGGAAATGATCAGTTGTAAAACTCCACAACCATCAGATTGAGAATCGATGCATGGTCGATTGGTCGTATCGGATTGTACTGAAAGGGAACGAGCGACTAACGACCCGAGTAGTGAATTGAGAAACGCCATCGTCGACCTCATACAAATTCCTTCCACAGCTAGGCAGGACGCAGAGAACATTAAAACGTCCCCTACTTGTCTTCCCGCGAGGGCGGTCGCATCGAGTAAAGTTTGTCCAAAGTTTTATGGATCCAAGCAGAGCTGCTTTTAGAAGCTGCGTGACCTATAGTCTCGGGGAGACATTACGAATACGCCCGCCAGCATTCGCGTGTCGCACAACGAAACGTTTCGTGCTTAACAAATACAGACCGACAAGCGTAGTCATCACTCACGGGTCGTTATGCCTTTTTTCACGGAGATAAGACCGCTGCTTGGACATAATATGCACCAAACACATTATTTGATCAGATATTAGCTTCCAAAAATGAAACACTGAAACTCCTCAACCGACGTCCTAAAGTTTACCATCTTTGGAGACACACTGACTGCTTAGAGAGATCGCGTGAGCAGTATCTTTTTTGTTCTATTTATCGGCGACTTTTGAAATTAAGTTAAGTAAACACCTGAAAAAAGAAACCTGGTTCCAGAGTAGAATAGACAAAGAGAAGCAGCTTGATTCATATTTTAAAATTACTGTCTGATCTCTCATTAGAGAGGACGTAGGTTCAAATCCCCCTCAAACCGTGCAGATTTTGGTTATTTATAGTTTCCCTCGAGGCGAATATTGGGATGGTTACTTGAAAAGGCCGTGACCAAATTTCTTACCGTTCCTTGCCCCCAGTCCTGTTCCTCCTGTAATGACCTCGACGTCGATAAGGCGGAAAGCCATAACAAAAATAAAATAGTGATCTGTTGAAGGAGTTGAGAAAGGGAATCTCTGGTAAGTAACTGGCAGATGAAGAGAGTGCTGTAAGAATGTAACGCTAAATTAGCGACGAAAACTTGATAGATGTTGGGAAACGAATTTAATTTAATTCCTATGGGGCGCATGCTATAGTGGCAATTTCCCTACAATTTTCCGCTTTCTTATTTCTTTTATGCTTTAATTATTTGGATTTAATTTTCCCATCTACCTGTTTTTGCCCTTTACGAATTTTAATTTTAAATTCTTTCAGTTTTTTCGATAAATTCTTCATCACTTCTATTGGTAATTTATTCCAATCCCTGACTCGCTTACCTACAAAAGAAAATTTGCACCACTTCCTTATGTTTGACGTCGAATGCCAGCTTGTGGTCATGGTCATCGTTGTCAATTTGTAAGAAATGGGATGTCTGTATTCTTCCACAAAACACGAATTCTCATTAGAATTATTCCAGTCTTCTTTTTATTATAAATTGGTTGACATATTTGCTAAACATTGGCCTTCACATTAATAACAATAAAGATTCCTGATAATACATTAAATAAGTTTCAATGATTACTTCTGCTATTTTTCACGCCCTCAACTCTCTCCGTTGCATCCTACATTGTTCCAACGATCCTCCTCCACTCTTCCTTTGTCGCGTGTGTTGCCAACCTAACCAATTAATAAAATGCCATATTAAACATTACAGTAACATATATCAAAGGAGGCATCTCGTGACCAATGTACGCCTTGTACACTCTCTTCACCATCCTCCTGTCTTGAATTGAATCCCAATTGGGAGTAGTTCGTGGATTGGGATGAGGTGACCATCACCAATAACTCGTGGTTGATTTCAGGCATAAAAGAATGGAAAATATACATTTTTGAGTGAAAGAGTCACAGAGTAGAATAAACTTTCGAGGAGTATATTGGACAAGTTACTTCATACATTAAAAGAGCTAAAATCGGAAATTCAGGTAATTAAAAGTTAGTGCATATGGCAATTACAACCGGATCAAAAGTTCCACCGCAATTAATTAATAATACAATAATAATAAAAATAACACGTGACCCGCCAGTGTGCAGGCGTAAGGTAGCACAACATTTTATTTATTTATTTATTTATTTATTACATATATTTTTTTTTTTGAAAGGAGTAATTGAACATAGTGTGATCAGTGGTCCATAATTTTTTCATATAGAAATTATTTTGATTATTTACTTCGTTCCTTAGTACACTAGCAGTTTCCGCAGGTTTTGATCCGGACCATTAGTTCCAGAAATTTGAAAACGCCATCCAAATTGATGTAGTTTATTCACGATACCGGTTAATGCACGCCCCTTGCTTACAGATTTATAATAATATAGATTATTGGTATTTTGCTGGAGGTTTAGGGCTCGTTTACATATGGGTCATAAGCGATGGAGAGTATTTTATGGCAACGATATCGAACGAACTCTTCTATGGCGTTTTGAAGTAACCATTCTTCCCTCCCACTTCTGTGACAAAATATCTGCATCAATAATAATTTCTGTAAAACCCACAAACGTATGAAACTAATTTAGAATTTACAAGGAAATTTATCTCTAGTCAGAACGCTTTAAAATGAATCCCGTTTAATGTCAATCAAATACAATAAATGGTATGTATTATAGACGTTACGACATAACCTGGCAGAGTAACAAAATGTGAGTTACCCTGAAAGATTCACTCAATGTGACCTACCAATTATCCTACAAATTATCAGCCAATAGTGAGCTAACCACTCTTTTAATGGATGACGGCGTGTTATTTAGAAGAGAACGGCCCAACTCTCCTCTCTCAACACATGCAAGCCATTAGCTCGGATATTTTTAATTACGCTTTTCTGACATGTAACCGCTAAACAAATTGAGAGGTTTTACGACAACGTCTGGAAATGAAAAATCACTGTTCTGGTCGAGATATTATTGAATTTAATCAATACCATTCCTTGACACAACTTTTAAAACACTTGTGTTACATTTAAGCAAGTATCAAATACATTTTACAAGCTAGTTTAACTTGTGTGCAGAGAGCATGAACTAATGGTATACAACCTTCTCCAAGCGCCGCAACACACACACACTGCCGCTCGCCCTCCCATGCTACAAGGCAGGTGCCCAATCAACAATCACTGCCCGCCCAGCTGTGCTGCAAGCGTCAAAGATTGTTACTTAAATATAAAAACACTATACTACTCCGTTTAATAAACAAACTTCGGGAGGACGCCGGTTCGAATCCCCGTCCGGGCATCATTATTTGGGTTTTCCATGATTTCCCAAATTTACAGAAGAATGCTGGGATGCTTCCATCAAAAGGTCATGACCAAATTTCTTCCCGTTCCTTTTCCCCACTCCTTTCCCCTCTCTACTGACCTCGACGTTGACGAAACGTAAAGCCATAAGTAAAAAAAAATACTACAGTCTGTGGAAACCATATTCAACATAATTAAATATTAATAATAATAATAATAGTAGTAAATTAATTTAAAAAATTTGGGGGTTAGTGATGCTGCTAAGTAACTTAAGCGTAATGAATTGTTTGTCTTGAATGGACGTGCAGATAGAGTGGTGGGCTATCCAGGCTCGTCAACTTTTTCCGAATACTCCATGGGTCTCCCAGATTTAATGTCTGTATCCCACGGCAGAATTTCCCCAGCAGTGTAGTATGCCCTCGTTCTATGTGCGCAGATTATAACAGAATGATCGTCGTTGCCTCTCCGTCCTGCCCAAACAACATAACAATCACTCCTCTGCACCCTACCTCTTAACCGTAGTGTTATCTTGGTTGGAGTTTCCTATGTTAATTATCTTGACGTCTAATGTCTCATATTAAGCCTGGCGCGTACAACTTAATGACGAGACGACTATTGCAATTGCTTCCTCACTTTATTTATAGTGTCTTTAAAAGCGTGTATCGAACAATTCGTCTCTAAAGATATGTATCCAAGCACATGATTTCAAGGTGTCTAATTAGAACAGTTCTTGGCAGAAATGAGTTGTCTGCATGATGTTTACTTAATGATTGTAGGAGCCAGAGGACTTGCGGTCTTAACTACGTCTTGCATACACCAACTAAATTGGATGTGCGCCAAGCAGAGGCTTACGAAAGATAACGGAACCTTCGAGAAGCAATCACGAGATCTTTACAATGCGTAGCTCGGAAACTAAACGCTATAAACTTGTTAATTTATTACATAACAATCAACTAATTACAAATACTGAAGGAATAGGTACCTAACTAACATGAAATTATTGCACAAGCTCTTTAAGAGCTTTTCTACATCTACATCTACATCTATACTCTGCAAATCACAAATACTGTGGGTGGCAGAGGGTGCTAAACACCGATCCTAATTCTGTGCATTCCAATCCCGAACAGAACGAGGAAAGAAGGAATACATGAATGAATCAGTACGGCATCTTATTTCTTGAATCTTATCCCTCCTATCATTGCGACCTAATTAGGTTGGCGGAAGAAGTATTTCGTTGCACTCGTAAATTAAAGATTTTCGCATATTGTCCAACAAATTCAAATGAAAACGACGTCGTCTGTCCGCCAAACAATCCCAGCCCAACCCACGTATCAGATCTTTGACACTTACGTAAGGACTGTAACTAACAGTCACGAATCAAGCGGCTCTCCTCTGTCAATCAATCCCTTGCGATACGGATCCCAAATTCCACAACAGTATTCCAAATGCGGATGCGCTAGTGTTTTGTACGCTATTTCCTTTGTATGAGCGAATATCTCGTTCTAGTGTCGTTTGCATACACATTGGTTATTTAAATTAAATTTAATTCAGCTACACCGAAAATGACTGGTCTGTTACAAGATCTTTCACTTCTAATTCAACCTGTTGGTAACTGGAATAGTGGACTAATATTAACCCTTAAATATCGGCCAAGTACGGGGAGATGATAAAATCTCTAATTATATGTCCTCCAACCATCAAATATCTAATCGACCATTAAGAACAACTGACACTTCATCACATCTACACAGTGGCGCCTTGAGGACTGAAACAGAGCATACCAGGAATTACAGAATAAGAATCAAGAACGTATTTTCTACGTCTGTAGAATTAGGAAGAATACTACACCGACATCGCCCAGTTAGCAGACAGTCAGGTCGATAATGTCTGTTAAATATTCATACCTGACTAATTGACTCGTGGGAAAACTTCGCGAACGATATACGATGATGAGCAAAGATGGAGGTTTGTAACAGGATAAAAGAAGAACCGGTTTATCTGACAATTGTTTATTTGTCAACTGAAATAGGTACTGTACGTAGCAAAACGCTTATAACAGCTAACGAAACAGTTAAAAATGATGTAATGTTTCCCCAACAGAAACGAAAATATGCGAAAATTTCATTACGCTAGAAAAAACACAAAGTTCATTCATATCTCTGTGATATGAGGTGCACTATCTAGCCGTAATACGATTACTCCTGCGTCAGCGAAATACTATAACTTCTCGACTCTCAACTATCGGATATCCGTGACCTTGTTTGTTCATAATTTTGCCACTTGCGGGCTCAAATTCGAAAAATTCCTAAAACGGAGAACTTAATATTTAAAATTATAACTCATTTATCGATTCCGGTTAAGTATGAAGGTAGAAAGATGGGTCTTCACAAAAAACGCCTTTTAGGATTAAAATATATGATTATTATTCTTGCGAGACTGATCGCTGTATGGCCGTTTTACCAAACGTTTTAAAGTGTCACAGTACTGTATAACATGTCCAAGTTCAAACCCTGACTACGGGTTTCGGTAATCACCTACCGAATATCTGGGATATTTACCACTTTCAGGCTCAAACAATATCACTCCACAGTACCCAACGCCCAACAAAAAATGTAGATAGCAATTTCTTTGAAAGTATCTCGGGGTCGAATTACTGTCATTTTTACAAATAACATTTAGCAGATTCTTTCTGATACTGACAATTTTGATTTTACACCAACATACTTTACAATACTGATGATGCCCAGAGGCTGATGGATGAGCGGTAAGGCATACGGAAGGGCGCTGGTTCGAATCCTCATCCGACCATCCATATATCGGTTACCAGAAGTTACTCCAAATCCCATGACCGAATTTCTTCTCATTCCTTTTTCTCCCCATCCGTAAGGACCTAGATGTAGAGGAGGCATAACGCCTTCATAAAAGCAACCGACGTTGCACATTGTATTCTTGAAACACTTTGTATAGAATTACCTGCTCAGCTCCCTGTAAGCAGGGACTGTGGAGGAACGTCCTAGTTTGCGGTCGCCACTACTCGGCCACTCTTTACGCGCAGTAAACTGGCTCGTGTCCTGGTGAGTCGCATTTTTTCATGGAGCCTTCCGCCAAACAGGTTGGGCACAAGTTTTACTGCCCCCGGCGTAAAAGTGTCGCCGACCGCAGCCATAAGGTGCCAATATACACACCAGCCTCCACTCGGACGCCTGTCAAAACTTTGTAAACAAGCTAAGAGAAAATTGTACGTAAATTTTTCTATCTCCAGTCGGATGTCTTAACCTCTGAACCACCAGGCCGCTTTATTTATTTATTTGACCTTAGAGTTACAAGTTAATAACAAGTGCTTTGCAAGTAAATATTACAGATGTATTGTTGCATTAAATAGCAGAACTGTAATAGTGGTTGGAAGAGGCTACTGTGCTCGCACAAGAAAATTGATTAAAGCTATTTGCTGTTGGTGAAAATTAAAGCAGTTGAAGAACAAATCATCGAGGGCCTGTAGTGCCTGCCCAATATATGTGCAGGAGGTTGGGTTTACCACCTGGATGCGATGAAGGTGACTACGGAAGGCGCCGTGATTAATCTCATACGGATGGTAGAGGTAATGTAACGTCGTTGGGAATTCCATCCTGAATACCAAGGTCGCCGTGGAGGACACGTCTGTACTACACAAAGTACTTATAAGCGTTTATTTGTTTTCCTTTGTGTCCTTTTTTCCTTCTTACGCTTCCTGCGAACTTCTTTTCTCTCGTTATGACAGTTAAGGTCAGTGATTGTTATTTCACCAATATTAGGTCGACTAAACTAATCTGAAAATATACAAATCAAAGGTGTCACAATTCGTCTGTTATCTATGTTACTGAATAGCTTAAAAGCTCAGCCTCTCCACAGAGTATGCAGTTATGAAGATTTTTATTCTTTCTTTAAAATCTTTGTTTAATATGATGAGTATATTGATAGCTCCGGTGGCATTAGGTGACCTTAACAAGCCTCTATACTGCTAATGCATGAACTTTATTTCTCGTTAAAGCTATTGGTAAATGAAACACAAACTTCTTTAAATATTTTATACGTAGACATTCAGTTAAAGGTTCTAGATTAAAGTGATTTTCAACATTTATCAGGTGGTAGTGAGGAATAGTCCAGTATTCGAATGTGGAAAACCACTGGAAGGCTGGTGTTGCAGTGAGGTGTGTGCAGCCGCCGAAGACCTCTCCTGGTTCTGTCGTCGCCACTCTCCCCGTAACAGAGTGACGTCAGTGTGTTGGTAGTGCTAAACCCCTCTTCCCCTATCCATACCCATAATTTTTGTCAATTTTCTTTATACAAACCGAGAGTGGTGGTGTAACGGATAGCGTTCTGGCCTCGCATTCGGGAGGACGGCGGTTCGAATCCCCGTCCGGGCATCCAGATTTGGGTTTTCCATGGTTTCCCCAAATCACTCCAGGTGAATGCCGGGATGCATCCTTCAAAAAAAGGCCATGGCCGAATTCCTTCCCATTCCTTGCCCCCATCCTTTCCCGTCTCTAAAGACCACGTTGTTAAAAAGGGACGTTAAACTGTAAAAAAAAAAAAAAAAAAAAAAAAAAAAAAAAAAAATCTTTATACAAAACTACAGTCGACACCATTTTTTTTATTTAACTGCTTAACGTCTCCTATAACAACTAGGTCTTTAGAGACGGGAAAGGATGGGGGGTAAGGAATGGGAAGGAATTCGGCCATGGCCTTTTGAAGGAAGCATCCCGGCATTCACCTGGAGTGATTTGGGGAAACCATCGAAAACCAAAATCTGGATGCCCGGACGGGGATTCGAACCGCCGTCCACCCGAATGCGAGGCCAGAACGCTAGCCGTTACACCACCACGCTCGGTGACATCGTTTAACCGATCTCCATTAAAGTTGGCATATACAAGTAATTTCTCATGGAGAAGGTTTCTGACCAAAAATAAATTAAAAAACCACCCCATCTTCTCCTTTTCACCCCTTAATTTTATACAAACCTACATTTCTTATCAGATTTTGATTGAACTTTGCACGTGTATACTTTAAAATAAAGAGAAAAATCCTGTCAATATTTGGCCTGCCAAAGCTCGACCCTTCTCTCTCCTTCCACCCCTTTAATTTTTGTCAATGCTCTATATCAGTGGTCGGCAACGCGCGGCCCGCGGGCCGGATGCGGCCCGTGACCTCTCTATTTGCGGCCCATATCCGTCTTATAAAAATCATATCAAAAGTCTATATCATAAAATAATAAAATATAAATGAATAAAAGAGTGAACGCGATACAAGAGCTCAGCAAACGAACTACGCGAACAGAGCAGAACAAGTGCGAGCGGGAACGATTCCCCAACTCTCTCCTATGATTGAAACAATAGGCCAACGTTGACAATATCTTCTCTTGCTCGCCCGCCGTCCGTCCGCGCTTGCTGTCATTGAGTAAAACAAGTTACTTCATATGTGCACGCCGCCGCCGCGGCCCTGTACCTACGATTTAGTTATTATTCTGTGACCCACGAATACCTACTATTTTGTATACAGTTCGGTAAGTGTGAGATATTGATAGTTCACACAATTACATAGCGAAATTAAGTGACATGTTTTCAACATGGCTTTTATTCTTACAGCGTGTATTTGACATTGTTAGTTAGAAGTTTTACTGATGGCTACAAAAAGAGGAAGTTAATTGAAGAAAATAGAGTGTTTAACGATGCATGGACACATTTATACTTTTTTATTAATTGCAATGGAATGCCGCTATACAAAAAAAACTTGCTATACAAAAAGAATATAACGTCAAACGTCACTATGATACCGAGCATAAAGCAAAATTTGGCGATTCCCAGAAAAACAAAATCAACTCACTCAAATCTTCATTCAAGTGCCAACAAAATGTTTTTAAGGTGTAAATTCAAACTAATGAGTCAAATATACATGCGAGTTTAAGGGTGGCAGAAATACTTGCCAAGTCTGGGCGACCTTTTACCAACAGCGAATTAATAAAACAATGTACCTTAGCTGTGGCTGAAGAGGTATGCCCAGATCAAAAAAAGAAATTTGAAAATATAAGCTTATCTGCCAGAACTTGTTCCCGGCGCACTGAAGATTTGGGCGCTAATTTATGCGAAAAACTTCGGGAAAAGCACAAAAATTTAAATGGTTCTCCTTAGGTACCGTGGAAAGTAATGATGTGTCAGACACTGCCCAGCTTCTAATATTTGTTCGTGGAATTGATAAGTTCTTCAACATGTGTGAGGAAAGTTTACAGTTATGTAGTTTGAAGGGAACGACTACGGGGGAAGACTTGTTTTGTAACTTAGAACAGACAATGACGTCATTACAATCATCGTGGGAAAAATTGGTAAGTCTAACAACTGACGGATGTAGAAACATGAGTGAGCAAAACAAGGGCCTGGTGGGTAGAATTAAAACAAAATTGACAGAGATAGGATGTGAAATCCCGTTATTTTTTCATTGCATTATCCACTAAGAAGCGTTATGTTCCAAAATCTTTTCATGGAGAAAAGTAATGGACATCGTGATATCCACTGTAAACTATATCAGAAATAATGGGTTGACACATCGTCTATTCCGAGAATTTCCATCCGAAATGGAAGTAGATCAGAAGTGAGATGGTTAAGTAGAGGTGCAGTACTGAAAAGATTTTTCGATCTCAGAAAAGAAATCAACAATTCTATGAATCAGAAAGGTAAATATATTCCAGAGCTAACAGACCCTCAATGGTTAATAGATCTTGGATTTTTGACAGATTTAACTCACGAATTAAATACGCTGAATGTCAAGCTTCAAGTGAAAAACAAAAAAATATCTGATATTCATACAGACGTACAGGCGTCCCAAACTAAAAACCGGCTCTTCATAAAACATATTTATGAAAAAAATTAGATCACTTCCGGAATTGTATAAAGGCTGTCGAGGAAGCTGGCATTGATTTTAATTGGGATAGTGAGAAAATGAAAGACATTTTAATGGAGTTACAAGGTTAACTCTGTGATTCATTTAGTGATTTCGAGAAGGTTTCGAACAAACTGAAGATTTTTTCTAACCCTTTTTCATGCGATGTTGTGAATGTACCCAGTAAATTACAAATGAATGTGATTGAACTTCCATCCAATGTCTAAAAAACACCTTTTACAAGACAAATGATTTGGTCAACTTTTATGGTAGCTTTCCCTCTGATTTTGTCGAATTGAAAAAGTTTGCTCAACAGTTTATTTTAAATTTTGGAAGCACTTATTTATACGAGCAAACTTTTTCAATCGTCAATTATCGAAAAATAAATACGCTTCTCGTCTCACAGATGAGCATTTGAGAGATTACGTATTTCAACTTCTAACATGAAAGCTGACATACAAAAAATAGCCAGTCAAATGCAACCTCAAACGCACACTGAATTTAGTATATAAGATCAATTTTGAAACTTTTCTTCATTTGTATCCTCATTTGTATTAATAAAATTTGAAAACTGAGTTTTCGCATTTTTACTGTGTATATGCGTCCCCGTTTTTACTTTGTTTTGCTACCTTTTGGCCCTTGCCTGCTAAAAGGTTGTCGACCGCTGCTCTATATAAAAAGCTACAGTCGACACCGTTTGACAGATTACCATAAACGTTGGAATATACATGTAATTTTTCATGGAGAAGGTTTCTGACCAATAAAGAATATGAAAAAACACTCCATCTTCCACTTTACACACCTACATTTCTTACCTGATTTTGATTTAAATTTGCATATGTATACTTTAAAATAAAGAGAAACTACTCTTTTTTTGTGTTATGCCGGAACAAACAGAAATATTCCAGAGACAGATTTGTGTAAGTGGCATGTATTAATGCCCAGATGTAACGTGTTTCGATTATGGAGCAGCAGGTTTAACAGATGTTATGATTAGGTCGAAACACAGCCTGGACCAAAATGTAAACTGACATTCCTTAACATTTTTTGAAAGCAAGCGCTTTAACCACTGAGCTACCAAGAAATTCGCAAAATGAGAACCGCTGCGGCATATTTAAAATACAAAACAAACTATAATACAACAAAAAATTTAAAAAATAAAATAAAAATCACCTTTAAAAAAACACACACACATTAAAAATTTTGAAATAACTAAATGACAATATTTTACATTACTCTTATTGAAATTTTTACATTAATTAGTTATTTTTGGAGTCGGTGACAGCCAAAGCAAGAAAAACAAAAAGATACTAACAATAATGAATAACAATAATATATAAAAAATCATGTTATTACTTACCTACTATTAATGATAAAAACATCTTTCAACAAAACTGAAACATACAGATGATACGCCGATATTATACTAACTGTAAAGCGTTTACTGCATGATGCAGCCTATCAACTGACACTGTAGCCCCAGAGATATGCCTGGACGACCAACGAGGATAAGCCAAAGATTAAAAAACTGTCTAATTTGTTTCCCTAACTGTCTCCCGCAATAACAATATCTGCCTCACTACATGCTGTAAAATAATCGGGATTTTTGTTTGTACTCCCAGTTTCGCCTTGAACACCAAATAAAATTCAGTAATTCGATCTTCGCGATGTTACAGCTGGCACGGACTCCAAAAATAATTAATTAATGCATAAATTTCAATAACAGTAATGTAAAATATTCTCTATTATATTTACTTTCTTCTAAGCAAGGTATAAAGTTATTTTAAAAATTTTAGTGTGCTTTTTTTGAAGGCGGTTTTTTTTTAAACAATTATTTTATATATTAAAGTTTTTATTGTTATTCAATTTTCTGTTGCCATTCTTAAAGATAACTTACTTCGTATTTAGATAAAATATATTGAGTTAATTATGTCATTTGGCGATTCTATTGATTCGTTGATTGGTGTTTCAAGTGATGGTTGTGGTGGTAATGGAGGTGATACCATCAGAGTCTGCTTAGGCTGCATATTTACTATTGCACAAAAAATCTTTGCCACCGTACAATTGCATTAAAAGGCGACACTTTTACTTGTCCGTGGAACCGAACTGTCGCTGTGCCGCAAGAGTCATCTCGAATACACCTCCGTCTCAAGAGCGCTCGAGTCAAGTAGTGGGGGGCCTTTACCGCGCGCCTAAATACCGACAGAGAATGGCTCGCAGCGCGGCATGTTCGACCGGGCCAATGTACGAGTCGCCTCGCGAGCCAGCAAGCAGCCTATCCATTATGCGGCGCTGCCGCGCGAGCCAATCTTCGAGGGTTTGCCGCGCGTAGTGGATACGCAGCTTCTGGCAGTGTAGGGACTAGCACAATGGACTCGCTTTCTAAGAGTCACTGGTTCTAGTCTAACCTTGGACATGGGTGGTTTCAATTAAGTGTGATCTTCAACTTGTATTTTCTTCACTATTGTGTGACGCAATTACAAAAGTAAAGCTTGATACAATAGTTATAGACTGGAGCTGACTTATTGGTTGCAGAAACCGAAGACCATATTTAGTGATCTTGAGGTGACCTACATCGGACATAATTTTAAAGATTATTTTTTATCACAGAAAGCGGAATATGCAGCTTCATTCCACCACCGTAGACAAGATTCGAACCGACGCAATGATCTTCAATGACGTTCTTTAAGATGAAAGGCAATCTTTTTAAGCGACGCAAGATTATGTTTAAGCATCCACTACTGCAAACCTGTTCAGGTAACAATAGATTGAAACCATCGCTGCTGAGGTGTGAGTGAATTGAATCACTGCAGAACTGGATTGTCAATAACAATCCAAAATCGGCCGTTAGTACCTAAGCGGACCTTCTTGTATTTCAAAATCCGGTAATTTTTTTCTAAAACGCGTGGAATAATAGTAGATGAAATCAGCTATCTTGTAGATATACCTCCCAGCCTTTTTTTTTTTTTTACCAAAAATACATTGTTTTGAAATTCCAACTGGTTTCATGAACCAAGTGTGTGCTCACTATAAATAATGATCATTCTCAACATTCTTGCTCGTTGACGTTCGAGATCATTAGAGACGGAAAAGGGCTGGGGACAAGGAACGGGAAGGAATTCGGTCCCGACCCTTTGAAAGGAACCATACCGGCATTCACTTGGAGTGATTTGGGCAAACCATGGAAAACCCAAATCTGGATGGCCAGATTTGTTATTTTGTGTGTGTGTGTGTTAGACGTAAGAGGGACGTCTGGGTGCTCTGTAGAGCTCTCGCCAAGTCTAGTCAGCTTAGAGACTGCGTACCTTTTTTTGGAAGCGATTCGGAACATTTTTGTACCTCAATTTATTTAGTCTTAGTGACGCTACATGGCTCAAATTTCTATTTAGCAATCTTATCAAACACACTAAATTTTGTTTCGTTCCTGTTCTTAGTTTAGATGTTTTTCATACACAAATGTGATTCATTTATTCATTAACTCACTTACTGACTATAATCAAAACTCTAAAATTCTTCCCATACTCGTAAATAGCTAAAATTTGGTGCATAGATTAAGTTTTACCCCCACAACTTAAGAAAAGTTTAAAACATGTTTTCGTAAATACTTTAAATGTATTGATTTATCAATCCTAAAAAATACACAAAAGCCAACATTTAACTCATACGTCTTTCTAGTTTCACAAGCCTTAGAATAAATGATATTAATCCTTACCGTTCAAAAAAACATTATGAAATGCATAATAGCCAAATTGTTTGAATTTTTTATTTTAAGTCGGCGATCTGTAACAGAGAGAGAGAAACCATTCGTTTCAGAGTGTGAAGTGAAAACACACCGTAAAGTGTAGATTTAGCTTAAAACAGGATGTAATAACGTTTGGTTACTAATCCACGAGACTTGGCCTATTTTAACACGAAGTCTTCGGGAATCTCCTTTTATTCATGTGTTACAGTGTTGTGTGTTGGCGAGGGTTATTAAGTTTATTTTGTTGTTTTTTGTTGTGTTTGTGACGATGAAAGAAGGGAGAAAGTGAAACTCGGAACTGTCTCTTTCAGCCAATTTTTACGACACAATACCTACAGTGGAGAAGTTGAGCGTCTAATACAAAATCTGAACGCCACACCTCTCCTACGACCCTGGCGAAGTCCCCAACGACGGTACCTTCCATGACCGAGGCTGAAATAGCTAAGCACGGACACCAGCATAATATGTTAGAGACCTCCGCCACAGAGGCGAATAACTTTATGGGCGTCTAGATGTAACTTGTACTAGTTGAATATTACCGAACGTGGTGGGTGAGCGTGTACGCTCTGGCCTCGCAATCGGTAGGAGGCGGGTTCGAATCCCCATCCGGGTGTCCAGATTTGTGTTTTCCATGGTTTTCTCAAATCACTCAAAGCAAATGCCGGGATGCTTCCTCCAAAAGGCAATGGCCGAATTCCTTCCCGTTCTTTGTCCCCAATCCCAGCTCGCCTCTAATGACCACGACGTTGATTTAATTAAAAAAGAAGTGGGTTAATATTGCGCTTACTTGTCTTTTCCGCTGCGCTGCGTTTTTTTTTTTTTTTTTTTTTATTTTTTTTTTATTTATTTTTTTTATTTTTTTATTTTTATTTTTTTGCTGTTATTTCTTACGTTTAGGGTCCAACCTGGGGCCTTCGTCAGGGCTTCTCTTTATCTATCCGCCTGGTTTATGAACACATTTGATCATTTGATTCACGGTACACTGTTTATTTTTCATCGGCAGAGGTGATTTTGTTTCTCCGCCAAAGAGTATTCACTGTTCCAGATAGGTTTTTTGTACATTGTGAAGCGATTTTGCAGTTGTTGCAAGGCGTTCGTTTGCTATAACACACTTCCACATTTGGCTCAAACCATAGGATTATTAGGATTTTTATAAATTTCTATAGATGCCCTTATTTTACGTTTTAAAAAATCCTTTGGTTTTGCAACGATTGTAGTTTTTTCCCACTGAATTCTATGTCCTTCCTCTACATGACGTTCCGCGACTGCCGATTTCGTGGTTTGTTCTAGTGTTCGCGTGACGAAAATTTTATTTCACTCTAAGGGAGACAGCTCGAAATGTCTCATCAAAGTATACTTGACCACAATCACAGGGAATCTTATACACACCCGCCGATTGTAACGGACACTGCGATCTTTCACTGATGTAAAAATGCTTCGAACCTGGTTCTTACTGCTGAAGATAAGTTGAACATTGATCTTGACCAGCACTTTACCTATCCTCTCAGTGACTCCCTTTATATAAGCGGAGAAGAGAATTCTTCTTTTCTTCTATTTCTTTTCTGTGGTCGTCATTAATCTGTCTGCGACTCAAATCACGAGTTATCATGTGACTTTTCTCCCTTATCTCTGCCGGTGAAAAATAAACAGTGTACTATGAATTAGGTGATCAAGGGTATCCATAAACCAGGCGGATAGATAAAGAGAAGCCTTGACGAAGGGCACAGGTTGGAGCCGAAACGTAGGCAATAACAATGCAGCGCAATACCCGAAACAAAATTAACTACATTAAAAAAAAAAAAAAATACGTCTGCGCAAATGTGAAATTTTATATTAGTTGAATATTGATTATAAACTGCTAAACTAGACTAATATTTCAGGAGTTAGAAATTCGGAATTAGAGCATGGATCTTACTGTATTTGACAATTACGGCAATAGAATAGTCACTGAAGTTTTCTTTCTGCCAACCCGACATAATACTGACGGAGACAAACACGTCCCTGCGCCGGTGCGGCTTCATTATTTCACGCCGGCTATGGATGACGTACCAGCGGCACTATTTGAGCCATTTGACCGATGAATCAATCCCACACTATTTCCGGAGTTTGTTCTCTAGAATATGCTCGATCCGCTGGAGTTACAATCGGTGCAATTTCCGCCCGCACAATACTTGCATTGTTTCCGCCGCAGTCCTCGCTCAAAGAGTAGCAACCAACAAACAACGGAGGAAAAAAGTAGACTTTCGGAGAGCACTTTGTAACCACGCTTGAAGCTTGTAGGGGAATTTTAAATACTTGATACCAATTTTCAGATTAAAAAACCTTTTTGATCTAGTGTGAACAGCATTAAGCGCATTCGTGGAACTATTGATATAGGAATAAAAGCTATGTGCAACCATCCACGGTGTCCAGGTCGTATATTGTTAGTTCTTTTACAACAACTGACTAAGCCTGCAAATTTGTTTTTATTTCAGTATAGAGACGGCAAACAGTACATTCCAAACTTGGCCATACGACCAAGTATTCGTTACGTTGCTACTGAAATTATTTTTTAATTACCTACCGATGACCACCTCATGTGATAAACAAAAAAAAATATTTCTACATAGTAAAATCCAGCTCCGCCCTTTGGTTTTTCGTAACTTCGTCAAAAAGAAATAGAAGATAAACAGACTACACAACGATTAAAGCAGACCTGCACTGAGAGAATTAATATCGCATCTCTGCCTGCCATAATGGTTTTTTTTTTTTATCTCTGCTCTCCTTTTTATACTACTTGCTATTACTACCATAAAAAAAAAATACGCAAATTTTTGTAGTTATGAAAAAGTAACGAAGAAAGTATAATTTCAAAAACGAATAATGATTATTTTCTGTTTGATATATTTCGTGATTTATTACTTTTCGTGTATTGTCTGAGTTTATTTAAAAAAAATTAAGTTTCCTGTTTTTTATCTTCTTAGATTATGTTGCGACCTGGTTCTAGTAACTGAGACACAGAATAGATCATAACTACATGATTTTACGCATTTAAGTGTCTTAAATAAACAAATAACAACATGTAAATTTAAACGAACGTTGCGTATATCTCTGCTTTGCAATATAATTTTTTATCCGTACCCTTCGTATTTGCGTGCATTTACTTCCTTAAGCCCTTTAGCTGACGTCACACTTACAAATAAATGCAAATATAATCAAATACAGTTATTCATTTGAAATTCCCGGTTAGTCAAGCAGCGTTGTCGTGGCATCCAGTGTAACTAATACTTCGGACATATCGAGACTCGCTCAAAGTATTCAGTTTACTTCCAGAATCCAGCTTCAACATATTTTATTAAAGTGGATTAGTTACATATCAGCTGAAATAAATCTTGTGACAGGCAGTAAACAATATAGTACCTTCACTTCATTCAAGGGAAGTTTATGATCGATGCAACGGGATACATTGATTTATCGTACAAAAAAACTTGCAGACTCAAAGATCCTACCAAATGTAGAAAAGAAGAAAAGTTGGGAGGTGTATAAGGGATTACTTTTCTTTTCATTTGTGAGATTCAATGATTACCACTATTCGCTATATTCTAAGATTTACTCACACCAAGAAGACTTTCTCCGGGAATAACATAATTTATGACACTTCAGTACAAAAATACAGTATCAACGTGATACATATTAGCATTAGTTTCTGCTACACGACAATCTCTCTTAAGACTTTCCATGTAATTTCAATTATTACGGCTGCGGGCGGTTGCCTTTTAAAGTAAACAATGAATTTTGAAGAAGCTTCCGATGCTGACCGTGAACAGCAGTTTATTAATCACCCAGATCATCACTGAAGTATTTCTGTAAATGTGTGCATCAAGAAAACTGGCATTCTACAAACCTTCAAAAAAATATTTTTGATGTGAAACGCCTTTTGGAGCGGCAGTGGTAGAATTCGTTTTATATTGCGCATGAGCCGCAACTTTTAAGCAAGCAGCTGCTAATGTTAAACAGTGGAATATGTTAAAGTGAAACATACATTTCCTATTTCAGTCACCATAAACGTTTGATTTTTAAATCAAACATGAAAAAAAAAGACTTGGGTCCTAAACAGTTACATGAAGGAAAAACGGAGAGCTACCCAGGCGGAGTATGGAAAGAGCAATCCTAAAGTTTACAAACAGAGACGGGAGAAAAGGACCGTCTATATTCGTTCGATAACCAAAATGACAGACGTCTTAGAAAGAGTCACGACCAAAAAATTGTAATGGGCCGGTCATATTGTTCGAAAAAAATACGACAGATGGACTACAGCAGTTCTGGACTGGACACCAAGGAACCTGAAGAAGTAAGAGGAAGACCCCCAGATCGTTGGCTTAAGGACATACAACGAGCAACAGGCGTGAACTGGAAGAGAGTTGCTCTAGATCGATCAACCTGGAAGGAATTAGAACAATATTAGATTGTAATAAAACACAATTTTGGGTGCTCAGAAAAAAGGGAGGGGGGAATTATTATTAATTCTGAAATAATTCCTGAAAATGAAAAATACATATAATAATGATGTTAAAAGGGGATCTAATAGGTTACTAACTAGAACCATGAATTTCAGACACAAAATAAAACCTCATTTATTGAGTCTTATGGCCTTACAAGGTCGGGTAGTAATTAACGTTACGTTAAACACAATTAGATCAGCAAAAACAAGCAATACCCGACGTTTACAATTCGCCGGAGTAAGCAAACAAAACTGAATGAAATATCTCAAACAAGTAATAAAAACAGCAAAGTTAACATTGAAATAACATGGCAACACAGGCCATCAAATTGAAGCTAACATTTTACTGTACAAAGGAAAATCCCAGGGGGCGCCGTATAAAGTGAATGAAAAGCATCAAAATTGAATTAACAAACAGCAAGATGCTTAAGAAAAAAAAATCGAATCGAAATATAAATTCAGCTAGCTCAGAATTTAAGTGACGGGAGCAGAGTCTTAACCCAGGCGTCGCTTAAGGGCACATAAGTCTGTTAAAATCCACTGAATAGTGACCGTCGTTTCTGGTACATTACCATAGAATCATCGCCGTGATGGTGAGCGACAAACACAATGCCACTGCAGCAATGGAAGCTAAATAAGCGGCTACGCCCGCGTTATTAGCATAACTTCCAAATAATGGCAAGCATGCCACTCGACATCTCGCTTTCCCAAAGCAAGAAATGATCAACCACAATGATCATCAGAGAGCGTGCCGGCTGGCACGTCTGTTCACCAGCTCGTCTTGGACCCAAGTCACGTCCGTTCATCAGCTCGTCTTGGACAGAAGTTATGTCTAAAAATGGCTCCTTCTTCTTCCTCGGCTAGTTGCTCGCCACATGTAAAAGAACTCCACGGAATTAGTATTGTAGACCCCAATAAATGTTCAGGATTGGCTATCTACACATTTCCGTGACACGTGTTTAATATCATGCGTCGCATTCGCCGTCTCCTTCGCGCGTTTCCTACGTGGCCTTCGGGGTAGTAGCGGGGTAGGGGTAGGTCACCGCCCGATTTCGAACGGGACTCAAGCCGGGCTGTCCCGGCGCCATCGAGTCGCCTCGCCTGCTCCATTGTTCCTCTCTCAACCGCCGAAATGGCAGTTTCTAGCCTTCGATATTCAGCCCTTCTGAGCCATGCGTTTACAGAAAAATTGATTTACAATAAAATATACCTTTGGCCGCCCTGGTTTTAAACATACATTTAACCTATCCAGACAACCCTCATTATTTACAATTAATTACACGTTGCAAGACTAAATAATTAATAAATTTGAATATAATAATAAAAAAAGGAATTATGAATATAATTAATAATAATTTAATTATATTCATTGTGGGTGACACTGTCACACCACAATATACCTGCTACCCAATA